>CM038604.1:5026270-5208800 GCA_021533255.1 Ceriops tagal
TTAAATACTTTGATAATATTATTATTTGAATTTAAAAGATATAGGGTATTATAATTATATAAGCTTAACATATTATTGTTAGGCATATAATTTGCTAATTAATTCGGATATAACAAAAAATAATTATTAAATAATAAAAAAAAATTTATAACAGGTAAGTTGCTCGCGAGCGATTCCCACAAACGGGAGGAGTCGTTGTTACGACTGAATCGGTTCAAGGTTCGCGCGGTGGATTCGGCGGGCGATGCAAAGGGTAGGGCCCAAGGGGAGCAGGGTGCTGACAAGTCGGGCGGCTCCAAGTCCAAGTAGAATTCTTTTATTTAATGCTTGTGAATAAATAATAAGGCGACTAAAAAAATTTGATCTTCGTCGTTTTGTATAATGTAAAATAAACGTCACTTCCAACTTCTTTCCTTGTAGTAAGAGCAATCCCAAATTAAAAAAAAAAAGTGAACACATGTTTTTTTGAAAAAAAATATTAAAATAATTAAATATATTTTAATCTTTTTGTGATTTATCGTAAAAAAAATTCTAATTCTTGTTTATTGTGTGTTTTAGTGTCTAAGTTGTGAATTTATTTATTTTAAATGAGAAGTTGAAATATCAAAAATTAAAAGAAAAAAAATAAAAATAAAAATTACTCTTTTATTGAATAAAACTACGTTACGATATACCCGAGCTCAAATAATATATATATATATATACATAAAAGTAGGACGGGAGAGGAATAGTCTGGGTGGGTTTCGAGTGGTGGGGAAAGGCTGGGTTGTGCCGACGTTGTGCCGACGACAGAGAGGGGAAGGCTGGGTTGTGCCGACAGAGAGGGGAATTATAATATGTGAAGAGTGATCTAAGTAATTTGAATGGGAGAAGCGTGAATTAGGTGCTTCCAGGAGTGAAACCAGAAGAGGAAACCGTTGGATGCGGACTACTCAGCTTGCAGCCAAACCTTTTTCTATGCCCCTTCTGTATCCCATTGAACGGCAGAAGTGTGCATTTTAATGGCCCTGGTTGTGCAAGAAGAAGAGTAAAATGTTAGGAGTGGGCTAGACGGCTTCTGGGCAGCATTCCCTTGGCCCCGTGAAAGTGGTAGCAGGCCTGCAAATATTTTTGTAGAGTAAACGGAGCTCTTCAGTCATTGGTTTCTGAATGGGGAAAAATTTTTGGGGGATGAATTGAATGTTTCGTCCAAGTGGGTGCAGCAATATCCGTAAGTTTTGTCACGCCTCAACCGTCCGTTACTCGTTCAATTGAATGTTCGATATGTGCAATGTAAAGTAATGTGAGTGCCGTTAGGTGAGTGGCTATAGTATTTATTTCCATTTGGGCTCTAGTGTGCAGATGAAAAGGGAATGGAATTGATTATTAATTGGAGGAAGCAAACGGATGGCGCTGGGGCCGACATCACATATATGAAAGTCGACAAAAATATGTGAGGTATAAACCAATTCATTGGGTTTTGTTGTTAGAAAGCTATTCTGCATGCTTGGTGTTGGGTTTTTGTTTAACATGAGGCTGCGCTTAATGAAGTTTCTGTAAATTGAAGCATACTCATGCTTTATGTCCAAAATTTATTATGTTGAGGAAATTCATTTATAGGGATTGTGATTGACAATGCGGATTAGTGTTAGTTTGGTCTTGATTATCAATGTGATGTCAGGAAAAATTAATCGCTAAATGGTTGATCTCCTCATACAAAAGCTCTTGTCTAAAAGATGATATCTTCTAACTGTTTGACACAGGTTTTGTGTAAGGAAAACATCAAACTAAGGGTTGAATTTGTTATGTTGTGGTTGACGATGTGTAATTGTTAGTGGTTTTGATATGTGTTGGTTCTGTTTTATGTTAAAGGAGCAGTAACAGAATAAATTGTGATGTTTGTGTAATGGATTATAATCAGACTTTTATTATTGCATGAAGTGATTTCTTTATGCAACCAACGGGCAGGGTTATTGAAGCAAATACATTTGGAGTAGCTGAAGTTGGCAGTGACAGTGGAGATGGGGGAAATGGCAAGGGAAACAATGGCATAGATGAAGAACAGTTGGTTGAGACTGAACTTAGAGTTGGAATGAAATTTGAAGAGATTGATCAATTGTATAAATTTAATAAGGCTCATGCAAGAGCAAAAGGTTTTGGAATAGCCAAGTTGGGGGTATAAAGAATGAAATTATAGGGCAACACTGATCGATGACAATTGCTTGTTAAAAAGGTCACAAGCATGAGTCAAAGGGGAGCAATGTGTTGTCTTGATGTCCTAGTGTGAGGGTTGGATGTAAAGCTCGAGTAAGCTGTGCTAAATTAGAAGGCTGTTGGGATAATCAATAAGGTATAGTTAGATCCCAACCATAAGGTTAGTCCAAAAATAGCTTAATTTATTAGGTAACACAAAGTTATGAATGTGCAATGTAAGAGACTGTTAGAAGTGAATGACATGACATGTTTACAACCATGTGAGAGGCTTAAATCAGTTGTATTCCAAGCTGGTGGCGATGATGAGTTTTCATGTCTTAGTGTTAATCTAACCATGTGAATAGGTTTCATAGATTGCACTTGGTTGGAGGAGATGTTGATGTTGTCCATAAAATGTTTGTGAAGCTGTAGATTTCATGTGCTTCATTAAGCTAGACAAAGAAGGTAGGTTGAAACACGTGTTTTGGACTGATGAGAGGTGCCAGGCAGCTTATAAAGAGTTTTGTGATGTAATCATGTTTAACATGCCCTACACGATAAACAAGCATGGGATGCCTTTTAGGGCCTTTGTAGGTGTTAATCGCCATTGTCAGTCAATCCTGTTAGGATGTGCTTTATTGAATAAATGAGAAGTTTTGAAGACTTTCATGTGGTTGTTTGAGACATGGTTGAGTTGCATAGAAGGCAGCATCCTGAAGCTATGATCACCAATCAATGTGGGGCTGTTAGGGTGGCTACTAAGACAGTTATTCCAAACACTCAATAATGACGATGCTTATAACAAATTATATATGAATATTCAACCAAATTTGTGAAGTTCTCTAATTATGGAGCTATGAAAGAGGCCTCTATGACAACAGTCTTCGAGTTTCTTAGTTTTGAAGAGTTTAAGCTAAAATGAAGAACTATAGTATTGGAGTATCATCTTTAGAGTAATGATTGGTTATTAACTCTATTTGAAAATAAGTAATGGTGGGTTCCAGTGTATATGAAATCTTCATTTTGTGCTAGATTGTCCTTTACACAAAGGATTAAGAATATGCACTCTTTCTTCAATGGCTATGTGAATTTGAGAACTATAATTCGACAAGTCATTAAGTAATATGATTTGGCTGTGTGAGATAAGGTTGAGAAAGAATTGCAAGAGGATTTTTTGTTAACTAATTCTTAAATTCAATGTGTGACCCAAATATTAATTGAGTTGCAACTTTGTAGAGCTTATACAACTAACATATTTGAGCCCCTTCAAAACCAATTGACGGATATTATGTATTGTGATATGAAATTAATATGTGCCAAGTAAACAAGTCTATCCTTGAGTTGACAGAGGTTGTAAGTATTGTTAGTTGGAGGACAAGGAAGTTGAGCTTCTTGGTGAATTTTGATATGGAAACATATACTGCTAATTGTAACTATCATTTATTTGAGTTCAAAGGAATATTAATTGTTCACGTTTTCAAGGTCTTCATTACAAATGATGTTGGGGTAATACCTGAGAGGTACATATTGTGTAGGTGGGAGAAGGATATGGGTCTTTGCCATACAAAGGAGAAGTTAGGTAACATTAATATGTCCATTGAGTTGTAAAGGGAAAAGGAATTAGAATAATTATTTTATTCCTTTATGAGCATCACTATTTGGGATTTAACTGAGAATGAATTTTTGTTAAGTGGAATGAAAGTGAAATATCATTAGTTGGAGAGTTGGCAAACTATTTGTGGGGCTTGACAAGGGCTAGGGTTAATACTGTTGAAGTTTGGGGGCATAATAATTTTCGGGACGTAGGATTTAAAACACAATATAAAGATCTTATGTGAAACAAATAGCGAGGCCTAAGACTAAATGTTTGTTGTTAGCATTTGAGAGAGTATGTTGTAAAAAATCAATAAATAAAAGCTAAACGCATGTAATGACTACAACTAGTTCTACTTCAAATGTTAAATCACGGGCAATAATATTACTATAATAGTTTTAGCACAATTTAGTAAATTTTGGTTGAGATTATCTTCCACAGATTTTTTAACAGTATTGTTGTTGGTTTGACAACATAACTTATATATTGTGTTGTTTTTTTTCATGTATTTGATATTATACCCTAGGGTTTACTAATTATTCAAAGAAGTAATTAGTCTACTCTTTTATGTATTTGGTACTTGTTGTGCTCCAAGATCAGCTTATAGAGTGCCTAATACTTGGAAAGAGTGTTAGAAAATGTGTTCATGAATTATAACAATTGAATTTCTATGTGAATATTTAGCTCATATTTTGTTGTATTAGTACTACAAGGATTTCCATTTTGCTATATATTCCCTATTTATGGTCCCATTGCTTTATGGTACCAATCTAAACTATTTTAGTTGTCATATATCTATTTATTGTAAGCAAATAAAGAAACTATTTTTCAAGGAATTATCCATGCTTGAAGGTATATGTAATCAACAATTAGTAGTATTTGTAAATATAATGTTCTTGTAATGTTAGTAACCAATTAGCACAACATGAATTTAAGTTTCTCTAATTGAGTATATATTTTGTGATTATGGTCTAATGGGATTCTCTTTTGAGCCAATTAAAGTCAATTTTAAGAAATAATATAAATAATCCCCCTTGAAATTTACAAGTTGTGTAAGATTAAGGTTAAGTGTAACTATAAAGGTGTTAATAATTATTCCCACAACATTGCTTTGGTATGGATCTAAACTCAAGTTTGATAATTTTTGAATTTTGCAAATATTATTTATCATATCATTGTACTAATTTTATGATACACAATTAACCAAAAATTAATGTAGTCTAAGGAAAATATATGACAATAAAAAGAGAGTGCACAATATATGACAATAAAGAAAATTATTATATTATGTTTAGGATTTAATGATTTTTTTTTAATAACAAAAAACAACAATAGTATTCAATAATTCAGCCATTTTTTCCTTCCTATTAAGCTGTGCTTAAACTTGTTTTGTGATTAAATTGGCCCAAATCCAACATATGTATATAAATACAAATAAAAAATAAAAATTAACCTTATTATTGAAAAAACAATGTAGTTCCTCTGCCAACACCAAACCCCTCCTGTTCTTGGTGCTTTCATTTTATTTCATTTCCTTCTCTCTCTCTCCCTCTCTCTGTGTCTCAGGTGGCGTCTCTTCCCAGCCTTATTCTGCACAATAGAATCATCAATAATCTCTACCCCATCCTTCAACGTTTGGATACATCTATCGAGGTGAGGTTAGGGGGTGGCATGGGGGATTGTCTTCTGATTCCTCTGAACAACTAAGCTTCTAGGAGATTTGCGGGATGGGCAAGTGTGGTGTTATGATACTGAAGTGGTGGCTAGTAATGTATGTAAATCACCCTTAAATCCCCCCTAAAACCCGATGTTCCTCAAGAAACCCACCTCCAAATCGCTAAAGCCCTTAGTCTTCACATCTCAAAATCTCATCTTTTCGCCGTTGAATCACAAAAAATGTAGTGCTTGTTACATGTACCTTCAACTTCAGAGCTACGTAAACGTGTACTTGAAGTGGAAGAAGGACCCTTACTATGACCGGTTGGAACACATCCACCAATCCATAGAGCTAAAACGCATCATTTCGTTGAAAAATGTTATAGCTCAACAACCCAATGGTTGTATCCCAATCTCTCATGTTTCCAAGAGGGGATTGGAGTTGGATATCAAGATTAAGGTTGCTAGATTTCTGAGGCAATATCCTTCAATATTTGAGGAGTTTACTGGTCCTAAATATGGCTTACCTTGGTTCCGATTGACCCCGGAGGCTATCCAGATTGATGGAGAAGAAAGAAGGGCGCTTGAAGAGCACAACGAGAATTTGGTGGAAAGGTTGAAGAAGTTAATATTAATGAGTAAAGATAAGGTATTGCCGTTGAAGATTATCGAAGGGATGCTATGGTACTTGGGTATGCCTGGTGATTTTCTGAAATGTTCAGATAAAAATCTTGATGAGTCTTTTCGGTTAGTGGAGTTGGAGGGTGGGTTGAAGGGATTGGCTGTTGAGAGTAAGGAAAGGATTTTGTCAGTTATGCAAAGAAATGCAATGAAATCAGGGCTATACTCTGGAGGACCAATGGAGCCTATTGAATTCCCTCTTTTTCCATCGAAGGGTGTGAGGTTGAGGAGAAAGATTGAGAACTGGTTAAAAGACTTCCAAAAACTTCCTTATGTATCGCCATATGAGGATTATTCGCATTTGGATCCTGATAGTGATTTTGCAGAGAAGAGACTTGTGGGGTTTCTTCATGAGTTGCTTAGCTTGTTTGTTGAGCATTCTGCGGAAAGGAAGAAGCTTTTATGCCTGAAGAAGTATTTTGGCTTGCCCCAGAAGTTTCACAAGGCATTCGAAAGGCATCCCCATTTGTTTTATCTGTCTTTGAGGAATAAGACTTGCACTGCAATTCTGAAGGAGCCCTACTGTGATGAGTTCGCCATAGAGATGCACCCCATGTTGGAGGTTAGGAAGAAGTACATTGATTTGATAGAAGGTTCGAGGATTATCTGGAAGAGTAGAAGACTGAAACATCCGTTAATTCAAGGGGAGGAACAAGATTTGGATTTGGATTCTGTGGGTGAAGCCACGGGAGAGATGGCAGAAAACTAGGTAGGTTTGACTAGAGTTGAGTGCTGATTTCCTTGCTTTTCACTGCGGTCTGATTTTGTTATAGAAGGTATCAAGGAAACTACAGCTGATGGTACTAGGAAGATGGTGTAATTTCATCGGGCATTCCTAACATTTGTTGTAGTTGTTCTTTAATCCATTTACTACAAGGTGTTACTTCCAGAGTGTTCAATTTGCAATAGTTGGTCTCCGACTCTCCTTATTCGTGTGGTCATTCTCATGCTCTACTCTTGCTGAAATTTTACAGGATAAAATGCCTTTGAATAACTGAAAACAATGATGGGCCCTGCACTTATAGTCGGATAGGAGTACAGTCTCACGATATACCTCTTCAAGGCATTCAAGACGAACCTTCATGCGAGATAGAATTAACTCAAGATTCTAGTCATCGAATGTCTCGCAAACTCTGTACAACTTAATTTCCAAATTGATCTGTACAACATATATGCCCGCACGGAATAGAAGGTATGAAGGATCATTGTGCATGCAGAATCAATACCGCATTCTAAAGTGCTGGGAAAATTGAAACTGGAGAAAAAAAAAAAAAGGTTTTAAAAAAAAAATTTTGGCACGCAAGACAACAGAGATCGACGCAGAATAGGTTCTATTTTCCCACCGTTTTTAACCAGCAATAAAAAGAGAATCCATCATTCGAATTTGATACCTCTTTAAGTTATCCTTCACATCAATTCCGACCAGAAGCACAAAACCAATCAATAAATCGATGAATCCTTACCCCCAATAACTTGAAAACTTAGATCATAAACAAATAAAAAATTAAATAACGGAGGAGTAAAAAAAAAAAAAAAACAAAACCCAAGGAACTAAAATTTATGGAGAATTATTAAGCAAAACTTACGGCAGGAGGTTTAAAAATTCAGAACGACGCCGTGTTACCATTCAGATTTCTTAAAGATCAATAAGGTCTGGAATGCTTAAGCAAAGCAAGCAATTTACATTACCAAAATAAATAGGGAGAGCACCGCCCCCCCGAGGGGGGGGGGCTTTTGCCCCTTTAGTTTTGTCTATAGCTTTTGCAGTTCTGTGTTTTTCTAATATGATTTTGTAATAATATTTATTGTGCACACATAAATATAAAAGGATAATTAAATATTTTTTTTATTTATAAACTTATTTATTTACTGCACTATATATATATATAAATATAATTAGTTAATATTTTTTATGTTTCTTATGTAGATCAATAAATATTGTCATCAAGAACAGCACTATACGGTAACACTTAAAAGTCTTTGGTTGGATTTAAGATGATATGTGAAAGAAAATTAGAAGCAAAAAAAAAAAAATTATTAGTTGTTTAGAAAAGATAAGTAAAAAATTCAAATAAAATTGTTTATTTAAAGGTGGTGAAAAAATAGAGATATTAAAAATTATAGTTATTTTTTTATGTAAAAATTAATGTATTTTGATGAAGAAAAATTTCAGCAAAGCATACTATTTTTTTTTTTAAGTAACGAAAAATTTTATTGAACAAGAGGGGTAGTTTGGTACTTCTGTTAATTAATCTTGTTGGTTAGCTTCACTTTTCACACATTTTCTCACTCACTGATATGTTTCAATTTTTTCTACTCTTACTCCAACAGTTTTCTTCTCCGATGAGTAAGGGATCATTCCCTTTCCTGTCCTTTTTCTTTCCAATACTTTTACTTCACTCTCTCTCTCTCTCTTTTTTTGTTAATCTTTTTTTTATTCTAATTATTCAAACAAGGTGGTAAGGACATATGGCAGGCGGAACACCCAGAAGAGGCACAACAAAATACTTTACATTTTATTCCCATTTAAATTTTACAACCATGTTCCTCATGCGTTCTATTTATTATGAAATCATTATATAATGATAATGAAAATTCACACTTTCTCATGTAAAAAAAAAAAAGAAAAATTAAGTTGGAAAAATAAATGAAGTGTCTGCTTACTACTATTTAGTTACAACAATTTTAATACTATATTAAAAATTAATTTATTTAGAATTTAAAATTATTACACAAAAAATTATTATATAAATCATATATTATATTTCAACGTCCTTAAATAAACCCAAGCAAGAAGAAAACATAATATACATACTATAAGCTCATCTGATCCCTTTCAGTTTCCCAAGCAAAAAGAAATCTAAAGAAAGATTCTTGGAAAATGTATGTTAACAGTAGCATCTCTCATTAACCACCACAACTATGGTTACTTTTTTTTTTAAAAAAAAAAAAAAGGTTAGAAAAAGAGGGTTAACCTCACGACAAGTGAACTGCTGGCTCTTTGGGAGATTAAAAAAAAAAAAAAAAGACTCCGAGAGTGTTGAGCAAAGCCTAGTAGTTGGTGGTCGGTGCAAATATCCCAGTCTCGTTGAGGCAAGCTCCCTACAGCTGTACTGTAGTCTTAGATTGGATTGGGGGTGAGTTGACGGCACCCCATTGATGACTGCATCCACTGCAACTTTTGCGTCGCCGCTTTCAAACATCACTCGTCCATATCCCCCCCCCCGTGCCATGTAAGAAGCTGCAAGCCTTAAAAGTATTCCCCCAAAGTTCTGCCCCCAAAAGATGGTGGTGAAGCCAATGTTGTGTGAAAATCATCCCCCCTCTTCCAAGAGCCAAAATCTCTCCCGCATTGCCCCGAACAGCAACATCTGCGTTTACTTTTGAGCCACCCCACCGATGGCACATGCCTGACCACGAGGATACAATTGCGGGGTTGCGGTAGAGGCCTCGCCTACAGCGCATCCCAATCTTGCCAAATAATCCCGTCCATGTCTCATAATAGAATGAATGACTGGAATATACTGGCGTCGAACAACCTCCAAGAACCTGCACATTCCTTAGTTTTCCAAATGCCCTTCTTGTTTTTCTTTAAAAAATTATATGCACAATGAGATGTTGACTTGCTCAACAGAAAAGAGGAATTATGCAAAGATGAAAGTCAGCAGGAGAAGCAAAGACCGCTTGAACTTTTTTATTTCAATTTCATTGGTCATATATACTGTCAATTACAGGATGGAGAACATGAGGACCGTACCTGTTAGGTGCTGGTGTTCTATAAAAACATTGACCAAAAGAATGACAAAATGAAGTCAATAAGTAGCACCATATTCTATTCAAGCAGATTTGGTTGATATAAGTTGTCCTTAGGTTTCATCGACCATACTAAAGTATGAGCATCCAAAAGAACATGCTGAAAGACTAATTGGTTCAACTAACTAGCTTAATTAACAAGGAAGAGCAAGTTAGGAGATTACTTATGAACATTGACTTGCTGGACTTTCTGGAACCTCTTCTTTACAGCTTTTGTAACTACCATAACAGACTTGTGATCAGCATCCTCAACTCCCAAAATGCAATGTTTAATTCCAATCTTCTGCACTCCTCCTTGGATTTGCAACATTGCATGCCTAGTTTCTTTCTGAGAATCTCAAATCTTGTTATAGGCAAGGATTTAGTAGAATTATTTTGCAACTTAGTTTTCATATTGATAGAAAACCAGCTAAATTTCTCTTGTTTCTTCGGTCTCCCTAAGAAAGTGAAACTTTATTTTGAAATGCTTGGTTTTACCATAGTGCACAGGATTTCTAGAGATTGAAATTATTGCTCGATTGTTACAAAAGAGTGATGTTGGTTTGGTTAGAGTCTGGTGAAGATCCATGAGTAATTTTCTCAGCCAAATGGCTTGATTCTCAATAGCTGTTGTAGTTACCTGCTCAGCTTCAGCAATGAATTGTGCAATTGCATGTTATTTCTCGAAATTCCAGCAGAAAAAACCAACTCCAAGAGTGAAACAAAACCTTGAAGTGCTGCTGCTCACATCTTCCTCAGAATCAGCTCAATTACAGTCAGTAAAGCTCACTCTCTATTGTTCTTTCTTTTTTTTTTCTAAAACATCCTTACTTTTTTTTCAATTTTAACTTTTTTTTTTTACTTTTACCCTTAATCTTTCTTATTTTTTACTTTTCTTTAATTTTTCATACTAAATACAACACAAAGTAATCAACATATTTATCAAAAGAGTTTTATAATTCTCTTATAAACATGATTACAAACTAGTCATTGAACCTTAACTTGTTTTTATAAAGAAAATTAAGTCTAAAAATGGAAAATTTAAACTCTAAAATATCAATTAGTTGTAACACTTGGACAAATTGACTAGTTCTAAACCTTTATAACTTTTTCAACTCTTGAACTTTTAGCTATTTAATCCTTTCATTTAATTGTATGCATGGTCTAGTCAATCAACCTAAATTCTTTGTAATTTTTATAACTTTGAAACTTATAACTCTTTAATTACTTTCAATTAACTACAATTAAATTCAAGTGAATTAATTTAAAATTTCTATAATTTTTCTCTTTGTATCTTAAAATAATTTTCAGTATTTAACCAACTGCAAGTACTATTTGAAATAATCGCTCTAAATTTTCTCTTTTTTTTACTTCTTTTCGATAGTATAGATCAGTTAATTTAAGCTTTTTGTCAATATTAAATTATTATTATTTTTTTCATCTTTTCTTGAAATTAATTAAGATTTCATTTAATATTTTTTTAAAAAATATTAAATTGACAAAAAAAATTTATATAATTATTGACTTAATTGAAATTTAAAATTTAAAAAACTAAATATAAAAAATATTAATCAAATGATATCTTTTTAAACAAGGTCAAATGCTCGTCTATTAAAAAAATAAAAATATAATTCAAATAAATTATTATAAGTGACATCAATTAAATAGAAGCAACACATAAAAATGTGAAAAAAATAATATATAACACATAATTCTAATAAAATCAAACTCAACAAAATCAACACTCCCTAAAAAGGAAGACGATTCGTTTAACATCTCCTCGCCACAAGCATTTTGACAACCAAAGCTAATTTGTCTACTTTTAGCCAAAAGTAACTCAGGTATTCGCTCAAAGATATGCATGCGAACGAAATTGCAAGTACCGTAAAATCAACAGAATTTCTTCATGTATGGCTCAACCCGGCTATTGTCAGTGATACGTCATTCCTTCCTATAGGATTAAAACACCAAATGAGTGAAAATCTTTTAGGCAAAGACATTTGCAGTGACTGCTTATTCCAGCCTAAACACTTAGGTGCTAGGTTTCATCTGCATTTGAAACTACTAAGCAATGGATTTCCTACCCTTTGAAAATCAGAAATGAAGAACACACGTACGACCTATTCTGATACACAAAGAGATTCTAAAATATATACGGAGAATTTTTCCATTTATTTGCACTTGACCAATAGACTTATTCATCTGTAGAGTTGCAATAAACGACAACCTTTTTTGTGGAAAAATCATTGAATAATAATTTCGAGTTACTGCAATAGTCTTTATTAATTAAGGAAAGTCTTGAATTTGAAGAATTCATTATAATCAAATCATTCAACATATCTCCACAAGCATCCATGACTATCAAACCAACTAAATTCCAGCAATAATTTGATTGCTACTCCATTAAAATATATATATATATATATATAAAATGCTAGGACTAGTAGTAGACTTACTAACCGGCCAGTAAATCGAGTCACCCAAAGTCATAGCATTTAGCCCTTCCCTTAGGCACCCTATTTGCACATTTTTTGACTCAACTCAGGGATGGACACAGGTTTCCAGAGTCCTTTCCTTAGACGGGGCAATAGTCCCTGCATAGCACCCAAGCCTTTTCTTTTACAAGATGGGATACTAAGTTTCCGAGCAGATGTCTTCTGACAGGTCAGCTTCAAATACGGGTCCAACCGAGAGAGGACATCTGCCTGTTAGATGGTTTGTTTTTCAGGTTCTTCAGTTCTTTTGCTGAGGTATCCAGGCTTATATCTTTGTGTCATACCAATTATTAATAGAATCATCCACATTTTCTGTAATCTCTCTCTCTCTCTCTCTCTCTATTTCAAACTCAAATCATTAATCGTGTCCCTCCAACTATTAAGTTCTCTTTGTTTCTCAAAGATTCTTGCCCCCCGCACCCCGAGTTCTAACAGATGTATCCTTCCTAATCTTGTAGTCTTGACATAATTTTTGTGGGCATTGTTGATTGGAAGTTATGTATTTGTTGTACACAAGGATGGCAAATGACGGTGATAATTTGACAGAAGTGGGATATGAGCACCCTCATTCTTCATTAAGCATAAGGATGAGAGTAAAAATGAGTACCCTTCCCTGGATGTGGAAAGGGGACAGAGAGGTAGAATGTGCCCCCATCCAGCCCCATCCATTGGCATTCTTGCTGTCACTCCTGTTGGATTACTTTTTACAAGTCCCAAATTGGAGTAGAAAAGGAACTCCCCGGCATAACTGAGCACCGAGAAATCGAAGAGCAGAAATTTTTGCAAATATCAACCACCATATGAAGACGACAAGCACTAAGGAGCATCTACCCTCAACCACTTTGGAATGTGTTAGGCAGTGTTACAAAAATGGAATGGCTCAAAATACTGGATCATGCAAGTTGAAAATCGATACTTATAAAAAGTCAAGCATGTCGAAATAGGATTGCTGGAACCATATCGGTCAGAAAGACTTTTCGCTAAAAGTATTGGAAGGATTGATCCGTAGAATGGTGTCATAATCAAAGATTTTATGGTCCTGTGGCAAAAAAAAGTAGATAACATGAATTAAAAGCTCAGACATTCTTTTGTGTCTATATATATGGTGGGGGTTCTCCAAGACCTCAATTTCAAAAAGATGTTTCTCTATGATTTTACCAAATAAAAAAAAAGGGAAAAAAAATTAGTTGATTGCTTACTTCGTTCATTAACATTTTGGGAGGTATTATCATCGCATTTATTATTGTGTTCTTTCATTTTCCTCTTTTCTAATTTTTACTATTTCATTTCAAGATACAAATAATAATAATAATAATAATAATAATAATAAATGAGATCACATATTTTATTACTATAATAGTTAATTATGTATTTTTTATTTATAATTATAATTAATAATAAAAAATACAAATATATATCTCATTTTACTTTTAAAGCCTATCAAAGTTAATAGCATGAACGTAATTGTACTCTAAAAGGAAAAAAAAAAAACTTGAACTTTAAATTTTGTTGGTTTTTTTCCTTTTTTCCTCCTCGGACGATAAATTAATTAAGAAGTAGATATATTTCCAAAAAAAAAAAAAGGAAAATTAATAATTCCACATGGTGCCATATTGATTTTGCTGCAATGGGAATGCTAATTTAAATGTGTATTTGTAATAAGGGGAGAAAATGTAAGGAGAGAGATTTTATAAAATTGACCATTCACAAAAGTAGCCTGAAAAATGGAAATTAAGACTATTTTTATTTGTACATTTAGAATAACGAAGGCGATGTCTAAATTCCATTTAAAGAAAGATTAGATTAGATTAGATTAATACAAGAATAATAATATTTCCTTAATTCAGAAATAAAGTGGCAGTACGGTAAATTAACAGTAAATCCTAATACGATTCCCCCACGCGCCCTCCGCGGTTCTCCCATTCCCAACGTAACGGAAAGGAAATCGTGTATCATTGCACCTCATTTTCCTCTACCACCCGCTGTCTTACGCCTCTCCCCCCCCCCACCCGACAGTCCTTTATCATGTCCGTGCCCTCCGCCGCTCGCTTTCGGCGACTCGCCGCTGCTGCCGGGGCAGCTGTGCTCCTAGCGCCCAATCTCTCAGCCAACGACCGCGACGCTGGTCCCTCCCTCAGCGCCATCAGGCAGAAAATCAGTGATCCGAGTGCTGTCGTCCCTTCCCGAGAAGTTCAGGAGTCGGCTTTGCTAGGCGCCAGTCCTGCCAACCCTCTGGACATTCTCGTTGTCGGCGGTGGTGCCACCGGCTGTGGAGTGGCGCTTGATGCCGTCACGAGAGGACTTCGCGTTGGCCTCGTTGAGAGAGAGGATTTCTCGTCCGGTACCTCCTCAAGGTCTACCAAGCTAATTCATGGAGGTAGGCCAACCCCTACGTGATTAACATAGAGATATCTGTTATGTATGCATTACAGTTAAAAATCTTGGAAATGTTTAACCTCTTGAATTTCGCATTTCTTTACGATGATCTGATGTTTTCGGTTTCTGGAGCGTGGCGTTGTTGATGGCCTTGGTTTCACTCTAATTTTATTTAAATATATTTAATGTCAATGATCTACTCATTGCATATATTCCAAGGGTGGATTCGGCTTGCATAGCTTGTTTGACGAGGTGGGTCTAGATGTGTATGGTAGTACTGCTGCAGCTGAACTTGAATGGTAAAACTTGAATTATCATATGCGTTCTGAACCAGCTAAAAATATGAAATTAACTGTAACAAAATGAATAGAGAGGCATTATAGAACTTAAATTGTCATCTTATGAAATTTGGTTGGCTTCTAGTTGTTCTAGGCACATTCAAGATCAGAGATCTTTCAAGATAAATGTATGCAAGTTCTGTGCATGTTTTGGTGAGGAAACATATTGCAAACGTTGGTCTCACTACACTTCTTTTTGGGTGTATGTGGATTTGAGTGGGTGGGTGGAAATGATGAAAATAATGTGGATGGGTTATTATTGCTTGGAGGAGTTCAAAGCAAAGATGGAAATGCAATCGTTGAATTTTCTTATTAAATTGTGGGATGTATTGTACTCTTTGAGAATTTTCTGACATATTTTTTAATTGCCTATTATTTTATTAAGATGACATTAACAACAAACTAAAACGTCTGCCTAGTAATATTGCCAAGAGCTGTGCTTTGCAATAGTTATACTTCTCTTTGCAAATCTAATGCCTTATAACATGGTAAATTTCTGTGTTGTCATCAACTCATATTTAAAGGATTTGAAATAGAGAACTTGTTGATGCTAAGCTACCATGAAGATCACCTAGTGTGGTTCAAGTTTTCCATTTCTATGCTTATCATAACTGGTTTACACAGAAAGATGAAATTCTATCTTTATGCATTCTATTCATTTGTAGCCTCAAATATAATTGTTTCTTTGATCTTCGTATGTGATTGAATAACTTTGTTAGGTGTTCGGTACCTGGAGAAAGCTGTTTTTAATCTTGACTATGGTCAGCTGAAGCTGGTATTCCATGCGCTTGAGGAGCGCAAACAGGTTATTGATAATGCACCATACATGTGCCATGCTTTGCCATGCATGACTCCCTGTTTTGACTGGTTTGAAGTAGTTTACTATTGGATAGGCTTGAAAATGTACGACTTGGTCGCAGGGCCACGCTTATTGCATTTGTCTAGATATTATTCATTGCAAGAGTCTGTTGAATTGTTTCCCACTCTTGCAAAGAAGGGTAAAGATAGAAACTTGAAAGGTACAGTGGTGTATTATGATGGGCAGATGAATGACTCACGACTTAATGTTGGTTTGGCATGTACTGCTGCATTAGCTGGTGCAGCAGTGCTCAATCATGCAGAAGTTGTATCTTTTCTAAAAGATGAGGCTGACAAGCAGATAATTGGTGCGCGAATTCGAGACAATATATCAGGTACCACTAGAATCATTTCAACACACTCATATAAGCAGAAGATGACTTAAATATTGCAGTCTCTCTGCCTCTATCTAGCTCCCCTCACTTGCCACCCTACATTCACTCTCTCTCTCTCTCTCTCTCTCTCTCTCTCTCTCACACACACACACACACACACACACACACACACACACACACATGTTGTTTCTCTCCTAATTATTTTTTTGGATGAACTATTAAATGAATGGTTTCTATCCTATTTACTTCATATATCATCCCTACTCATAGCTGCTCAATCTCATTGAGCATTTTGATGCATTTTTCCAAAAGCTAAGTTATTCCAGGGCTACAACCATGTAGAAGTGCACAAATCTTCGACAGCTGATATTTCCTCCATTAGACTATGATTGATTGGTATTAAGTCATGCTATACCAGGTAGAGAGTTTGATACCTACGCTAAAGTGGTTGTTAATGCTGCTGGGCCATTTTGTGACTCTGTAAGAAAACTGGCTAAGCAAGATGTGCAGCCTATGATCTGCCCCAGCAGTGGGGTACATATTGTTCTTCCTGATTATTATTCTCCAGAGGGGATGGGCTTGATTGTCCCTAAAACAAAGGATGGACGTGTTGTTTTTATGCTGCCGTGGTTGGGAAGAACAGTGGCTGGAACTACAGATTCAAACACCACAATCACTCTTCTTCCAGAGCCACATGAGGATGAGATTCAGTTTATACTCGATGCCATCTCAGATTACCTTAATGTTAAGGTGTGTTGTTTTGCATGTGAGCTCCTCTATGCTTTATGAATTTTTGAATGTGTAGATTTTGGTGCTGATTGGCATTTTTGTAGAATGATTTCAATTGTCATGAAGACATCGGGTTTAAAGAATTGTCAATTTCACTTTTCATTTTTGCTGATCTTGTCCCTAGGGAACCAAAATAAAGCAATTTTTGGTACATGACAGCTTTGTTGACTGAAAGCTTATGATATTCTTTGCAAAGCATGATGATGGGAAACCAATGTAATAAGGCAATTAGGTTTGCAATTAGAATTTGGTTTTTAGAAAGATGAGGTAAACATGTGGAGAAGATGACAGTAATATATCTGCCCAACATTAACAGAAAGTTATACTTCTCTTCCCATTCCCTAATAGATCCTAAGTGTCTGATCTAACTAACACTAAGCAGTAGGAAGATTATAATTAAAGTAAAATAAAAGGGCCAAACACTAAATATCAAAATTATGGTGCTTAAATATGTTCACTTTGGTTCTATGTTGTTCTATTTGCATGCAGATATTACAATAGGTTTGTTAAATACAGGTACGTCGAGCAGATGTTCTTTCAGCTTGGAGTGGAATTCGCCCATTGGCTACAGATCCATCAGCAAAGAATACAGAGAGCATCTCGAGAGATCATGTTGTGTGTGAAGATTATTCTGGTCTGGTCACAATTACTGGTGGAAAATGGACCACATACCGAAGGTAACTTTGTTTGGCTGGGCTGAAATGTTCTGGATAACTAGTTGTGAGAAGGTTGCCTTAGCTATCAAGTCAGCATGGCCTTCCTGTTTATCTTTTGCTGAGATTGCCAGTTAATCCATTAGGTCTTGATTACTGATTATGGTCCAACAATACCCCATATCATCTGGAAAAAAATGTAGTTCAAGAAATCTTATAGCCAGGACTTTATGGTGTATACATGTGTTTGATTATTCATCATCTTTCTTGCTTCTTTGCATAGTCTTTCATTCTCTATGCTTACTAGAACCATTTTCAGCATGGCAGAAGATGCTGTTAATGCCGCCATAAAGTCTGGAAATTTAAGTCCAACAAATGGGTGTTCAACTCACAACCTGAGGCTAATAGGTGGAGATGAATGGGAGCCTTCACATTTTACAGTTCTTACTCAGCAATATGTACGTATGAAGAAGACACATGGTGGTAAAGTTGTTCCTGGAGTGATGGACACTGCTTCTGCTAAGCATCTCTCTCATGCATATGGTACTTTGGCCGAACGAGTGGCAACCATAGCACAGGTTGGTTTGATCCCTATTCATTCACTAATCAGCTGCAGCCAATACCACTCTAACCCCATAAACTTTAAAGTCATTGAAGCAATTGGGAGGACTTATTATCGATAAATATATTGCTGCTTGATGTCATTGAGCCCTTCTTAGTAACAAACTACATTCATATTTGATATCCACTTGATAATAATTACTATTACTATTATAATTAATTATTATATTTTAGGAGGTGGAAAGCATTCAAAATTGCTTTTAGTCACAACCATCTGATTTTGGAAAGTATGAACATGTGGAGGCTTGTGCAATGTGTTCTGATCTATTGGAGAACTGAAATTGCTTAATTTTTTCTTAGAATGTTCAGTTTCACGTTCTGCAATTATTGGACCAAACTCTGGCTCATCTAATTTGATAATGCATTGCTGCTCTGTACTTTAAACTAACTAAATGCATGTGAGGTAACTGAAGTAAATTGTGTCTTTGAACATTTGGTTGTTTGCTCCTCGTGGTTAAAATTTCTAAATATACAGAATGAATGTCTTGGGAAGCGACTTGCTCATGGGTATCCTTTCCTAGAGGCCGAGGTTGCCTACTGTGCTCGCAATGAATATTGTGAGTCTGCAATTGATTTCATTGCTAGGCGATCTCGACTTGCTTTCCTGGATACTGATGCGGCTAACCGGGCATTGCCACGTGTAATTGAGATCCTTGCTGCTGAGCACAATTGGGACAGGTCGAGGCGGAAGAAAGAGCTGCAGAAGGCTAAAGAATTCCTGGAGACTTTCAAATCTTCCAAAAATGCTCAGTTCCATGATGGAAAACATATTTAGTGGGTCTCAAGTCACTTTATACTGGGTGAATCCATCGATATTTCAAGGATAGTAAAACAATGGTCGATGTGATTTGGGGTCTTTATTTTACTGGACCTGTGACGGTAGGGAGGTCTTTTTTTTTTTTTATAGTCCACTCTTCACACATCGCCCCAAATTTCTAAACCAATGCTGCTTGGAGGAGGCTTGGACTCTTAGTTCAGCAGAACACTGGTAACACGGTTATAGTTTATACATTTCTGGAGGAAAATGCATTTTCTTGGATTTTGACTCAGCACAGTTATCTACCAACATAATTTTTTTTTAAGATTATTTTCATAGTTTCATTGAGCCTTTGCACAAAGGTGTTCTGGATTTTGGCAAAGTTCTTGCTGGTTATTTTCACTGTTGATTAGAATTGGCATATGATTGTCATTCACTGTGTAACATATTCTTGTCAATTCCTTTGCTTCCCAGTTGTTTCATATGCTGTTTTTTTCATGGTGAATTGATAAAAAATGCACTAATAGCTTCTGATAGAAAACGCATCCAATCAATGGCTGTCAGATATGAGCTCAAAAACTGAAACCCATACACACAAATAAGGAATTCACCTACAAAGCTGAAACTTCTTTTTTCTGGCCTTCTCTAATTTCTCGATTGCGGGAATGATGAAAACTAAATCCCCAAACTCTCGGTGGGAAAACAAAGAAAGCGCAGTGTGATGTGACGGAGGCGGCAACTGGTTGTTTTTGGTGGGGGAGCGGAGGCAATGAAACTGATCGGCGCATACTTTAGATGCCACTCCCCAAAAACATATACATCTGTCTATTCGCCAGTCTGATAACCCCGTTGCCTGCAACTGCGGACAACGCAACAGACGGTGGATTCTTAAACAGGACAATGATGTTCATCGGGCCCTAGGTTGGCAGTTATGGGCTTCACCATGCCTAGCAGGACAATGTTTAAGGGGTCAACGCACCCAATCACCTACAAAAGCGTGCACCTGATTTTGTTGCAGTTCGGCTGCTGCCTTGCGAACAATATCCATCCTCCTTCTTGGCAATTCAGCAGAACAAGCAAACTCCAACTTTGACTATTGACGTCTAATGTTAAGGGGATGCTGTGGTCTCTAACATTTGCCATTACCATAACTGGTATCATCACATTAGTCGGTGTACTCCCCATGCCATGCTCCGCAGTTCATACACATGGTTGCAAGCTTAGTTGTTCATGATTTTGGTGTGTAATATTACAAGACAAAAGATATTCCGAAGGAGTAATGGTAACTCGATGGAAAGTTCGTTTGTTTTACCTTGGGCTGCATGACCAATGGTTTTATACCAAATTACGAAATGGAGCTGCTGCTGTACTGTACTGAGTGGAATTTTCTTGAAGGAATCTTGCCAATCCGAAGTCTCCGACATAAGCAGTCAGTCATCTCATATTATTGTCTAGAAGAACATTGATAGGCTGCGGATCCCAGTGAACAATGGCCATGTCACAATCGTGGTGCAAACGGTCATAAGCATTATCTCCAAATCAGACTTAAATACCTTGGCTCTGTACTCTGTCAAGTTTATCAGTCTGATGCAACCATTCCTCCAGACTCCCAATCTCCACGTAATTGTATCCTAGAGCCTTGAAAATCAATACTAGAAAATGCAGTCAATATGTTGAGTAGATTTCAACACCTGACATTTCTCAGTACTTCACACCCTGTCAAAAAACTTTCGGAAGTACCCCTTCTGCAGAAGATTTAGTACATTTAACAGCAAGGATTGTTTCATTCAGTTCAAAAATTCCACGGTAGACAGACCCAAAACTGCCCACACACCTATGAAGTTTTCTGAATGGGTTCTGTTAGTTGCTTTAGGAAGGGGATCTTCATATGTTACTTGCGGGAAAAGGGATAGCGATCGAAGTTGATGAGAACCATAGAGATGATGGGTAGAAGGCTTCAATGGTTGCAAGAGGTCCATTGCACATTCCAGAAGGCCCAATAATACGAGTTAGAGCCAAAAAGATTAAAGAAGTACTAAATGGGCTGATTCAGGACATTCAGGCCAACCCAGCTTCAAATGGGGCGAATTCAAGATTGACAAGGAGTTCAGCCCTAATTAATATAATTAGCATACTTAATAGGTCAGAATAAGTAATAGCATTTTTTCCTAAATAAGAGTTTATTATTTATGTTGGAATTTGTCCACAATTAGGAATTCCTCCAAAATAAGGATTTGTCCTAAGTAGGAATTTGTGCCTCTTTAAAATTGCAATCTTAGCCTATAAATAGGCTCCCCTTGTAAGCTCTGGAAGGTAGACAATTTTGAGTAAAATAGAAAGCAAGGGTTTTTTTTTTTCCTTTCGGTTCTTTTAAGGACTAAGGAACTTATCAAGAGGTATTTCTTCTTGTGGCGTACAATCGACTTATCACTCCTAATTTCTTTTCTTTTCTGGAGTGTGGCGTCCATATCCTTCTTAAATACTCTAGGTTCATGTTCCTTTGAAGGGTGGATTTAGGGTTTGTGATATTAAACTCTGGTTTAGCTTTCTTGGTTGTTCTTTGATTCCTTGTGTGCGTTGGGTCCCTAAGCCACGTCTTTTTGGGGTTTTTCGCATCAGTTGGTATCAGAGCAGGGTTCTAAATTAGGTTGAATCCACTCACTCTTCAATTTTCTATCTTTTGATTTATTTATTGTTGTTTAGTTTGTCTATTATGTGCATTATCATTCAAATGCACAAATCTGTTTATTTGCAATCCTTCTCTCTTTGATTGTTTGTTTAAGCTCATAAATGTGCTAATTTCAATTCCAATTGGTATGTCTAAGTATCTTACTATTATTTTGTGTTGAGAAAAAAAAAAGAAAAAAAAAAACGAAAAAAAAAGGAAAAAAAAAAAGAAAAGAAAAAAGGGAAGGAAGAAGAACAAAAGAAAGAAAATATCAAATTCAAAGTTATTGATAAGGTTAATAGTTTGGTCATATTGGCCACAATAATAATAAAATTTTCTTAGTCAACTCCAATTCCACCATCTGTTTTCTTATTTTGTTACCCAAGTTGTCCTCTAGGTACTCCTATCCTGATTTTTGTGAATTTAGTTCATTAAATCCGTTTATGTTGACATCCTTTTTCGCTTGATTCTTTGTTCTCCAATTTGTTCAATTCTACGCCATTTAGCTTATTCTGTTTAAAATCAATACCCTTGATTTACGTTGTTTAGTTCTTTATAGAGCTGAAAGGGAAAATCTGAGTGGTAAAAGGTAAAAGTAAAAGTTCATATAAAGAAAAAACCATAAAGAGTGTAAACACGAGGGAGTGTGACATAATCTTTTAAGTGAAACACGTGAGGGAGTGTTCTGTGAGGTATCCCATTTGTTTTGTACCGAAGTAAGACTATGACGTCCAAAGACAAAGGTGTAGCTCAAGAGGGAGGTGGTGATGTGTCCTTCATGATCAAAGCTATGCAACAACAATTTGAGTGCATGAATACTAGATTTGATGATATGAGGGAGAGGATAGAGGAGTAAGCTAATACAATAGCAGAGTTGCAAAGGAGACATAGGGAATATGAGACTCCTAAAGCAAGAAGGCAGTTGACACGTGCCTAAGACCATGAAGATGATGAAGTTGACGATCAAACTACGATGGTTAGAACTGGTAACAATAGAAGGGATCAAAAAGAAATTGGGAGTGATAAGTTGATTGGAACGCCACAAGAAGAAATACCTCTTGATAAGTTCCTTAGTCCTTAAAAGAACCGAGAGGAAAAAAAAACCCTTGCTTTTTATTTTACTCAAAATTGTCTGCCTTCCAGAGCTTACAAAGGGAGCTTATTTATAGGCTAAGATTGCAATCCTAAAGAGACACAAATTTCTACTTAGGACAAATCCTTATTTTGAAGGAATTCCTAATTGTGGACAAATTCCAACATAAATAATAAACTCTTATTTAGGAAGAAATGCTATTACTTATTCTGACCTATTAAGTATTCTAATTATATTAATTAGGGCTGGACTCCTTGTCAAACTTGAATTCGCCCCATTTGAAGCTGGGTTGGCCTGAATGTCCTGAATCAGCCCATTTAGTGCTTTTTTAATCTTTTTGGCTCTAACTCGTGTTATTGGGCCTTCTGGAATGTGCAATGGACCTCTTGCAACCATTGAAGCCTTCCACCCATCATCTCTATGGTTCTCATCAGAAGTTCCAGTGGATCGCTCATGGTGTTCTTGTACGTCTTTAGGCAATAATAGTAGAAAAGCAAAACGAAGGTTATTAAGACTGCTCCGACAATTCTAAAGATAACTGTAATGCAATAACTAACTTTGGTTGCTGTTAGGTCTCCAAAAGGAAAGATTTGGGATAAGAACGAGAGAGAGAGCAGAGGAGGGAGGGAGAGAATCAGAACGGAATCTAGAGAGAAAATCAGCATTTTCTATTATCATCCAACTATTCCTTACATCCAATGCACTTTATACAGTTGGCATCGTTAAGAAAGATAACGTTATTTTCTTTAAAGTAGCAAAATGCACCATTTACTAATTGTAACGGGATAAAAACGTCAGTTAATGGCAACTTAACGAATCGAACAAACTCAATTGATCCAATAGTGCTAACGCTTCCCAGAGACATCCATTAAGTCAATGCTCCCAACAATAACAGAATGTTGAATCACAACAGAAACAATGGTAGACAACAACAATAGTTCACAAGGCCATCTATCAAAATTGAATCCATTCTAAGTTGGCTCACATCAAGTCCTCTCCTGCAAAAATGACCTTGTCCTCAAGACATGAAATTAGGAAATTGTGACGAGATGAAGGACCAATCCTTTCAAGTGGCATCTTCTAGAATTAAGTTTGACCACTAGATCAACACTTGGATAGTGGCTTTATTCTGCCTCTTAACCATCTTCCTATCCTATCCAAGACTACAATAGGCTCTGCGAAAGGCTGCCCATCCTGAATAGTAAGGGGGTAGCTGAGGCATAAGATGACCTTGCTCACCCACCGATTTCTTTGACAATGACGCATAGAAAATGAGGTGGATTGTGGATCCTTCTAGCTATTGTAATCTGTTGGCTATCTGACCAACTTTGTTTAGGATAAAAAATGGCCCATAACACTTAGTAGCAAGCATCAAATTTTTTCTTATAACCACTGAAGTATGCTTGTAAGGCTGTAACATCAAGTAGATCCACTCTCCCAATGAGAAAGGCTTGTCAATTTTGCTCTTATCAGCATAACACTTCATCCTTTATTGAGCTCTTAGTCGTTGCTCCTTAAGGAGTCTTGACATGTGTTACCTTTCTTATAACCAGGCTTCTACAAAGGTTACCTTAGGTTGATCAATGGGTAACTAAGATAGTTATAGGGGTGCAAATCCATTGAGAGTTTGAAAAAATGACATTGCTATAACTGAATGATGACTGCTATTATACCATCATTCTATCAAATGTAACTACTTACTCCATTGGGTTGACTTGTGGAAAGTCATGCAACGTAGGTAGGTTTTCAGAGTAAACCCTCTATAAAATATATGCTAATGTCTCTTTAACCTTGTGTAGGAATAAGTAAGGGTTGCAATAACTTAGGACTCCTTAGTGAAGCATGGAATTGCTTCAACATTTGTTTATTAATATTACTATGAGTCTTTATAGAGAGTTTGCCTTCATGTTTGAGCATTCATTTTGTAAGGAAAATAAAGGTTTAGATCCTAGAAAGTGTTAATATGGTTATAAGTTTAGAAGTTAAGGCATTATCCTTGTAGCTTTCAACTACTTCATTAAGCCATTAGGGCACTTGAGTTGTTGTAGTAAGGCATGCTACGGGCTCCTATGGTTGATACTCTCTAGGACCTTCAAATCCCTTTTTAGAAAGGGCATCTATTACTCTATTGTTTAGACCCTTTTTATACTAGATGCTATAGTCCAATCCTTAAAGTTTGGTCATACCTTTAAGTTGAAAATATATGTGAAATTGTTGTTGAAATAAGAATTTTAGACTTTCATGATTAGTTGATTAGTTTGAATGATAAAATGGTGCCTCTTTAATTAATGCTTTTGTTTAAATTCTACCATCAAGATAGCTAGTCATTCCTTTTCATATATAGATAGCTTATAATGTTTAACATTTAATCTTTTGTTCAAGTATGCAATAGGTCTTTTATTTTGCATTAACAAATTCCCAATACCATTCTTACAGGCATTAGTTTTTGGAATAAAAGGTTTAGTAAAGTTTGACATTGCAAGTATTAAGGCAATAACCATAACTTGCTTGAGTTGATTAAAAGCTTTTTTAGCCTTTTGGTTCCACCTAAAACTATTCTTTTTAAGTAATTTTGTTAATGGGTTATTAGTGTGCTCATAGCCTTTAACAAATTTTCTATAAAATCCATTAAGACTTAAAAAAATCCCTTAATTCTATGGTTATACTTGTCATTGGTCAATCAACCATGGTTGCTATCTTTTTTGGATTGGTGGCTACACCTTTTCCAAAAATAATGTGACCTAAATACTCCACTTATAGCTAACTAAATGAGTACTTAGACTTCTTTGCCTAAAGCTTGGTCCTTAAGAACTTGTAAGACTTAAGCTACATGCACCACATATTCTTTTATGGTAGCACTTCAACATCTCAGCCACCATTAGATACATTCTTATAATTGCTAAGGGTGTTATATCTTTGAAAAGCATTAAGTAAATTGTTATTGACTCTTTTACTATAGAAGTAGAATTCATTGTGTGTAATAAGACTACAGTACAAACTTTATCATTGAACTAAAAATTATAAATTCTATTTTTAGATCATTAAAGATGTATTGTGATTTAATTGTAGTGTTTTTTTCAAAAAATAATAAAAGTAAAATTCAAACTAAGTATAATGATATAAAGTATTTAGTTATTAGAGATCATGTTAAAGTGCAAATAATTATAATAGTGCATATTAATACTTAACTTATGATTACTAATCTTATGCCTAAAGGATTGTAGGTTAAGTCATATAAAGATTATGTTAAATATATGAGACTTGTTAACTTTACTTGAATTTTATTTTAAACTATGTTCTCTAATATTTTGACATTTTTAAAGATCATTTAATCATTTGTAAATAAAATTTCATTTTGTATATATAAAGATTATGTGCATAAAATTTATTTAGAATTTAAATGAATTGAAATATAAAATTTTTCTATTTAATAAAGTGTTTAATTAGAAATTTACTATCATTATGATATATGAAAGGAAACATTTTCAAAAGTGTTGCATAGCCACCAAGATTTATATATAAAAATTTTTTAGTTATGCAAAATACAATTTTAAACTAGTTGGCATAGATAATTTATGAAATAGCTATTATTAAGAGTATTACTTATTTGGAATCATGTAGGTTAAGAGAGAGAATGTTGAAATTATCCTTAAAATGACCTATATGATTAGTGATAATGAAGTTCTCGACTTCTTTCTAAGATCTACTAGTTTGTGATATTGAGAGGGGGGTGAATCAGTATCACCACAATTCGTAATTTGCAGGTAAGTGAACAACTTCAACTTCTTCTTAAAAGCGAACTCTTTCTCAGACTCGACTAAGGTAGATCTATTGCTACCTACTAATCACAATAGTCTCCAAAGTCACCTTTCAGACACCTGCCTAATAGACAATTCAGATGTTTTTGTTTAGGTCTTCGTTAGGTTATGGGTTGGCTGATACTTTAGCTGCGTTCACAACTTAATTCAAAACATAGAATGTAAAGCAAATTAAGGACACATGAGATTTACGTGGTTTCATCAACGTGATGTACATCCATGGTGGTAGAGACTCTCCCTTACCGAGACTATCCACTATACTTGAGAATTTCAGTTACAATGAATGTCTTAATTCTCTGCTCCTTTCACTATTGCAATTACTAAGCAAGTACAATACAAAGAGTGTCACTTACTGTGTCTACCCTTCTTCTAGCTTGTCTTGCTTTTATTGAATTGAAAGGCTGCTCCATTGCCACTTAGAAGTTCATCGCAACGCTTTCTAACCTCTCTTGAAGAAATATGGAAATACGTTGAGTTCTTTCCGATGCATCACTGAAGTTCTTCGTTGTATCATATAACTCCTGTTTTCACCGTCTCACGGTCTCACTCGTCTCATTACCCTACGATCTCACTGTCTCACGGCTCGCCTGTCTGTTTCTCTCTCTCTTGCTGTCCAGCCGGATTCTCTCTCTTACCGCCAGATTTCTCTCTCTTACTGTTGGATTTCTTCTGTTCTGCCGATGGTCTCTCTCTCTTCGTCCACCCCTCTTTGGCCGTTCCAGATTTTCTCTCCTTTTCCCTTATTTGGCTGTGTTTTCTCTCTCCTTCCCATTGACTCCTCTGTTTTGGCCGTATACCTCTTTCCTCTCTCTTCCAACGGCTGTCTTAATTTTTCTCTCTTTCTCTAGTGTTCTGCCAACCGTTGGTGTGCCGATGGTGTGCCGTTCCTTTGTCGTCCACTCTCCTTTTTGGCTGTGTCGGATTTTCTCTCCTTCCCTTGTTCAGCCGTCGGCTCACTTGGTTGGCCGAATAGGACTTTGCCGTTTCACTCTTCCGGTCTGCCGTCCAGTCGTCCAGCCCCTTTAGCCGTCTCCTCTTTTCTTTATTTTTGTCGACTGCATCTCTCTCTTCTATGGTCGTCTCTCGACCTCTGTTCTTCGTTTAGCTCGGCCGTCTCCCCTTTCTCTCTCTCTCTCTCGACGATTGTTCTTTGTTCAGCCCGGCCGTTGACCGTCTCCTCTTTCTCTCTCTCTCTCTCTCGACAATTGATTTCTTTGTTGTCGTCGGTTTCTCCTTCCGCTGGTCTGCTCCGATATGGCCAATTTTCGTTTTCTCTTCTTCTTCTGTTAACGCCTACACTATTCACTACGACTACTTCTTTTCTATTTTGCCGTCCCCTGTTCTGCCGTTCGCTTGCCGTCGGTGTGCTTTGGCCATATGTTGTGTTTTTCTGTTTTCTCTATTTGGCCATCCACACACTTTTGTGTTTTGCCGTGTATTCAATTGTGCTGACTTTGCTCTAGTTTTGTCTTCCAAGGTCTTTATATACTTTCTTCCATGAAACCCTAATAGGGCTTACTTGCAGCGAATTTACATTCTTGCCCTTATGCGACAGATTTACTTTCTTGCCCTTCTATGTGGCTTTACCTTCTTGCACTTCCATGTGGCTTTACTTTCTTGTACACTTAAATCTAGTTGACAACAATTATAACCCATACAAGGCTGTGGGAACAACAATCTCCCCTTTTGTAATTGTTGGCAACATTCATAACAAAAGCTACTATGCAGCAATTTCAACTCCCCCTAAATATACACTCCCCCTTTCTTAATAGCTCCCCCTGCACTATTACTTCTCTCCCCCTTTGCCAACCAATTACAAATCTAAAACACTCGCAAAGTAGAGATGGAAGATTCACCTGATTTTCAGGCTTGAGGAGGCATTTGCATAGATAGACTCAATCTGTGCTTTTCAAACAGATCTGTGGATAGAGATTTAGTTAGATCTTGTGTAGTCTCTTCAACAGATTTAGGTTTAACTTGTGAGAGTAAAGCAGTAGTTCCTACAATTCTTCTTCTTGTTGTAATTCCTGCTGATGGGTCACATATAATCTGATTTTCTTGATGGGCACTGGTCCACATTTTCTTTGGCTTTCTTTTTTGCATAGTCTTAGTTGCAAGAGGATCTCTTTCTTCATCAATCATATACAAGTTTCCAGCTGTTCTCTTCCTAGCTGCAACAGTATTGCCTTCTTTACTCTTTACCTGGCAACCTGATTTTGTGAATATTACCTTATGGTCTTTATTGCATAGTTTGCTAACAGATGCTAGATTATATCTGAGTCCTTCAATGTGCAGAACATCTTTTAGCTTTCCTCTTCCAATGTTTACTAACCCCTGACCATTGATGTTGAGTGAATCATCATTGTCAAACTTGACTCTGCCTTCTCTTGATTTGTTTAGCTTTGATAATTTACTCTTGTCTCCCATCATGTGCGAAGTGCATCCACTATTAAGGATCCACTGCTTATCCTTGCAATTAGCCTTTAGTGCAAT
The DNA here is from genome assembly GCA_021533255.1 of Ceriops tagal. NCBI lineage: Eukaryota > Viridiplantae > Streptophyta > Magnoliopsida > Malpighiales > Rhizophoraceae > Ceriops > Ceriops tagal. The sequence continues at coordinate 5,055,460 of CM038604.1, forward strand.
TTCAGCTATATTAGCTACCTCCTTTTTCGCTCTATATTCCTTCTTTTGAACTGGCTGGAAGATAGCTTTCTCCTTTTTCTCAGTTTTGCCTGCACCGCTTGTTTTTACTGTGCCATTGAGTGCCTTCTCTTGCTCAGGGAGAAGTGTCATGCATCTTTTGTCATTATGGCCATCCTGCTCGCACCTTTCACACTGTTCCAAGTCTACCAATATAGCAAACTTGTTCTTTGAAACTACTGGTTTGGGCTTCTACTAACAATCCTCGTCAATGTGTTCTTGCCTTTTACAATATGTGCAAGAACTCACGACAGGTGTTCTCCTCTGAATTTTGTATTGTCTCCCCCTGTATGCAGCATTGTATCTTCTCAAGTTGGAGACATATACTGGCATTCTTCACCAGCAGTTACTCGCCTTATGACCCCAAACTCCACAATAAAGACAGTGACCTTGAAACTGCCTCTTCCTAGGTCTGATCACAACTTGTCTTCTTCTGTTAATCACTTGTTGTGTAGGCAAAGTAGCTGGCTTCTTTGCTTGTGTGACTTTCATTTTAATCACCTTTTTCTCCTTCTTCTATTTAGTAGTAGCCCTCTGCTGGCTGACTTTCTTTTCTTCCTTCTTGTTTGCCACCCTAGGTTGCTTCTTCAGATCTTCTTTATTCTCAGCTATCTTCTTCTGAGTCACAATCTTCTTTTTCAACTTCTGTGGCACATTCTTATTTTCTTTAGCCAATGTAGCCTCAGATTGCTGCACTTTCTCTACATTCTTCTCTCCTTTTGCAGAACTTGTTTCTCCTATCATTTCAAGCTTCTGCAAGTTCTCTTTGCTACCTTTGAGTTGTTACTGAAGTCTCAGCAACTCTATCTCCATTTCTTCAATTGTTGAAGTCCTTAAGCAAAGCTCCATTGTAAGGTCTTCACATATTTTGATCTGTTCTTCAAATCTTCTCTTCAAGTCAATATGTTCAGCCCTTATTTCATCCTTTTGACTTTTAGCTTCCTCAGACTTTGCTTCAACTTTGTTGTTCCCACAGCCTTGTATGGGTTGTAATTGTTGTCAACTAGGTTTAAGTGTGCAAGAAAGTAAAGCCACGTAGATGGGTAAGAAGGTAAAAGCCACGTGGAGGGGCAAGAACGTAAAAGTCACATGGAAGGGTAAGACAGTAAATTCACTGCAAGTAAGCCCTATTAAGGTTTAGAGTATATAAAAACCTTGGAAGATAAAATTAGGAGAAGGCCAACACAATTGAATACACGGTAAAATACCAAACCCTACATAGAAGAACACCACTTGCAAAAGAAAAGAGTAGCCGTTGTGAACAGTAGCGTCAATGGGAAGAGAGAGAAAACAATTCAGCCATCGAGTGAACAGTAACCGTCACCGGAAGAAGAAGAGAAAACGGAAATTGGCTAAACAGGAGAAGGAGACAAAGAGGTTAACGGAAAAGAGACGAAACGACGAGTGAAAAAATTGGGGGGTTGAACAAAGAGATACTGATGGCAACAAAGAAGAACAACCGTCGAGAGAGAGAGAGAAAGAAGGAGACGCCGAAAGTAGGGGCTGAACAAAGAAGAGCGAACAGAGGTTGAGATACAGCCAAATCGGAGCCGTCGTCGGGTGAAGGAGAAAAGAGGACCGAAAAAGGGGAGAAAACCAGACAACACCGATACGTTCAAAATACACCTAAAGAAGAGAGAGAAGCCGTTGTTGGAAGAACAGGGGTGGTTGGCCAAAACACGAGAGAGACGGCTAGACCAGAGGAGTTGATGGGAAAGAGAGAGAAAACACGGCCAAATAGGGGAAAAGGAGAGAAAATTTAGAACGGCCAAAGAGGGGTGGACAAAGAGAGAGAGATCGTCGGTAGAACAGAGGACGGTAAGAGAGAGAAATCTGGCTAGACAGCAAGAGAGACAGAAACGGACAGGCGAGTTGTGAGACAGTGAGATCGTGAGACAAGGAGACGGGTGAGACCGTAAGACGGTGAAAGCATGAATTGTGTGAGACAACGTAGAGAAGAACTTCGGTGAAGCATTGAAAGAACTTAACGTATTTCTGGACTTTTTCAAGAAAGGTTAGAGAGTGTTGCGGTGAACTTCTAAGCAGCAGTGGAGCAGCCTTTCAATTTAACAGAGGCAAGACAAGCTAGAAGAAGGGTAGACACAGTAAGTGACACTCTTTGTATTGTACTTGCTTAGTAATTGCAATAGTGAAAGGAGCAGAGAATTAAAGACATCCATTGTAACATGTATTCATAAGTATAGTGGATAGTCTTGGTAGAGGGAGAGTCCCTACCACCGTAGATGTACGTCACATTAACGGAACCACGTAAATCTCATGTGTCCTTAATTTGCTTTACGTTCTATGTTTTGAATTAAGTTGTGAACGCAGTTAAAGTATCAGCTAACCTATAACCTAATGAAGACCTAAACAAGAACATCCGTATTGTCTATTAGGCAAGGTGTCTAAAAGGTGACTTTGGGGACTATTGTGATTAGTAGGTAGCAATAGATCCACCTTAGTTGAGTTTGAGAAAGAGTTCGCTTTTAAGAAAAGGTTAAAGTTGTTCACTTACGAATTGCGAATTGTGATGATACTAATTCACCCCCCTTTCAGTATCACAAACTAGTAGATCCTAGGGAGAAGTCGAGAACTTCAATCGGTATCAGAGCACTGGTTCACCAGTTTGAAGCTTAATAGCTTGGTGTACTAGTTTAAAGGGATCTAGAAATTTGACTTGTTTAGCATATTGAGAAATGGAAGCCGATACCAGCATTAGCACCACTTATAGCAAGAAGGTTCCAATCTTCAACGGAACGAACTACCATATGTGGAGAGCAAGAATGCAAGTGGTATTTGCAACCATGGGCATGAATGTGGTGAAATGTGTACATGAGGGTTTTGTGGCTTTGAAAGAAGGTAAAGACCCAACCCCAGAAGAGTTAAGGCAGTTTGAGATAAATGGGAAGGCCTCAAATGTCATCATTTCAGCATTGACAGATGCTGAGTATGTTAAAGTTATGGACTGCAAATCTGCCAAGGAGATATGAGACAGATTGCAGAAAGTTTATGAAGGTGATGACAGAATGAAGGAGGCTAAGCTTCAAGTGTTTAAGGAGAAATATGAATCTCTCAGAATGCAGAAAAATGAGACAGTCCAAGAGTTCTTCACCAGGGTTATTGATGCTGTAAACAACCTTAGAAGTCATGGGAAGAACAAGAAGGACTCATCGATTGTGAAGAAAATTCTGAGAATTCTACCTGAGAGGTTTGCCTTAAAGGTAGTAGCCATAGAGAAGAGTAGAGATCTCAATTCTATGTCTCTGCATGATCTCTAGTGTAATCTTATTACATATGAGATGAAGATAAAGTCAGCTGAAAGCTTTGCAATATCGAAGGTATCAAAGGAGGCAGCTTTCAAAGCTATGAAACACTTGAAAATAAAAGAAAAGGAAGAATCATCCAGTGAGGATGATGATGACAATGAGGAAGAAAGTGAAGGTGAAGTATTGGCTTACTTCACAAGGAAATTCAAAAAGGGGTCAAAGATGGGAAAAGGACAGTTGTCCTTGAGATGTTATCAGTGTGGGCAGACTGGACACTTTGCTTCTCAGTGCAAAGTGAAACTTGATGATGAAGATGAGGATGGTGATGATGAGCCGAATTCAAAATAGAGAAAACCATCATTCAAATCAAAGAAGTCTAGCAAAAAGACTGCCAACCCACAGAAGAAGAAGAGAGACTCATTCAAGAGTTATGTGAGTCAGATAAAAGAAGTTGATGAGGAGGAAGATGAAGAATCATTAGATGAGCATGCCTTTATGGCATCAGCTAAAGGTGGTAGTTCAACCTCTGAAGAGGAAGAGGAGGTTGATGAAGAAGAGCCAGATCTTGAAGCTGAGCTGGAAGTAGCTTCAAAGGAGATAATTAGAAGGGGCAAAACCATAAGAAGGTTGGAGACCCATATAAAACAAGTTGAAGCAAAGTCTAAGGAAGTTGAAAGTCAAAAGGATGAAATACGGGCTGAACATATTGACTTGAAGAGAAGATTTGAAGAACATATCAAAATATGTGAAGACCTTATAGTAGAGCTTGGCTCAAGGACTTCAACAATTGAAGAAATGGAGATAGCGTTGCTGAGACTTCAGCAACAACTCAAAAAGAGTAAGGAGAACTTGCAGAAGTTTGAAGTAGTAGGAAAAACAAGCTTTGCAAGAGAAAAGAAGAATAAGACTTTGCCACAGAAGTTAAAAGAGAAGGCTGTGACTCAGGTGAAGATAACTGAAGAAGAGAAGACAGTTATTAAACCAAAGCCAAGGCCAAAAATGATGTATATGGTTAAAGAGCAGCAACCCATAGCTGCTATGTCTCAGAAAGAAAAGAAAGTCAGCCAACAGAGGGCTACGACTGAACAAAAGAAGGAGAAGAAGGTGACTGAAATGAAAGTCACACAAGCAAAGAAGCCAGCTACATTGCCTACACAGCAAGTGATAAACAGAAGAAGACAAGCTGTGATCAGACCCAAGAACAGGCAGTTTCAAGGTCATTGCCTTTATTGTGGAGTTTAGGGTTATAAGGCGAGTAACTGCTGGTGGAGAAGGCCAGTATATGTCTCCAACTTGAAAAGATACGACGCTGTATACAGGGTGAGACAATACAAAAATTAGAGGAGAACACCTGTCATGAGTTTTTACACGTACTGTAAAAGGCAAGGACACATTAACAAGGAGTGTTGGTGGAAGCTCAAACCTGTGGTTTCAAAGAACAAGTTCGCTGTATTGGCAGACTTGGAACAGTGTGAAAGGTGCGGGCAGGATGGCCATAATACCAAGAGATGCATGACACTTCTCCCTGAGTAAGAGAAGGCACTCAATGGAATAGTGAAAACAAGAGGTGAAGTCAAAGCTGAGAAAAAGGAGAAAGCTATCTTCTAGCCATTTCAAAAGAAAGAATATAGAGCAAAAAGGGAGGTGGCTAATATAGTTCAAATTGCACTAAAGGCTGATTGCAAGGATAAGCAGTGGATCCTTGACAGTGGATGCATTTCACACATGACGGGAGACAAGAGTAAATTGTCAAAGCTAAACAAGTCAAGAGAAGGCAGAGTCAAGTTTGGCAATGATGATTCACTCAACATCAGTGGTCAGGGGTCAGTAAACATTGGAAGAGGAAAGCTGAAAGATGTTTTGCACGTTGAAGGACTCAGATATAATCTAGCATTTGTCAGCAAACTATGCAATGAAGACCATAAGGTAATATTCACAAAAACAGGTTATCAGGTAAAGAGTAAAGAAGGCAATACTGTTGTAGCCGGGAAGAGAACAGTTGGAAATTTGTATGTGATTGATGAAGAAAGAGATCCTCTTGCAACTAAGACTATGCAAGAAAGAAAGCCAAAGAAAACGTGGACCAGTGCTCATCAAGAAAATCAGATCATAGGTAACCCATCAGCAGGAGCTACAACAAGAAGAAGAATTGTGGGAGCTACTGTGTTACTCTCACAAGTTGAACCTAAATTTGTTGAAAAGGCTACATAAGATCTAACTAAATCTTTTTCCACAGAGCTATTTGAAAAGCACAGAATGAGTTTGTCTGTGCGAATGCCTCGTCAAGCCTGAAGATCAGGTGAATCCTCTATCTCTACTTCGCAAGTTTTTCAAATTTGTAATTGGTTGGCAAAGGGGGAGAGAAGCAACAGTGCAAGGGGAGCTATTAAGAAAGGGGGAGTGCATATTCAGGGGGAGTTGAAACTGCTGCATAATGGCTTTTGTTATGATTGTTGCCAACAATTACAAAGGGGGAGATTGTTGTTCCCACAGCCTTGTACGGGTTGTAATTGTTGTCAACAATTACAAAGAGGTGAACAGCCAAGTGTGTGAATGGAAAAGATACGAAACGACGAGTGAAAAAATTGGGGGGCTAAACGAAGAGATACCGACGGCAACAAAGAAGAACAGCCGTCGAGAGAGAGAGAAAGAAGGAGACGTCGAAAGTAGGGGTTGAACGAAGAAGAGCGAACAGAGGTCGAGATACGGCCAAATCGGAGTTGTCGTCAGGCGAAGGAGAAAAGAGGACCAAAAAGGGGGAGAAAACCGGACACCACCGATACGTTCAAAATACACCCAAAGAAGAGAGAGAAGCCGTCATCGGAAGAACAGGGGTGGTTGGCCAAAACACAAGAGAGACGGCCAGACCAGAGCAGTCGAAGGGAAGGAGAGAGAAAACACGGCCAAATAGGGGAAAAGGAGAGAAAATCTGGAACGACCAAAGAGGGGTGGACGAAGAGAGAGAGAGATCATTGGCAGAACAGAGGACGGTAAGAGAGAGAAATTCGGTGGTAAGAGAGAGAAATTCGGTGATAAGAGAGAGAAATCCGGCTGGACAGCAAGAGATAGGGAGAAACGGACAGGCGAGTCGTGAGACAGTGAGATTGTGAGACAAGGAGACGAGTGAGACCGTAAGACAGTGAAAGCATGAATTGTGTAAGACAACGTAGAGAAGAACTTCGGCGAAGCATTGAAAGAACTCAACGTATTTCCAGACTTTTTCAAGAAAGGTTAGAGAGCGTTGCGGTGAACTTCTAAGCAGCATTGGAGCAGCCTTTCAATTCAAAAGAGGTAAGACAAGCTAGAAAAGGGTAGACACAGTAAGTGACACTCTTTGTATTGTACTTGCTTAGTAATTGCAATAATGAAAGGAGCAGAGAATTAAAGACATCCATTGTAACCTGTATTCATAAGTATAGTGGATAGTTTTGGTAGAGGGAGAGTCCCTACCACCATGGATATACGTCACATTGACGGAACCACGTAAATCTTGTGTGTCCTTAATTTGCTTTACGTTCTGTGTTTTGAATTGAGTTGTGAATGCAGTTAAAGTATTAGCCAACTTATAACCTAACGAAGACCTAAACAAGAACATCTGTATTGTCTACTAGGCAAGGTGTCTGAAAAGTGACTTTGGGGATTATTGTGATTAGTAGGTAGTAATAGATCTACCTTAGTTGAGTTTGAGAAAGAGTTCGCTTTTAAGAAAAGGTTGAAGTTGTTCATAACTAGTAGATCCTAGGGAGAAGTCGAGAACTTCAAACTTGTTTTATGTGAGCCTCCAACCTTTTTATGGTTCTGCCCCTTCTGATTATCTCGTTGGAAGCTGCTTCCAGCTCAGCTTTAAGATCTGGCTCTTCTTCATCAACCTCTTCTTCCTCTTCAGAGGTTAAGCTACCACCTTGTGATGATGCCATAAAGACATGCTTATCTGATGAGTCTTCATCTTCCTCCTCATCAGCTTCTTTTATCTGACTCACATAACTCTTGAATGAGCCTCTCTTCTTCCTCTGTGAGTTAGTAATCTTCTTACTGGACTTCTTTGACTTGAATGATGATCTTCTCCATCTTGAATTCTACTTATCATCACCATCCTCATCTTTATCATCAAGTTTCACTTTGTACTGAAAAGCACAGTGTTTAGTCTGCCCACAACGATAACATCTCAAGGACAACTATCCTTTTCTCTTCTTAGACCCCTTTTTGAATTTCCTTGTGAAGTAAGCTAATACTTCACCTTCACTTTCTTCCTCCTCATCATCATCATCATCCTCACTGGATGATTCTTCCTCTTTTTTTATCTTCAAGTGCTTCATAGCTTTGATAGTTGCCTCCTTTGATACCTTCGTTGTTGCAGAGCTTTCAACTGACTTTATCCTCATCTCATATGCAATGAGATTGCACTGGAGATCATGCAGAGACATAGAATTGAGATCTCTACTCTCTTCTATAGCTGTTACCTTTGAGGCAAACCTCTCAGGCAGAATTCTCATAATTTTCTTCACAATAGATGAGTCCTTCTTGTTCTTCCCATGACTTCTAAGATCGTTTACAGCATCAATAACCCTAGTGAAAAACTTTTGGACTGTCTCATTCTTTTGCATTTTAAGGGATTCATATCTCTCCTTGAAAACTTGAAGTTTAACCTCCTTCATTTTGCTATCACCTTTATAAACTTTCTGCAATTTGTCCCATATCTCCTTAGTAGATTTGCAGTCCATAACTTTAGCATACTCAACATTTATCAATGCTGAAATGATGACATTTGAGGCCTTTCCATCCATCTTAAACTGCCTTAACTCCTCTAGGGTTGGGTCTTTACCTTCTTCCGGAGCCACAAAACCCTTCTGCACGCATTTCACCACGTTCATGTTCGTGGTTGCAAATACCACTTGCATTCTTGCTTTCCACATATGGTAGTTGTTTCCATGTGACTTTACCTTACGCGTTGGATTTACTTTCTTATTCTTCCATGTGGCTTTACCTTCTTGCCCTTCCATGTGACTTTACTTTCTTGCACACTTAAATCTAGTTGACAACAATTACAACCCAACAAGGCTGTGGGAACAACAGATAAATACAAAAATATTTATTTTTTAAGGTGATTATTGAAAAAATAATTACTTAATAACGTATACATTTATTAATTAAAAAAAATTTAGTTCTAAGTTCAATCATTCATAATGTTATCTTAATTCTATCAGGATTATTAACCTTAGATAACAAGAATTTTATTATCTAAATTCTCTCTTCAATATTCACTAAGTAAAACAAACTTTCTATTTAAACTCTAATGAGTATATTTTTAAAATAAACTCTTTAAAGTTATATACTAGCATCTTAAGAATTAGAAAAATAGGTTAATTCAAGTAACAATTAGATAAGTTTAGATTGTTTAACTTGTATTGAGTTATTAATATGACAAAAACTTATATATAATCTCTTACTATTAATTACTACTTAGTGATTAGGATATGATAAATATAGATCATAATTTCTAATTTTAACAATTGATATTTGTTTAATCAATTGAACAGGCCAAATTAATTAAATGAACAGTCAATCAACAATTTAATTAGAATAACTCAAACAATTCTAATAAAAAAGAAAACAACATGCCATAACAATTTATACCATTGAAATATCAAATTTGTTTTGAAATCCCCTGAAATTGTTAAACAATCTTAACTACATATACTTTTAAAAAATTAAATTCTTACTAAAGTTATGTTTACCATCCTTTTTATGTGTCCATCTCTTATCTTTTCTCTCCCTCACAATAGCTAAAAAAGTCCTTATTTATTTCCTATAAAATATTCATAGCAAAAATAAGAAAATCTTAGGATACTCTTAAAAAAATCTTCTCAATTTTACAAGTTACAATAAATTTATTTCCTTAATTGTAATAGAATTCTTGTAATGAGTTTCAAATTAATTTCCAAATATATATTGTTTAAATTAGAGCTTATTTTTTCATCAAAGTTGTAATCCTTTTCTTTAACTTTCTAATGCATATAATCTTTCCAAAAAAGAAAAGGTTTAAAGCCCAATTTATTAGTTAAAAAATTGAGACTAACTAAATCTAGCCCATGATAGCTTCTATAATGCCTTCTTAATTATGTTTTAGGCCATTAAACAACCACTTTAGACTTAGGTATCATCATAATAATTTTAAGCTTAAATATGAACTTCAATTTAAAATTTTGAATCACTTAATTAGGTGTTTGAAGTTCTACTTAATACTCGAATGGGAATCCTACTCCAATTAAGATTTAAAATTCAGTTTTTTGCCCTATCTTTGAAATAATGTCTTAAGGATTAAATAAACTCAAATTTAGACTTATAATCCCAATCTTAAAAATTAAACTATCTACTACAATTTTGTTTAATACTACTTTTCCAATATAAACCTTTAAATTAGAAAAAACCTAAAATAAGTAATAAAAGTTAGAATGATGAAATGCTAAAATTTTACTTATTAAAAGTACAAATTCTCAAAACTTCTCCAAAACATATTTTAATTAGCTTAAATTAGTATAAAACTTATTAAAAAACCAAATGTAAAAGCCAATAAATAAATAAATCTGTACTCATCAATTACATATAAATCCTAAAACTTTTTGCTATCATATTTACTACTATTATCAAATCTCAAACATTTTATTTTTATGTTAGATTTATTCTTTACTTGACTTTTTCACTTCTTAAAAGTCATAAAAACATTAAATTTAATTTTTTAAAAAGAAACTAATACCTTTTAATTACAGTCATTAATTAAAGTAACATAATGGAGTGAGCCACCTAGGGATGTTACTAAGGAAATACCCCAAACATAGTGTACATTAACTCTAACTTCTATGTCTTGGGTGTTCTTCCAACTTTAGAGAAAATATTTTTTTTTTCTTCCTAAAAATATATTCCTTATAAATACCAATATACACAATTTTTATGTCAAATAATTTTCTCTTTGCTGCAGTTACCTTCATTCCTTTCTCACTCATATATCCAAGCTTGTAATTTCAAATCCTGGAATTAATGTTGAAGTCAACAACTCCAACTAAATCCTTTATATCCGAGATTATATAAAGCATCTTTGTCTTATTTCCTCTTACTATCACTATTACACTTATGGTGGTTTTCCATGACCTACTAATAAAGATTATAGAATGTCTTTCTTCATGAAGCTACCCTATAGACATCAAATTTGTTTTAAACTAAGGGACTGTCTAATGTTTTCAAATTTCACAAATATTTGTTTGATATCTTCACATAAACATCACTCTTCCACATTATATCTAACAGTACATCATTAATAAAATGGACTTTTTCAAAATTATAAGAAACATAATTTTACATACAATTTCCATTTGAGATTGAGTTAAAAAAAAAACAATGCTCTGAAGTATAGAATCCATGACTTTATTAGTCTATTAATACTTAAAATTAAAGCATCCAAAATATTTTCAATTATTATATTTACATAATCATTTTCATGACTTTTCTTCTTTAGTTACTTACAATCTTTCTTAAAGTAGCCCCTATAGTCGCAATTTCAACATGTAGTACTATATTTTAATTTTTTCATTTTCCTAGGTTTTGATTTGTCTCTATTATCATCACATTGAATTGTTCTTTATCTACCTATAGTACTTAAGGTAGAACTAAAGTTACATAACACATCTAATCCTCTTTTAAGAATATCTTCACTCAAAATTAGATCTTGAATTGCTTTAAACTATGATTATTGCAAACTAGATGAATTATTTATTGTAGTTATAGTAACATTCCAACTTTCAACAATAAAAATAACAAAATCAACGTTTTGACCTCTTCATTAAAGTTTATATTCATTAATCTCAATTGCTTAGAAATTAGATTAAACTCATTTATATGATCTATAAGAGAGATATCCTCTTTCATCTTCAAATTATATGGTTTTTTTTTTTCACTTCAAGATTAACGAAGGTGTTCACGTATACATATAAGGAACCATTTGCTTCTAACAAGGTACCCTCTTTCATCTTCAGATTAAAAGCAACATTTTGGGCTAACGTCAATCAAATAACATTCAAGACTTGTCTATCCAATAACTCCTAATCTTTCTTATTCATCAATTCTGTTTTTTTTTTTTCAAAAGACATTAATGCATGTTCTTTTGATATAGATAATCTTCCATTTGCATCTTCCAAAATCCCAAATTAATACCATTGAACTTGTTAATCCTTACCTTTTCTTCTTCAAAAGCCATCATTCCCACTCATTCATTGGCTCCCTCAGAACAAAAATTCTAATACTAGTTGTTACGAAACAAAATAATTCAAAGGAATAAAAGCAAAAAAGAAATTTATGTGGTTTGCAACCTAAATATTCCTATGTCCATAACCATGCTAAAGTTTCATTATTTCAGGAGTTAGAAATTACATAATATTTTGTTTTATTTAAAGTGATAAGACAACTTTTATAAGAAGAAAAATTACATATTTACTTTTCATATAATATTAATCAAACTCTACTTTTAAAATAAGAGATGCAACTAACCCAAAAAAGCAAATATAAAAGAGTCAAGCACAATGCAAATATAATGTTATCAAAGAGAAAAAAAAAATAGACATTATGATTAAGTAAGGCCGACCTTACAACATTGAGAAATAAGTTTATCTTATCCATAAAAGAAGACATTTACAAGCTTTACACACAAAAAATAAAAAAGGTTAGGACACATTAGAGTTAAAATATTTAGGCTAAAAAAATTAAGATTTAAAACTAAAATTGATACTAAACTTGGCAAACTAAGTATAAGGATTAGCCACACTTTCTCATACATGTTTGAGAAGAAATTTGTAAGTTGGAAATGCGAAGACAGTAAGAAGAAAAAGTGCTAAGCTATGTTGTATTTGAAGAAATTGTATTGATTTGTCTTCATAATATTAATTAATTTATTTTTACTTTTTATAGATATTTTCATATTAAAATAGGGAGCTTAGTGGGAGTTAATTTACAAAATGAATTGTATTTAGAATTAAATATTTCAATTCAATCTTATTGACAACAAATTAATGGCATTAGATTTGGTTTTAGTTGAGTGCTTAAGTAGAGTGATCCTAAAAAGGATTAATTAAGCAACATTTAAAGATCCCATAAGGTATCTTTAGGAGATGAAAGGTTTATACTTAAAAAAAGCTAAAATAAGAAGAAAAGTATGACATATAGTAGTCTTGTGTCATAGGAATAGATATATTATAGATGCATGTACTTAACTCCAAAATTTCAAATATTTACATTACTTATAGAAGTAACATATTAATAATCTTAAACATTTAAGATCAATGCCTAAATGTACAATAAAGATATAGCAAGGCACACAATTATACATATTATATCTGTTACTTTTATTGCAAATACACCAACTTTTTATTTCAAGTCCTTGCATGTGACAAGTAATGGCATAAAAAAGGCTATCTTTGCTAGCCTTTAAGTTATAAATTATGGATGATTAATGCATTTAAATACATTCTTCCCAATTTTGAAAGAAAACATATTAAATTTTTATATGACTCATAAAATAGCTAATGTACGAATATTAATTTTTTATAACACTTATTAATTATAATTTAAAGAGAAATTTAAAATTATGATAAACATTATTTTTTTACCTTACTTTCTCCTCTTTCGCAAACAAAAAATCTAAATATAAAAGGAATGAAAATTTTTCTTTTACTTTTGTTGTTCCTACAGCCTTATATAGGTTGTAATTGTTGTCAACTAGATTTAAGTGTGCAAGTAATTTGAAGCTACATGGAAGAAAGTATTTAAACCAAGACCTTGGAAGACATAAGTGTGGGTAGGCAGCAAAACAAGGGTACACGGCCAAAGCACACCAACAGTAAGAGAGACCTGTGAGACAAAACCCTACAATAAGAGAGAAACTACCGGCTCGATATCAAGGAGACAACACAGGCAAAGAGCTAAACACACAAACCAGAAAAAACGTGAGAAAGTAGTCACTAGGAGAGCTAAACGCATAAACCCGAAAAAAATTTGAGAAAGCAGTCACCGGGAGAGCTAAACGCACAAACCAGAAAAAAACGTGAGAAAGCAGTCACCAAGAGAGCTAAATGAATACAAACCAGAAAAGGAGGCACCTACCACCGTAAGCGAGAGAAACCCACCACCGGAAGAGCAGAAACACACACACACACACACCAGAAAAGAGGACATGAATACAGACTAGAAGAGGGAGACAACATGAAAACCAAAACCGGGAGAGCCAAGTTGAAGAGAAACGGGAGAGCAAAAGAAAGGAGACTCGGCTGGACAGTGAGAGAGAAACAGATGACACGGCAAGGAGAAAACCGTGTGATGGAAAGAGAGAGAAACTCGTGAGAGAAGAAACCAGAAGTGGATGAGTGCATGAAGCGTGAAACTAGCAAAGTGGGCAAACCAGAAACGTGAGGTAAGGGCAAAACCAGAAACGCACCACCCCTGGAAGAGAAGAAAACCAAAAACGTGAGGTGAGGGCAAAAACCAGAAACGAGAGGAGTACAGAGTGCAGCAAAACCATGACGGAGGAGTGCAGCAAAACTGTGAAACAGATGGGAGTGCAGCGAAGTAGATGCAAACCAGAAACGTGCGCGAGGCATGAGACCAGAACATGTGATGGTGTGAGATCAGAACGTGCATCGGCGTGAGACCAGAACGTGCAACGGGGTGACTGATCAAAAGTGTGGGGCAGGCCGTGAGATGTGAAACGGCAGACTAGAAGCATGAGTACAAGCCATGAAGATGTGAGACGGTGAAAGTAGGAGTTGTGTGAAACAACCTAGAGAAGGAATTTAGTGAAGCATTGGAAAGAACTCAACGTATTTCCAGATTTCTTCAAGAGAGGTTAGAGAGTGTTGTGGTGGAATTCTAAGCGGTAATGAAGCAGCCTGTTTAATTCAACAGAGGCAAGATAAGCTAGAAGAAGGGTAGACACAGTAAGTGACACTCTTTGTATTGTACTTGCTTTGTATTTGCAACAGTGAAAGGAACAAAGGATTAAGACATCCATTGTAACTACATTGTGGACATAGGGAGTACCACATTGGTATTCTCATGTATAGTGGATTGTCTTGGTAGAGGAAGAGTCCCTACGACCGTGGACGTACGTCACATTGATGGAACCACATAAATCTCGTGTCCTTACTTTGATTTACATTCTGTGTTTTGAATTGAGTTGTGAACGCAGCTAAAGTATCATTGAACCCATAACCTAAGGAAGATCTAATCAAGAACATTCGATCTGTCTAATAGGTAAGGTGTCTGAAAGGTGACTTTGGGGACTATTGTGATTAGTAGGTAACAATAAATCTACTTTAGTCGAATCTGAGAAAGATTTTACTTTTAAGAAGAGGTTGAAGTTGTTCACATACCTACGTATTGATGAAACTGAAAGTATTAAAGAAGTAGAATACTTTGGCTTAAGTTATCAGTGTTTTAAGGGGTGTGATACTGATTCACCCCCCTTTCAGTATCACAAACTAGTAGATCCTAGGGTGAAGTCGGGAACTTCAATTGGTATCAGAGTGCAAGTTCACCAGTTTGAAGCTTAACAGCTTGGTGTACTAGTTTGAAGATCTTCAGAAGTTTTAACTTGTTTAGCATACTGAGAAATGGACACCGGTACTAGCACCAGCACTACTTACAGCAAGAATGTTCTAATCTTCAATGAAACCAACTACCATATGTGGAGAGCGAGAATGCAGGTGGTATTTGCAACCATGGGCATGAACGTGTTGAAATCTGTACAGGATGGTTTTGAGCCTCCAAAAGGAGGTAAAGATCCAACCCCAGAGGAATTAAGGCAATTTGAGATCAATGCGAAGGCCTCAAATGTCATCATTTTAGCATTGATAAATGCTGAATATGCTAAAGTTATGGATTGCAAATTTGCTAAGGAGATATAGGATAGATTGCAGAAGGTCTATGAAGGTGATGGCAGAATGAAGGAGGCCGAGCTTCAAGTTTTCAAGGAGAGATATGAATCCCTCAGAATACAGAAGAATGAGACAGTCCAAAAGTTCTTCACCATGGTTATTGATGTTGTAAACGACCTTAGAAGTTATGGGAAGAACAAGAAGGACTCATCTATTGTGAAGAAAATACTGAGAATTCTGCCTAAGAGGTTTGCCTCAAAGGTGGCAGCCATAGAGGAGAGTAGAGATCTAAATTCTATGTCACTACATGATCTCCAGTGCAATCTCATTACGTATAAGATGAGAATAAAGTCAATTGAGAGCTCTTCAACATCAAAGGTATCAAAGGAGGTAGCTTTTAAAGCTATGAAACACTTGAAGATAAAAGAAGAGGAAGAATCATCCAGTGAGGATGATGATGATGATGAGGAAGAAAGTAAAGGTGAAGTGTTGGCATACTTCACAAGGAAATTCAAAAAGGGGTCTAAGAAGGGAAAAGGACAGTTGTCCTTGAGATGTTATCGTTATGGGCAGACTGGACACTTTGCTTCTCAGTGCAAAGTGAAACCTGATGATGAGGATGAGGATGGTGATGATGAGCAGAATTCAAAATGGAGAAGACTATCTTTCAAATCAAAGAAGTCCAGCAAGAAGACTGCCTACCCATAGAAGAAGAAGAAAGACTCATTTAAGAGTTATGTGAGTCAGACAAAAGAAGCTGATGAGGAGGAAGATGAAGACTCATCAGATGAGCATGCCTTTATGGCATCAGCTTAAGGTGGTAGTTTAACCTCTGCAGAGGAAGAAGAGGTTGATGATGTTATCATGAATCTGAGTTGGAAGCAGCTTTAAAGGAGATAATTAGAAGGTGCAGAACCATAAAAAGGTTGGAGGCTCACATAAAACAAGTTGAAGCAAAGGATGAGGAAGCTGAAAGTTAAAAGGATGAAATAAGGGCTGAACATATTGACTTGAAGAGAAGATTTGAAGAACAGATCAAAATATGTGAAGACCTTACAGTAGAGCTTGGCTCAAGGACTTCAAAAATTGAAGGAACAGAGAAAGAGTTGCTGAGACTTTAGCAACAAGTTAAAAGGAGTGAAGAGAACGTGCAGAAGCTTGAAATGATAGGAGAAACAAGTTCTGAAAGAGAAAAGAAGAATGAAGAGGATAATAAGAATGTGCCACAGAAGTTGAAAGAGAAGGTTGTGACTCAGAAGAAGATAGCTGAGAATAAAGAGGATTTAAAGAAGCAACCTAGGGTGGCAAACAAAAATGAAGAAAAGAAGGTCAGCCAGCAAAGGGCTATGGCTAAATAGAAGAAGGAGAAGAAGGTGATTGAAATGAAAGTCACACAAGCAAAGAAGCCAGCTACATTGCCTACATTGCAAGTAATGAACAAAAGAAAACAAGCTGTGATTAGACCCAAGAAGAGGCAGTTTCAAGGTCACTATCTTTATTGTGGAGTTTGGGGTCATAAGGCGAGTAATTGCTGGTGGATAAGGCCAGTATATGTCTCCAACTTGAGAAGATATGATGTTGCATATAGGGGGAGACGATACAAAATTCAGAAGAGAACACCTGTCGTGAGTTCTTGCACATACTGTAAAAAGCAAGGACATACTGACAAGGAGTGTTGGTGGAAGCCCAAACCAGTGGTTTTAAAGAACAAGTTTGCTGTATTGGTAAACTTGGAGCAGTGTGAAAGGTGCAGACAGGATGGCCATAATGCCAAGAGATGCATGACATTTCTCCCTGAGCAAGAGAAGGCACTCGATGACATAGTAAAAACAATTGTTGCAGTCAAAGCTGAGAAAAAGGAGAAAGCTATCTTGAAGCCAGTTCAAAAGAAAAAATATAAAGCAAAAAGGGAGGTAGCTAATATAGCTGAAATTGCACTAAAGGCTGACCATAAAGGTAAGTAGTGGATCCTTGATAGTGGATGCACTTCACACATGACGGGAGATAAGAGTAAATTATCAAAGTTAAATAAGTCAAGAGAAGGCAGAGTCAAGTTTGGCAATGATGATTCACTCAACATCAGTGGTCAGGGGTCAGTAAATATTGGAAAAGGAAAGCTAAAAGATGTTCTGCATGTTGAAGGACTCAGATATAATCTAGCATTTGTCAGCCTGTTATGCAACAAAGACCGCAAAGTGATATTCATAAAAATAGGTTGCCAAGTAAAGAGTAAAGAGTAAAGAAGGCAATACTGTTGCAGCTAGGAAGAGAACTGTTGGAAATTTATATGTGATTGATGAAGACAAGACAAACAGCTGTTTACTTACAAAAGAAGAAGAAAATCAACTCTGGCATAAGAGGCTGGGACACTTAACACAGAAGAACATGAGGAAGCTGACCACTACTCATGCAATCAGAGGCATTCTAGACCTTAAGAGAGAGAGGGAGTATGTCTGCTCAGCATGCTCTAAAGGAAAACAGGTGATATGGATGCAAAGACAATTGACAGAATGGGTGTTGAAGTGAAGTTACAGTGAGTGTACTTTATGATAATCAAAGTGCTATTGATCTTAGAAAGAATCCGGTTTAAAATTCAAGGAGCAAGCAAATTGACATCCGGTATTACTTCATTAAAGATAAAGTGGAACAGGGTACAATTCAGTTGGAGTATGTTGGCACTAAAGATCAAATTTCAGATATTCTAACTAAACCTCTGTCCACAGAGTTGTTTGAAAAGCATAGATTGAGTCTATTTGTGCAAATGCCTCCCCAAGCCTGAAAATTAGGTGAATCCTCCATCTTTACTTTGCGAGTTTTTCAGATTTGTAATTGGTTGGCAAAGGGGGAGAGAAGCAACAGTGCAAGGGGAGCTGTTAAGGAAGGGGGAGTGCATATTTAGGGGGAGTTATAATCCATCTGCTTCTGGATTATTACTCTAAGAAGATTATTAAAGTTTCCGACTTCACCTTAGGATTTACTAGTTTGTGATACTGAGAGGGGGGGTGAATCAGTATCACCACAATTCACAGATATGTGAACAACTTCAACCTCTTCTTAAAAGCGAACTCTTTCTCAGATTTGACTAAGGTAGATCTATTGCTACCTACTAATCATAATAGTCCCTAAAGTCACCTTTCAGACACCTTGCCTATTAGGTCTTCGTTAGGTTATGGGTTGGTTGATACTTTTTCTGCATTCACACAACTCAATTCAAAACACAGAACGTAAAACAAAGTAAGGACACACGAGATTTACATGGTTCCGTCAACGTGACGTACATCCATGATGGTAGGGACTCTCCCTCTACCGAGACAATCCATTATACTTGAGAATACCAGTTATAATGGATGTCTTAATCCTCTGCTCCTTTCATTATTGCAAATACTAAGCAAGTACAATACAAAGAGTGTCACTTACTGTGTCTACCCTTCTTCTAGCTTGTCTTGCCTCTGTTGAATTGAATGGCTACTTCACTATCGCTTAGAAGTTCACCACAACGCTTTTTAACCTCTCTTGAAGAAATATAGAAATACGTTGAGTTCTTTCAATGCTTTGCCGAATTCTTTCTCTAGGTTGTCTCACACAGCTCCTGCTTTCACCATCTCACGGCTTCACCCGTCTCCTGATCTCACGGCCTGCCTTACGTTTCTAGTATGGCGTTTCACGTCTCACGCACATTTCTAGTTTTCCCACTTTGCTGGTCTCACGCCGTGGCATGTTCTGGTCTCACGCTGTCCAGCCAGATCTTTCTCACCATCTAGCCGGATCTCTCTCACTGTCCAGCCGAATTTCTCTCACCGTCCAGCTGGATCTCTCTCACTGTCCAGCCAGATTTCCTCTGTTCTGCCATCCACCCTGTTTTTCCGTCCACTCTGTTTTGCCTTCGACTCATCCTTTCTCTTGTCGGTGGTTGTGCATTTCTCACGGGTGTTCTCTCTCACTGTCCAGCCGGGTTTTCTCTCTCACCATTCTAGCTCTGATCTGGTCTCACCCATTCTAGATCTGGTCTGGTCTCACCCGTTCTAGCTCCGATTTGGTTTTGGCCGTCACGAATTTTCTCCCTTTTCTGCTGATGGTGTGCCATTCCTCACAGGTTTCTCTCTCTTGCCGTCACATGGTTTTCTCCTTGCCGTGTCACCTCCTCGCTGACCACTGGTGTGCCGGGGGTCCGTCGTCACACTTTTGGTCGTCTCGGATTTTCTCCTTTTCTTCCAATGGCTTCTTTTTCTCTGTTTTTGCCGATGGGTCTGCTTTTCTTCGTCCTGCCGTCCAGCCCCTATTCTGCCATCACACTTTTTTTCGCTGTTTTGCTCTCTCGATTCTCTCCAACGTATTTGTTGTTTTGCTCTTCTGGTGTTATCACTCTATTATACTGTCTAGGCCCCTTCTTCTTCCGTATCGTTCTGCCGTCCCCCCTCTTCGACCATCTCTTCTTTTTCTATCTTTGGCCAATCACCCACCTTTGCTGTTTATACTGTTTTTCCATGTAGGGTAGGGTTTTTTCTTATGATTGTCTCTTTGGTTGGCTGGTTGTATAGGTTTCCGAATGGTTGAATTGCCGATCCATCCTAGCTTTGTCTTCCAAGGCCTTTATATACTCTCTTCCATGAAATCTTAATAGGGCTTACGTGGTAGATTTACGTTCTTGCCCTTATGCGGCAGATTTACTTTCTTGCACACTTAAACCTAATTGACAACAATTACAACTCATACAAGGCTGTGGGAACAACAATCTCCCTCTTTGTAATTGTTGGCAACACTCATAACAAAAGCCATTATGTAGCAATTTCAACTTTCCCTAAATATGCACTCCCCCTTTCTTAATAGCTCCTCCTGTACTGTTGCTTCTCTCCCTCTTTGCCAACCAATTTCAAATCTAAAAAAATCACAAAGGAGAGATTGAGGATTTACCTGAACTTCAGACTTGAGGAGGCATTTGCACAGACAGACTCATTTTATGCTTTTCAAACAACTCTATGGATAGAGGTTTAGTTAGAATATTTGAAATTTGATCTTTAGTGCCAATATACTCCAACTGAATTGTACCCTGTTCCACTTGATCTTTGATGAAGTGATACCAGATGTCAATATGCTTGCTCCTTGAATGTTAAACTGGATTCTTGCTGAGATCAATAGCACTTTGATTATCATAAAGTACACTCACTGGTAACTTCACTTCAACAACCAAGTCTGCCAATTGTCTTTGCATCCATATCACCTGAGTATATGTTGCATAAGCAGCCATATACTTAGCCTTAGCTATGCTCAAAGCAACACTGTTTTGCTTTCTACTTAACCATGCAACACACTTTGAACCTAAGTAGAAGCTGTAGCCGCTGGTTGATTTTCTGTCATCTATACTTCCTGCCCAGTTTGCATCAGTGTATGCTCGTAGTTTTACAGAATCTATGGCCGAATACCACAAACCCATTTCCAGTGTCCCTTTGAGGTATCTTAGGATTCTTTTCACTGCCAACACATGAGATTTCTTAGGATCAGCTTGGAATCTGCTGGCAACGCACACAGCTTGCATAATATCAGGCCTTGATGCTGTAAGGTACAGAAGGCTCCTTATCATCTTCCTGTACTCTGTAGGGCTTATACTCTTTCCCTCCTGATCTTTTGTTAACTTGCAGCCCACTGTCATAGGGGTATTGACAGGTTTGCTATTCTCCATGCCAAACTTTTTCAGCATCTCTTTGGCATATTTTGTCTGAGAAATAAAAATACCTTCTTTACACTGTTTTATCTATAATCCAAGAAAGTAATTCATTTCTCCAATTAATGACATCTTAAATTCCTCACTCATATTTTGTGCAAAATCTTGGCATAGCTTAGAGTGATCCCCTCCTGTTGTTCCCACAGCCTTGTATGGGTTGTAATTGTTGTCAACTAGGTTTAAGTGTAAAAGAAAGTAAATCCATATGGAACGGAAAGAAGGTAAAGCCACATGGAAGGGCAAGAAAGTAAATCCGCTACGTAAGGGTAAGAACATAAATTCGCCATGTAAGCCCTATTAGGGTTTCATGGAAGAGAGTATATAAATACCTTAGAAGACAAAACTAAGGCAAGGCCAACACAATTGAATACACGGCAAAACACAAGAGAGAGAAAACCAAAACACAAAACACCAAACCCTACACGGAAGAACACCACCTACAAAAGAAAAGAGAAACCGTGCAAGCAAAGAGAGTAGCCAGCCAAAACACAAAGACACTGTCTAAACGTAAGAGAGAGCAACTGGCCAACCAAAGACACATTTCGGCCAAAACCTAGTGCAAACAGAAACCACAAAACGTTGGAAGAGTGGAGATGGCAAAACCTAGAGAGAGAAACGCCTGAAAGAGAAAAACGGCAAAGGGTTGGAAGAGAGAGAGAAGCTGTTGGAAGAGAGAAAAATCACGTACGGTAAACTCAGAGTGGACGGCGAAGGAAAGGAAAAACTTGATGACCAAATAGTGGAAAGGAGAGAAGGGAACGAAGAACGACCGAGTGAAAAAGAAAGACCCGACACGGCTGGACGACAGAATGTGGGTGGATGACCAAATAGAGAAAACAACAAAACACAACACACGACCAAAACACACCAATGGGAAGAGAGACAACACTGTAAGAGAGCAGAACGACAAGAGAGCAGAATGGCAAAAGAGTATACATGGCAGAAAACAGGTGTTGGTTGGCCAAATAGACAAAGCAAAGCAAGAGGAGTCACCCAAAACCTAGAGCAACCATCCAAAGAGAGGAAAACCTAGTGTGTGACCGGCCAAAGAGAGAAAAGAAGGGAGGAATGGCTGGACAGCAAGTGCTAGACAGCAAAACCACCACCGGCTGAAAGAGAGAGGACGTCCAACCAACCTACATGGCCAAGCAAACAGGTGAACGACCAAATAGGTGTGGACAGCAAGGAGGAGAACGACCAACCAAGAGTGGACAACCAAAGCAAGGTGGACGGCTAGGAGACAGCACGACAAGGAGACAACACATGGCAAAAGGAGATAACACCAAGGGATACCTTGGACAGCAAGGGAAACCGTGTGACGGCTAGAGAAAACCGTGTGACTCACATAAAAGAGAAGATAGCACACCGTCTGTAAGGGAAGAGAGAAGAAACCGTGAAAAAAGAGACCACCGGGAGAGCAAACCAAGCTGTCCGGAGGTGTGAAACGGGCAAGGGCAAACCAGAAACGGTGGTAAGGCATGTGACCAGCAAGGCGTGCAAACTAGAAACGTATGTGGGACGTGAAACGCCAAACCAGAAGCATGCATGGGGCGTGTGACCAGCAAAGAGTTCAAACCAGAAACGTGCGTGAGATGTGTAACGCCAAACCAGAAACGTGCGTGAGATGTGTAACGCCAAACCAGAAACATGAGGCAGGCCATGAGATGTGGAATGGCAACGTATTTCCAGATTTCTTCAAGAGAGGTTAGAGAGCGTTATGGTGAACTTCTAAGCGGCAGTGAAGCAGCCATTTAATTCAACAGAGGCAAGACAAGCTAGAAGAAGGGTAGACACAGTAAGTGACACTCTTTGTATTGTACTTGCTTAGTAATTGCAATAGTGAAAGGAGCAGAGGATTAAGACATCCATTGTAACTGGAATTCTCAAGTATAGTGGATAGTCTCAGTAAGGGAGAGTCCCTACTACCGTGGATGTACGTCATGTTGATGGAACCACGTAAATCTCGTGTGTCCTTAATTTGCTTTATGTTCTGTGTTTTGAATTGAGTTGTGAACACAACTAAAGTATCAGCCAACCCATAACCTAACGAAGACCTAAACAAGAACATCTGAATTGTTTATTAGGCAAGGTGTCTGAAAGGTGACTTTGGGGACTATTGTGATTAGTAGGTAGCAATAGGTCTACCTTAGTCGAGTCTGAGAAAGAGTTCATTTTTAAGAAGAGGTTGAAGTTGTTCACTTACCTGCGAATTGCGAATTGTGGTGATACTGATTCACCCCCCCTCTCAGTATCACAAACTAGTGGATCCTAGGGTGAAGTCGGGAACTTCACCTCCAAAGATGATGTCATCTACATATACTATGGTTATCAGCTGGCCTTTCTTTGAGTTAAACACATATAGGTTATTATCAACTGTTCCTCTTCTAAAGTTCAACCTTCTTAAATACGCATCTAGCTTGTTGTACCATGCTCGTGGGGCTTGTTTAAGGCCATACAAGGCTTTCTTCAGCTTGCACATGTGTGTCTCATCCTCACTGATTTGTACTCCATCGAGTTGTTCAATATACACTTCTTCTTTCAGGAGCCCATTCAAAAAGACTGATTTCACATCCATTTGATAAACTTTATACCTCTTATGTGCTGCCAAAGTTAGGAACATTCTAATAGTTTCTAACCTTGCCACTGGTGCAAAAGTTTCATCAACATCTATTCCTTCTATCTGAGTGTAGCCTTTGCAAACCAGCCTGACCTTGTTCCTCACCACTTTGCCATCTTCATTGTGTTTATTCCTAAACACCCATTTTGTTCCTATGACATTCTTGTTAGTGGGTCTTGGAACCAGCTCCCATGTATCATTCTTCTCTATTTGATCCAGCTCCTCATTGATAGCTTTGACCCAAGCTTTGTCTTGTGCAGCCTCTTCAACAGATTTAGGTTCAACTTGTGAGAGTAAACCAGTAGCTCCCACAATTCTTCTTCTTGTTGTAACTCCTGCTGATGGGTCACCTATGATCTGATTTCCTTGATGAGCACTGGTCCATGTCTTCTTTGTCCTTCTCTCTTGCATAGTCTTAGTTGCAAGAGAATTTCTTTCTTCATCTTCAGACTCACTTTTCTCTGAGTCTGAACTTACTTCTTTTCCCTTTTCTTCATGTTGGTCTGATTCTTCATCTATCTTGAAGTCATCTTCTTCATTGTCCTCAGCTTCTCCATTCTGCATTGTTTTCTAGTTCTCATCTATTCTCATATCACTGGACTTGATCACTTTTCCCAGCTTATGCATGAAAACTCTGTAACCTTTTGTCTTTGCTGAGTATCCCACAAAGATGCCTTCATCAGACCTAGCATTGAATTTTCCCAAGTTTTTCTCCTTGTTCTTCACAAAACATGGGTTACCAAAGATTCTGAGATACTTGGCTATTGTCTTCTTCCCACTCCATAGCTCATATGGAGTCTTATCAGTATTAGGCCTTAGTAAAACTTTGTTCAGTAGATGCATGGCTGTAAATGTTGCTTCTGTCCAAAATCTTGTGTGAAGCTTGGATTCCAGTAGTAGAGTTCTTGCCATTTTAGCCACATCTCTATTTTTCCTCTTTACCACCCCGTTCTGTTGAGGTGTTCTTGCTACTGCCATTTAATGGTGAATACCATGCTTCTTAAGGTAATCTTCAAAAACTTCATTTGTAAATTCAGTGCCTTGATCTGACCTCAATACTTTGATCTTCTTTCCACTCTCATTTTCAACCAATCTTCTATATCTCTTAAAGCAATTTAGAACTTCTGACTTGTGTTTGAGGTGCATGATGTAGGTCCTTCTGGAATAATCATCAACAAACAAGATGAAGTACCTCTCACCATTCAACCCTTTTGTCCTCATTGGTCCACACAAATCAGTATGCACAATGTCAAGCACTGCTTTAGAATTGAACTCTTTGGTTTTATACTGGTTTTTGACATGTTTTCCTTTAGAGCATGCTGAGCAAACATACTCTCTCTCTCTCTCTCCTGAGGTTGGGAATGTCTCTGATTGTATGAGTAGTGGTCAGCTTCCTCATATTCTTTTGTGATAAGTATCCCAACCTCCTATGACAGAGTTGATTTTCTTCTTCTTTGGTGAGTAAACAGCTGTTTGTCTTGTCCTTATCAATCACATATAAATTTCCAGCTGTTCTCTTCCCAGCTGCAACAGTATTTCCTTTTTTACTCTTTACCTGGCAACTTGTTTTCGTGAATATCATTTTGTCTTCTTCATTGCATAGTTGGCTGACAGATGCTAGATTATATCTGAGTCCTTTAATGTGCAAAACATCTTTCAGCTTTCCCCTTCCAATGTTTACTGACCCCTGACCATTTATATTGAGTGAATCATCATTGCCAAACTTGACTCTGCCTTCTCTTGACATGTTTAGCTTTGACAATTTACTCTTGTCTCCTATCATGTGTGAAGTTCATCCACTGTCAAGGATCCACTGCTTATCCTTGTAGTCAGCTTTGAGTGCAATTTTAGCTATATTAGCCACCTCCTTTTTAACTTTATATTCCTTCTTTTAAACTGGCTTAAAGATAGCTTTCTCCTTTTTCTCAGCTTTAATTGTACCAATTGTTTTTACAATGCCATCAAGTGCCTTCTCTTGCTCAGGGAGAAGTGTCATGCATCTCTTGGCATTATGGCTATCCTGCCTGCAGCTTTCACACTGTTCCAAGTCTACCAATACAGCAAACTTGTTCTTGGAAACCACTGGTTTGGGCTTCCACCAACACTCCTTGTCATTGTGTCCTTGCTTTTACAGTATGTGCAAGAACTCACGACAGGTGTTCTCCTCTGAATTTTGTATTGTCTCCCCCTGTATGCAGCATCGTATCTTCTCAAGTTGGAGACATATACTGGCCTTCTCCACTAGCAGTTTCTCGCCTTATGACCCCAAACTCCATAATAAAGACAGTGACCTTGAAACTGCCTCTTTTTGGGTCTACTTATAGCTTGTTTTCTTCTGTTCATTACTTGCTGTGTAGGCAAAGTTACTGGCTTCTTTGCTTATGTGACTTTTATTTCAGTCACCTTCTTCTCCTTCTTCTGTTTAGCCGTAGCCCTTTGCTGGCTGACCTTCTTTTCTTCATTTTTGTTTGCCATAGTAGGTTGCTTCTTCAGATCTTCTTTATTCTCAACTATCTTCTCCTGAGTCACAACCTTCTCTTTCAACTTCTGTGGCAAATTCTTATTATCTTTAGGCAATGCAGCCTTAGATTGCTGCACTTTCTCTTCATTCTTCTTTTCTCTTGCAGAACTTGTTTCTCTTATCATTTCAAGCTTCTGCAAGTTCTCTTCACTTCTTTTGAGTTGTTGCTGAAGTCTTAGCAACTTCTCCATTCCTTTAATTTTTGAAGTCCTTGAGCCAAACTCTATTGTAAGGTCTTCACATATTTTGATCTGTCCTTTAAATCTTCTCTTCAAGTCAATATGTTCAGCCCTTATTTCATGCTTTTGACTTTTAACTTCCTCAAACTTTGCTTCAACTTGTTTTATATGGGCCTCCAACCTTCTTATGGTTCTGCCCCTTCTGATTATTTCCTTTGAAGCTGCTTCTAACTCAGCTTCAAGATCTGGTTCTTCTTCATCAACCTTTTCTTCCTCTTCAGAGGTTGAACTACCACCTTGAGCTGATGCCATAAAGGCCTGCTCATCTGATGATTCTTCATCTTCCTCCTCATCAACTTCTTTTGTCTGACTTACATAACTCTTGAATGAGTCTTTCTTCTTCTTCTATGGGTAGGCAGTCTTCTTGCTGGACTTCTTTGATTTGAAAGATAGTCTTCTCCATTTTGAATTCTGCTCATCATCACCATCCTCATCCTCATCATCAGGTTTCACTTTGCACTGAGAAGCAAAGTGTCCAGTCTGCCCATAACGATAACATCTCAAGGACAACTGTCCTTTTCCCTTCTTAGACCCCTTTTTGAATTTCCTTGTGAAGTATGCCAACACTTCACCTTCACTTTCTTCCTCCTCATCATCATCATCCTCACTGAATGATTCTTCCTCTTCTTTTATCTTCAAGTGTTTCATAGCTTTAAAAGCTACCTCCTTTGATACCTTTGACGTTGAGGAGCTCTCAATTGACTTTATTCTCATCTTATACGCAATGAGATTGCACTGGAGATCATGCAGTGACATAGAATTTAGATCTCTACTCTCCTCTATGGCTGCTACCTTTGAGGCAAACCTCTCAGGCAGAATTCTCTGAATTTTCTTCACAATAGATGAGTCCTTCTTGTTCTTCCCATGACTTCTAAGGTCGTTTACAACATCAATAACCATAGTGAAGAACTCTTGGACTGTCTCATTCTTCTGCATTCTGAGGGATTCATATCTCTCCTTGAAAACTTGAAGCTCGGCCTTCTTCATTCTGCCATCACCTTTTAACTTCTCAATTATAATCACAATATTTCATTTTATATTTAGTTCATCATATAATGATCAATCTAACAATCATCAACTAAGTTTACAGTAAGTACATTACAACTTAAGTAAACAATTTAACTCTTTTAACAACTTCAATAGATTTTCCCACTCTTATCCTCATATTTAAGCTTTACATATATCAGAGTCTAGTTTCTTTCAACAATTACTATTGATTATAATGACTCATTCC
This sequence comes from Ceriops tagal, assembly GCA_021533255.1. Lineage (NCBI taxonomy): Eukaryota > Viridiplantae > Streptophyta > Magnoliopsida > Malpighiales > Rhizophoraceae > Ceriops > Ceriops tagal. The sequence goes on from CM038604.1 coordinate 5,083,028, forward strand.
AATTATATTAATTGCCCCTCTCTTTAAGACCCTTGTCCTCAAAGGTGAAGGAGGGAAATTTGCACTGAATATCATAACAAAAATCCTATGTAGCAACTAAAAAAGGATGGTTAAACCATTGAATGAGAACTTATGTAGTAGGATAGTTGCCTTTGTTTCACCAAACATCTAAGACAGCCATAGGAATAGCAAGTAATATGAGATCTAGAAAAATAAGAGGAAGAGGGGAGATATAAGGTTCAATGAATCTTATTGACCTTTTTAGCTGAGAAACATTGAAAGTAGAATGTATCTTAGAACCAAGAGGTAGTTCCAATTGATAAGCCATTTTCCCCACTTAAGCTATAACCTTAAAAAGTCCATAAAATTAAGGTGTCATCTTTAAGTTAGATCACTTAATCATAGAAGATTGAGAATATGGTTGCGATTTCAAATATTCATAATCACCAACCTTAAAGACTCTATCATTAAGATGCTTGTTAACTAAATAATATAAGTACAATTTTAGCATTTGCAAAATGGTTTCTCTGGACTTGAGCTATTAATCTAGAGATTCCATAGTTACATCTCTAAGCAAGTTTAGATATGAATGGAAGGAGTATAACTACAAATAGCTTCAAAAGGTATAAGTCCAATTATCAAATATAAATGTTTATTATACCACCATTTAACATGTGACAACCATTGGCACTATTTTATGTGGAGAAGTTAAGGTAATACAATACAAATATATTTCAAGGCAATAATTTAAAACCTTAGATTGACTATTCATTTGCAGTTCATAAATTATAGAGAAATATAGCTTGACCCCTTGTAATTTGAATAATTCCTATCCTAAGGCATTAAGGAATATAAGATTTTTATATGAGATGATGGCAATAAGTAAGCCATGTAACTTAAAGACATGATCTAAGAATATTTAAGCCATAGAATGAGCTATATAAGGATGAGATAAAGGAATGAGCATACTTTAAAAGACAATTCACCATAATGAAAATCACTCCTTTAAAGCCATATTTAGGCAATCCTATGATAAAGTCCATATAAATGCTTTGCCAAATTCCCTTAGGTACAAGTAATGATTAAAGAAGTCTTGGTGAAGCTACATTATCGAACTTGCAATATTAGCAAATATCATAACTGCAAATAAAATTCCTAACATCTTTAGTTACCCCTTACGAAAAAAATGATAAAGAAAGCTTTTTGATAGTTATTGCAACTTTATAATTTCTTTATAGAACACCTTCATACCACAGAGAAATAATGCGTTTTCATAAAGAAGTACTATCATTTATTACCAATTATCCTTTCCAAAGTAACTAATCATGCTGTCATGTATATAGAAATTGAATCAACTATTGTTGTCGTAATTGAGAAATAAACTATTATAAGGATGAACCAATGGTCTAAGTCTACTGGATTTGTTGAAGAAAATCACAAGAGACCATTAAAATGATAGAGGTTTGCAAGTGATGACCAAGAAGCTTAGAAAAGGCATTTGTAGCACTATTAGTCTTTTCTTCCTTATACAAAATCTCATAGTCATAAGTTATTAGCTTAGCCGACCAAATTTTTTGGTTAAAGGTTATGAGTCTTTAATGCATTCCTTGAAGTTAATGGCTTCATTTGATGATTACAAAAATACTTGCTAAAAGCTCTTTAATCCTTGATGTTTAATAGAAAAATCCTTGTTAATAAATGCAATTGGATGCTTTTACTACATAAGCATTGCCTCTATGCCTATCCTAAAGGAATCTATCTTGATCCTAAATTCCTTTTAGAAGTCAAGTATGACCATCACAGTGTATAGTAAGTGCTTGTTTAAGCTTTTCAAAGGCTTGAGTAGATTCATCATACCATTGAAAGAAATCTTTTTTAAGCAATTTAGTAAGAAGCTTGCTTATTTGACCAAATCTAGCTATGAATCTCCTGTAGTAAGGGACCCCTCAACCATTTCAAAGTATATAGAATTGACCACTAAGTAGTAGCCTTTATCTTTTTAAGATAAGTAGAGATCTCTTAAGTAAAATTATATGCCCAAAATACTTGAGTAACTGCAAAGAAGCACTTAGATTATTTGGCATACAATTGATTAAGCCTTAACAATTTCATTATAGTATGCAAATGACATACATAATCCTTTTTGCTTCTACTATAGATTAAAATATCATTAAAGAACATCAATATAAACTTGTGTTAATGGGTTTAAAAACTATATTCATCAAACTTCAAAAGGTAATAAAGGCATTAAACAACCCAAAAGGAATAACCAAAAATTCATAATGCGCTTCATGGGTTTTGAAAGTTATTTTATAGATATCATTTAGATGCATTCTAATATAGTGATCACCAAACCAAGATCTAACTTTAAAAGAAGAACGGACTTATTGAATTCATCCATTAATTCCTTTGCTAATGGAATATTAAATTTGTCTATCACAGTCACTTGATTAATCTTCCTATAATTAACACATAAGCCCCAAGTGTTATCTTTCTTCTTGACCAATACCATAGTAGAAGCAAAAGAGGAAGTGTTATTTTGAATAATGTCAACTTTCAACATTAATTATACTAAGGATACCTATAAGGCCTTGAATTAATAGGCTAGACATTATGTAGCAAGTGAATCTTATGGTCATGATTTCTATAAAGTGGTAGACACCTAACTATAAGAATACATCAAAAAATTTGATGCAACTCTAGACATTTTAGCTATATAAAACCCCAACAAAAAGAGTATACAAAGTTGAATAATTTTTTTTTCCATTGGTTACTATAGTGCTTTAGAAATGGTTTTAGATGTTAACTTTTGCAAAGACAAATTTGTAGATCCTTTTAACATAGTCTTTTCCCCTAAATAATAAACTCTATGGTAAACTCTTTAAAATCCTAAATGATTTTTCCTAAGGTCCTTAACCATTAAACTCCTAACACCACATCACAACATCACAAATCAAGCAAGTATGCATCAATGGTAAAGAGAGTTCCTCATAACCTTCACTAAAAATTCTTACATATTTAATTGTAAGGTATAACATTCCTATTAGTCACCTTCAACTTTAGCCTATAGATAAGAGTTAACTAACACTTCAACTTCTTAGCCACCCTAATATCTAAAAAGTTATAGGTATTACCAAAATCCACTAGGGTATTTATGACCTTAGAGTACAAATGACAAGTAATTATCATTATTTTAACTTCTTAACTTATTAATTCATCATTGTATACCCCAAAACATGCAATTGCTATTCATTATTTTTTTCTTGACTCTTAAAAAGCATAGGTTCATCTAACTCAAGAATCATAGCATTATCTTTAACTTCTATCATTAATAATCATTTTTGCTTACACTTATATCGTTAGGTCAACTTTTCATCACACCAATTACATAACACCTTATCCTTTCTTTCATCCATAGATTCTCTATCTTTCACCTTAGTCACCTTTAACAACCAATTAGGCCTCTAATTCTCCAGCTTTTTGACACTTGTAAAGGTAAGCATTTGATTGAAGGAACTACTTACAGCCATTAAAGGTTTAAGGATTGGCAAGATTCCTTAAACCTTATAACTAGGTTTATTCCTTTGGTGAATTGCTAAGTTGGTAACTTCTTACAATTTAGCAAAGGCATATACATGTTATAGAGTCTTTAGTATCACCATTCTCACATGGTATTGAACTTCTTTCTTCAACCCATTCAAGAACACATTCACACCATATTCTTTTGTAAGTTGCACCTTTCTATACAAAATATTAAATTAATCTTGGTATTATGTGTTAGATCCAATTTGTTTCAAATCTAACAACTCTGAGAGTAAATCACCTAATACAAAAGTACCAAATCTACAAGAGATCATTTATACATATTCTTCCTAAGATGAATAATTTTCCTTTCATATTTTACTTATGAAATTCTTATGCCATAACAGAGTGATATGCTCAAGATACCCTATTATTAATTTCACCTTTGACTCCTTAGGAATACTATTCACCTTAAAATAGTTTTTACATTTGTAGAAACATCTATCCAAATTCTGACCATTAAAGGAAAGGAAGTTTAATCTTAACTATTTAGTAAAAAAAAAAAAAAGAGTATTGCCTTTATTTAAAGAAGAAGTACCAACATTTTGATTCTAATTTAGATAATGATTTTGGATAGATAATTATTACAAAGATTACCAAGCTCATTGATCTTCTTTTGCTGATCTTAAATGTCAATGGCTCCCTTTAACTACAATTCTTTGATTGTTGCAACTTTTTGAGTTAAATTCTTCAACATCTCCTCCAATCACTTAAACTCTAGGTTGGTATTTGAAGTTTCCGACTTCACCCTAGGATTTACTAGTCCGTGATATTGAGAGGGGGGGTGAATCAGTATCACACCCCTTAAAAACACACTGTTAACTTAACCAAAGTATTTTACTTCTTTAATACTTTCGCTCATGTCAATACGCAGGTATGTGAACAACTTCAACCTCTTCTTAAAAGCGAACTCTTTCTCAGATTCGACTAAGGTAGATCTATTGTTACCTACTAATTACAATAGTCCCCAAAGTCACCTTTCAGACACCTTGTCTATTAGATAGATTGGATGTTCTTGATTAGATCTTCTTTAGGTTATGGGTTCGATGATATTTTAGCTGCGTTCACAACTCAATTCAAAACACAGAACGTAAATTCAAAGTAAGGACATAAGAGATTTACGTGGTTCCGTCAATGTGACATACATCCACGGTGGTAGGGACTCTTCCTCTACCGAGACAATCCACTATACTTGAGAATACCAGTGTGGTACTCCCTATGTCCACAATGTAGTTACAATGGATGTCTTAATCCTCTGCTCTTTTAACTATTGCAAATACAACTCAATCTAGAGAGTGTTGTGATGGACTTCTAAGCAGTAGTGAAGTAGCCTATTCAATTCAACAGAGGCAAGATAAGCTAGAAGAAAGGTAGACACAGTAAGTGACACTCTTTGTATTTGGAAATACGTTGAGTTCTTTCCAATGCTTCACCGAATTCCTTCTCTAGGTTGTTTCACACAACTCCTGCTTTCACTGTCTCACGATTTCACGGCTTGCACTCACGCTTCTGGTCTGCCATTTCATGTCTCACGGCCTGCCCCACGCTTCTAATCAGTCACACCGTTGCACGTTCTGGTCTCATGCTGTCGCATGTTCTGGTTTCACGCCAATGCATGTTCTGGTCTCACGCCGTTGCATGTTCTGGTCTCACGCCGACGCATATTCTGTTTTACATTTGCTTCGCTGCACGATTCCGCTGCAATCCCGTCTGTTTCATGGTTTTGCTGCACTCTGCACTCCTCCCATTTCTGGTTTTTGCCCTCACCTCACATTTCTGGTTTTCTTCTCTTCCAGGGGTGGTGTGTTTCTGGTTTTTCCCTCACCTTATGTTTCTGGTTTTCTTCTCTTCTAGGGGTGGTGCATTTCTGGTTTTGCCCTCACCTCACGTTTCTGGTTTGCCCGCTTTGCTAGTTTCACACTTCACATACTCGTCTGCTTTTGGTTTCTTCTCTCACAGGTTTCCCTCTCTTGCCGTCACATGGTTTTCTCCTTGCCGTGTCGTCCGTTTCTCTCTCACTGTCCAGCCGGGTCTCCTTTCTTTTGCTCTCCCGTTTCTCTTCAACGTTGGCTTTCCTAGTTCTAGTTTTCACGTTGTATCCCTCTTCTGGTTTGTATCTGTGTCCTCTTTTCTGGTGTTTGTGTTTCTGCTCTTCCGATGGAGTCTTTCTCTCTCTCTCTCTCTCCTGGTGGTGTATGTCTGGTTTGGTCTGCTCTTCTGGTGGTGGGTTTCTCTCTCTTACGGTGGTGGGTGCCTCCTTTTCTGGTTTGTATCCGTTTAGCTCTCTCGGTGACTACTTTCTCACGGTTTTTTTTGGTTTGTGTGTTTAGCTCTCCCGATGATTGCTTTCTCACGTTTTTTCTGGTTTGTGCATTTAGCTCTCTCATGTTGTCTCCTTGCTGTCCAGCTGGTGGTTTCTCTCTTGTTGTAGGGTTTTGTCTCACCAAGGTCTCTCTTGCCGTTGGTGTGCTTTGGCCGTGTACCCTTGTTTTGCTGTCCACCCACACATATGTTTTCCAACGTCTTGGTTTATATACTCTTTTCCATGAAAACCCTAGTAGGGCTTACTATATTGTAATTTACTTTTTTGTCCCTCCATGTGGCTTTACTTTCTTGCCCCTCTATGTAGCTTCAAATTACTTGCACACTTAAATCTAGTTGACAACAATTACAACCCATAAAAGGCTGTGGGAACAACAGTATTATCATATGATTGCATTCTAGTCACCTTTGATGGGGCTTAAAACAAGGAAGAACACTCTTTAAGTAACGAAACTTATAACATAATGAAGCTTAATTGAAGTATGACCAATTTTGATATCAAAATTGGTGCAGCTTAATCTTTTTACAAGAAACCCTAATGAAAAAAAAGACTTTCAAGTTAAGATTAATGTCAAACACCATCAAAAAGTAAAGAATAAGATAGATAGATAAATAGAGATAAAGAGAGAAAGAAAGCAAAAGAGAGAGAAGCTTTTATTAATCTTTCAATTTTCCAATTACAATCATAATATTTCACTTTATATCTAGTTCACTATACAATGATTAATCTATTCATTATCAATCTAATGATCATCAACTGACTAAGTCTGTAGTAAGTACATTACAACTCAAGTAGACAATCTAACTCTTTAAACAACTTTAATGAATTTTCCCTCCCTTGTCCTCACATCTAAGCTCTACACATGTTATAATATAGTTTCCTTCTTAATTCCCTTCAATAAATACTAACGGTTATAACAGCTCATTATTATTATACACTCTATAGAATTTTCACTAAGAGTAGTAGAGTGAAGTTCCTGACTTCTCCCTAGGATCTACTAGTTTATGATACTAAGAGGGGGGGTGAATCAGTATCACCACAATTCACAATTCGTAGGTAAGTGAATAGCTTCAATCTCTTCTTAAAAGTGAACTCTTTCTCAGACTTGACTAAGGTAGATCTATTGCTACCTACTAATCACAATAGTCCCCAAAGTCACCTTTCAGACACCTTGCCTAATAGACAATACGAATGTTCTTGTTTAGGTCTTCATTAGGTTATGGGTTGGCTGATACTTTAGTTGCGTTCACAACTCAATTCAAAACACAAAATGTAAAGCAAATTAAGGACACACGAGATTTATGTGGTTCCGTCAACATGACGTACATCCACGGTGGTAGGGACTCTCCTTTACCGAGACTATCCACTATACTTGTGAATACAGGTTACAATGGATGTCTTTAATTCTCTGCTCCTTTCACTATTGCAATTACTAAGCAAGTACAATACAAAGAGTGTCACTTACTGTGTCTACCCTTCTTCTAACTTGTCTTGCCTCTGTTGAATTGAAAGGCTGCTCCACTGCCATTTAAAAGTTCATCGCAACGCTCTCTAACCTCTCTTGAAGAAGTCTGGAAATACGTTGAGTTCAATGCTTCGCCGAATTCCTTCTCTACGTTGTCTCACAAAATTCTTGCTTTCATCGTCTTACGGTCTCACCCGTCTCCTTGCCCCACGATCTCACTGTCCGTTTCTCTCTCTTACCGCTGGATTTCTCTATCTTACTGCCAGATTTCTCTCTCTTATCGTCGGATTTCTCTCTCTTACCGTCCTCTGTTCTATCGACGATCTCTCTCTCTTCATCCACCCCTCTTTGGCCGTTCCAAATTTTCTCTCCTTTTCCCCTATTTGGGCGTGTTTTCTCTCTCCTTCCTGTCGACTCCTCTGGTCTGGCCGTCTCTCTTGTGTTTTGGCCGACCACCCCTGTTCTTCCAAGGATGGCTTCTCTCTCTTCTTTCGGTGTATTTTGAACGTATCAGTGGTGTCCGGTTTTCTCCCCTTTTTGGTCCTCTTTTCTCCTTTGCCCGACGACGGCTCTGATTTGGCCGTATCTCGACCTCTGTTCGCTGTTCTTCGTTTAGCCCCTACATTCAGCGTCTCCTTCTTTCTCTCTCTCTCTCGACGGTTGTTCTTCTTTGTTGCCGTCAGTATCTCTTCGTTTAGCCCCCCAATTTTTCCACTCGTCGTTTTGTCTCTTTTCCGTTCACCCACTTGGTCGTTCACCTCTTTGTCTCCTTCTCCTGTTTGGCCAATTTCTGTTTTCTCTTCTTCTTCCGGCGACGGTACTGTTCACTCGACGGTTGCACTGTTTCTCGATGGCTACTGTTTACGATGGCTGCTCTTTTCTTTTGCAGGTCGTGTTCTTCTGTGTAGGGTTTGGTGTTTTGCCGTGTATTCAATTATGTTGGCCTTCCCTCTTTTTGTCTTCTAGGCCTTTATATACTCTCTTCCATGAAACCCTAATAGGGCTTACTTGCGACGAATTTACTGTCTTGCCCTTACGCAACGGATTTACGTTCTTACCCTTACTTGGTGGATTTACTTTCTTGTCCTTCCATGTGGCTTTACTTTCTTGCACACTTAAACCTAGTTGACAATAATTACAATGCATAGGCTGTGGGAACAACAATCTCCCCCTTTGTAATTGTAGGCAACACTCATAACAAAAGCCGCTATGCAGCAATTTCAACTCCCCCTAAATATGCACTCCCCCTTTCTTAACAGCTCCCCCTGCACTGTTGCTTTTCTCCCCCTTTGCGAACCAATTACAAATTTGAAAAACTCACAAAGTAGAGATGGAGGATTCACCTGATTTTCAAGCTTAAGGAGGCATTCGCATAGATAGACTCATTCTATGCTTTTCAAACAGCTCTGTGGACAGAGATTTAGTTAGATCTTGTGTAGCCTCTTTAATAAATTTAGGTTCAACTTGTGAGAGTAATGCAGTAGCTCCCATAATTCTTCTTCTTGTTGTAACTCTTGCTGATAGGTCACCTATGATCTGATTTTCTTGATGAGCACTGGTCCACGTTTTCTTTGGCTTTCTTTCTTGCACAGTCTTAGTTGCAAGAGGATCTCTTTCTTCATCAATCACATACAAATTTCTAGCTGTTCTCTTCCCAACTGCAACAGTATTGCCTTCTTTACTCTTTATTTGGCAACTTGTTTTTGTGAATATTACCTTACGGTTTTCATTACATAGTTTGCTGACAGATGATAAATTATATCTGAGTCCTTCAACGTGCAGAACATCTTTCAGTTTTTCTCTTCCAATGTTTACTGACCCCTGACCACTGATGTTGAGTGAATCATCATTGTTGACTCTGCCTTCTCTTGATTTGTTTAGCTTTGATAATTTACTCTTGTCTCCCATCATGTGTGAAGTGCATCCACTGTCAAGGATCCACTGCTTATCTTTGTAGTCAACTTTGAGTGCAATTTCAGCTATATTAGCCATCTTCCTTTTAGCTTTATATTCCTTCTTTTGAACTGGCTGGAAGATAACTTTCTCCTTTTTCTCAACTTTGACTGCACCGCCTGTTTTCACTGTGCCATTGAGTGCCTTCTCTTGTTCAGGGAGAAGTGTCATGCATCTCTTGACATTATGGCCATCCTGCCTACACATTTCACATTGTCCCAAGTTTGCCAATACAGCAAACTTATTCTTTGAAACTACTGGTTTGGGCTTCTACCAACACTCCTTGTTAGTGTGTCCTTGCTTTTTATAGCATGTACAAGAACTCACGATAGGTGTTCTCTTCTGAATTTTGTATTGTCTCCACCAGCAGTTACTCGCCTTATGACCCCAAAATCCACAACAAAGGCAATGACCTTGAAACTACCTCTTCTTGGGTCTGATCACAGCTTGTCTTCTTCTATTCATCACTTACTGTATAGGCAAAGTAGCTGGCTTCTTTGCTTGTGTGACTTTCATTTCAGTCACCTTCTTCTCTTTCTTCTGTTCAGCCGTAGCCCTTTGCTGGCTGACTTTCTTTTCTTCCTTCTTGTTTGCCACCCTAGGTTGCTTCTTTAGATCTTCTTTATTCTCAGCTATCTTCTTCTGAGTCATAACCTTCTCTTTTAACTTCTTTGGCACATTCTTATTTTCTTTAGCCAGTGCAGCCTCAGATTACTGCACTTTCTCTACATTCTTCTCTCCTTTTGCAGAACTTGTATCTCCTATCATTTCAAGCTTCTGCAAGTTCTCTTTGCTATTTTTGAGTTGTTGCTGAAGTCTCAGTAACTCTTTCTCCATTTCTTTAATTTTTGGAGCCCTTAAGCCAAGCTTTACTATAAGGTCTTCACATATTTTGATCTGTTCCTCAAATCTTCTCTTCAAGTCAATATGCTCAGCCCTTATTTCATCCTTTTGACTTTCAGCTTCCTTAGACTTTGCTTTAACTTGTTTTATATGGGCCTTCAACCTTCTTATGGTTCTGCCCTTTCTGATTATCTCCTTTGAAGCTACTTCTAGCTCAGCTTCAAGATCTGGCTCTTCTTCATCAACCTCCTCTTCCTTTTCAGAGGTTGAACTACCACCTTTAGCTGATGTCATAAAGGCATGCTCATCTGATGATTCTTCATCTTCTTCCTCATCGGCTTCTTTTATCTGACTCACATAACTCTTGAATGAGCCTCTCTTCTTCTTTTGTGGGTTGGCAGTCTTCTTGCTAGACTTCTTTGATTTGAATGATGGTCTTCTCCATTTTGAATTCGGCTCATCATCACCATCCTCATCTTCATCATTAAGTTTCACTTTGCACTGAGAAGTAAAGTGTCCAGTCTGCTCATACCGATAACATTTCAAGGATAACTATCCTTTTCCCTTCTTAAACCCCTTTTTAAACTTCCTTGTGAAGTATTCCAACACTTCACCTTCACTTTCTTCCTCATCATCATCATCACCCTCACTGGATGATTCTTCCTCTTCTTTTATCTTCAAGTGTTTCATAGCTTTGAAAGCTGCCTCCTTTGATACCTTTAATGTTGAGGAGCTCTCAGTTGACTTTATTCTCATCTCATATGCAATGAGATTACACTGGAGATCATGCAGAGACAGAGAATTGAGATCTCTACTCTCTTCTATGGCTGCTACCTTTGAGGCAAACCTCTCTGGTAGAATTCTCAGAATCTTTTTTACAACAGATGAGTCCTTCTTGTTCTTCCCATAACTTCTCAGGTCATTCATAGCATCAATAACCCTGGTGAAGAACTCTTAGATTGTCTCATTCTTCTGCATTTTGAGAGATTCATACCTTTCCTTAAACACTTGAAGCATACCCTTCTTCATTCTTCCATCACCTTCATAGACTTTCTGCAATCTGTCCCATATCTCCTTGGTAGATTTATAGTCCTTAACTTTAGCATACTCAGCATCTGTCAATGCTAAAATGATGACATTTGAGGCCTTCCCATTTATCTCAAACTGCCTTAAGTCCTCTGGGGTTGGGTCTTTACCTTTTTCCGGAGCCACAAAACCCTCTCGTATGCATTTCACCACGTTAATGCTCATGGTTGCAAATAGCACTTGCATTCTTGCTCTCCACATATGGTAGTTGGTTCTATTGAAGATTGAAACCTTCTTGCTGTAAGTGGTGCTAGTGCTGGTACCAGCTTCCATTTCTCAGTATGCTGAACAAGTCAAACTTCTAGATCCCTTCAAACTAGTACACCAAGCTGTTAAGCTTTAAATTGGTGAACCTGGCTCTGATACCAATTAAAGTTCTCGACTTCTCCCTAGGATCTACTAGTTTGTGATACTGAGAGGGGGGGTGAATCAGTATCACCACAATTTGCAATTTGTAGGTAAGTGAACAACTTCAATCTCTTCTTAAAAGTGAACTCTTTCTCAGACTCGACTAAGATAGATCTATTGCTACCTACTAATCATAATAGTCCTCAAAGTCACCTTTCAGACACCTTGCCTAATAGATAATACAGATGTTCTTGTTTAGGTCTTCATTAGGTTATGGGTTGGCTAATACTTTAGCTGTGTTCACAACTCAATTTAAAACACAAAATGTAAAGCAAATTAAGGACACACGAGATATATGTGGTTCCGTCAACATGACGTACATCCACGGTGGTAGGGACTCTCCTTTACCAAGACTATCCACTATACTTGTGAATATAGGTTACAATGGATGTCTTTAATTCTCTGCTCCTTTCACTATTGCAATTATTAAGCAAGTATAATAAAAAGAGTGTCACTTACTGTGTCTACCCTTCTTTTAACTTGTCTTGCCTTTGTTGAATTGATAAGCTACTCCACTGCTACTTAAAAGTTCACCGCAATGCTCTCTAACCTCTCTTGAAGAAGTCTGGAAATACATTGAGTTCAATGCTTCGCTGAATTCCTTCTCTATGTTGTCTTACACAATTCCTGTTTTCACCGTCTTACGGTCTCACCCGTCTCCTTGGCCCACAATCTTACTGTCCGTTTCTCTCTCTTACCATCGGATTTCTCTCTCTTACCACCGAATTTCTCTCTCTCTTTGTCCACCCCTCTTTGGCCGTGTTTTCTCTCTCCTTCTTGTCGACTCCTCTGGTCTGGCCGTCTCTCTTGTGTTTTGGCCGACCACCCCTATTCTTCCGATGATGACTTCTCTCTTTTCTTTGGGTGTATTTTGAACGTATCGGTGGTGTCCGGTTTTCTCCCCTTTTTGGTCCTCTTTTCTCCTTCGCTCGATGACGGCTCCGATTTGGCCGTATCTTGACCTCTGTTCGCTATTCTTCATTCAGCCCCTACTTTTGGCGTCTCCTTCTTTCTCTCTGTTTCGATGATTGTTCTTATTTGTTGCCGTCAGTATCTCTTCGTTCAGCCCCCCGATTTTTCCACTCATCGTTTTGTCTCTTTTCCATTCACCCACTTGGCCGTTCACCTCTTTGTCTCCTTCTCCTGTTTGGCCAATTTCTATTTTCTCTTCTTCTTCCGGCGACGGTACTGTTCACGACGGCTACTGTTCACTCGACGGCTACACTGTTCACGACGGTTGCACTGTTTCTCGACGGCTACTGTTTACGATGGCTGCTCTTTTCTTTTACAGGTCGTGTTCTTTTGTGTAAGGTTTGGTATTTTGCCATGTATTCAATTGTGTTGGCCTTCCCTCTTTTTGTCTTCCAAGGCCTTTATATACTTTCTTTTATGAAACCCTAATAGGGCTTACTTGCTGTGAATTTACTGTCTTGCCCTTACGCAATGGATTTATGTTCTTGCCCTTTCGCGGTGGATTTACTTTCTTGTCCTTCCATGTGGCTTTACTTTCTTGCACACTTAAACTTAGTTGACAACAATTACAACCCATAGGCTGTGGGAACAACATAGAGTCTTGTGCTTTAAGATAACCCTTACATACATCTTATTGATACTTTGGTTGATGCAAAAACTATAAAATTTAAAAAATGAATAAAAAGATAAATGTGTTAATCAATGCATAAATAAATTCCAAGAGTTTAGTGACTATGCCACCTAAACATTTTTCAATAAGAACTTTAAAACATAACCACTGTAACGACATAATAAGGTTCACAAAGCTAATAGTCATAATTATGCTTAAATTTTATTTTATCATCAATGTAAGTGTGTATATCTATTTGTCTAAGAGGCTTATGTTATTATTATTTAGAACTTCGAATGATTGAATTTTGTTGAATTAAACATGTATGTAATTAGTGGCATCAAGAAAGTGCTATCAGGTATTGATCTTTGAGGGAAACGTTGTCATTATGTATGCAATACCCTAAAGTCAAACCTTAGTTATGAGTTTTAGTTATGCTTTTCAACATTAATATCAATGGATACTATCTTTTGTTTTTTCTAACATGTTATAAAATAATGTAACTTGAAAAATTATGTTTGTCACTCAATTTTGAGTGCAAACTCAAGTTTATCCTATAAGAAATGTAATTTAAGTTTATGACAATCTTCTTCCCAAGAAACTACCACTAAAGGACTATTTTGCACTCAATAAGCCAAAAGGGTTTGTGAACTTTGCTAAGGCTACTTTTTCTGACTCTACATGACATTGCATTAAGAACTCATACATGTCATTATGGTACATTTGCTCATCTAGGGAGAAAGAGTTTGAGCCTATAGTGTCCTTATTTAATGACTATTTAAAAGGCAAAGTAAACTTAAGCCACTCTTAATACATGCAAAGATTGAAAAATAATAAAATTGGACAAATTTATTATTTTTTTCTTTAATAGCATAATGATTTTATTCAAGATGGCCCAATAAGAAGGCAACCAAAAAAATGTACATAGACTTAAAAATTTGGCTTTTAATAGTTAATAATCAATGTCCTTTGTCCTTATTAAAAAAAGACCTAGCCTCTATACACTAGAGTTTTTAACACAACTGGAAAAAGAAAAACAAATCAATGTAGCCATGAAAACCCCTTCAAACATAAAATCTTAATTAAATAATATGCCCGTATAGTAAAACATATACAGTGGACCCCTAACACTCCCCAGTACTTTGCTTTATGACTCATTTCCATGCTAAAAGTAAGGTTAAGAGTTACATTATAAGTAACACCAATAATAAGAGAAACACCACTGCCTTTAGATCCAAGCGACAAGGGCCTAGATCCTAGCAGTCCCTAACTTAGCCATGGAATCAACCAAAGTGTTACTTATTTATAGTATGATATTCTCCTTGGTTTAGTTTTTAATTTCATTAAATGCAAGCCAAAAACTAAGCTCTTGCACCACCAATGTATAACCAAGCCATAACCATGCATGAGTTAATATTTATTAACAAAGTTGTCTAATTAATAACCTTTTATTGGCCCAATAATCTCACCACTTCTTTGATCGATAGGAGGTTTGCCTTATTTATATTAAGAACTCTGATTGGTTTTGAAATGATGCATTTACCCTTTTTGTTGTGTCCCTTTAAAACTCCTTCAATCCCTATAACTCTTATAGAACCATGATAAAAGCATTAGTATTAAGCTGACAATTGTCCTTTGGTGGTGCTTGCCATTCAACTTTTCCTTTATATCTAGGCACCTTCTTAGGTAGAGTCGTGGAGCCCATCTTTGATGGCTAATGTTGGATTTATTGTCAACATCATCTCACATGATTATATGTCTTGATTTGATATTATGAATGCTGTTGAGATGTAATGAGATCATTAGGAGAAACCGGTGATGACAGGTCAATCTCGGCATTGAGGAGTTAATGTTAACTGTGACCTTAAATTTTAGGGGTCAAGATTGACCGTTGATCGTTGATCCTAAATTTTAGGAATCAAATCCGATCGTTGATTGTAGTGCAATATGTGAAAATCAACAATGACCGTTGATGATCGTGTAGCCCTAATTTCAAGGCTTTATAAATACCCCTATGCATATTGTAAGAAGGGTGTGTGCTACAAAAAATTGAGAGAGCCAGCCAAAGAGAGAAGTGGGCGGCAAACCTAGGGAAAAAGAGAGGTGAATGACAAAGAAGAGGCAGCCACCAAGCAAGGTGCAACCAGCCAAGAAGGAGAGAAAGAGAGCAAGGGGCAGTTGGCCAAGGAAAGTGCAGCAGCCACCAAGGAGAGAAGGCAAGGTAGCTAGCCAAGGAGAGGAAGAAAGAAGGCAAGGTAGTTGGCCAAGGAGAGTGTAGCAGCCACCAAGGAGAGGTAGCCGACCAAGGAGAGTGCAGCAGCCACCAAGGAGAAGCAGCAAGGTGTAGTTGGCTAAGGAGGAAAGAAAGAGAGCAAGGTAACTAGCCACTTACACTAGCAAGCCCTCATAAAGGTGATAGCAGCAGCCGGCCACCACACCAGCACATCTGAGAGGCTTTCCAGTAGACCAGCAGCATGTCCCTACACATCCAAAAGGGTATATCAGCACCAGCAGCACGCCCAGCACATCTAGGAGGCTTCCCTCTACTAGCAGCATGTCCAGGAGGCTTCTTAGCAGTAGCAGCACATCCAAGAGACTTCCTAGCAGCAATAGCACATCCAAGAGACTTCCCAGTAGCAGCAACAGGTCCAAGAGGGTATGCCAGTAGCAGCAGCATGTCCCTGCACGTCTAGGAGGGTATGCCAGCACCAATAGCACCTAAAAAGGCTTCCCAATAGTAGAAGCACACCGGGAATCAAGCAAAATATCAAAACGTGCGGTAGTAGGTCCGAGAATTAGCAGCCACCTGCAAAAAGTGTAGCAGCAGGTATGGGAATCAACTAGCAAACCAGTAATCACGCGAAAAGACAGTTACAGCAGGCGAAGAGAGTAGCAGTGGTGTGAGAAGACAGTTGTAGTGTGTGGGGATAGTAGCAATGGTGTAAGAAAACTGTTGTAGCACGTAGGGAGAGTAGCAGTGGCACGAGAAAACTGCTACAGTATGCTGGGAAAGCAATAGCAGTGCGAGTAAACAGTAGCAGCGCGGGTGGATAGCAGTAATGGCGTGAGTAGACAATAGTAGCGCGCTCGGATAGCAAGAACAACATGTGTGGATAGTAGCCGCAGCGTGTGCAGATTGTAGTAACGTGTGTAGACAGAATCAGCAACGTGCATGGAATGTAGGCGTAGCTTACACAGAAAGCAAGCATAATTTGTGTGGACAGCAGGTATAACTAGTGTGGATAGTAAGCACAACGAGTGCGGACAGTGGGCGCACAGCGAGCACAGACAGTAGGCTTAGAGAGTGGGAATAGCGGGCACACAGTGCATGCATACAGTAGGCGCAGAGAGTGCAGATAACAGATGTAGAGCATGTGGATAGCAGGCACAACTTATGCGGATAACGGGCGCAGCGCCCGCGGACAGCAGGTGTAAGGTGCATGGACAGCAACGACAGTGCATACAGACAACATTAACAGCACACGAGGACAACAGCAGTTAGATGTGGTTACGCGTACGGATAGCATTAACAAAGCGTGTGAACAACAGCTGCAGCATGTGCGCACAGTAAAGACAGCACGTGGGCAGCATCGTCAGCTGGTGAGATAACACTGGTAGTAGAGGAAGGAGAAGATCCATATTCTGCTTTAGCAGATTGTACACATTAAGTGATTGTTCTCCAGGAAAGTTTTTTCTATAAACTCTTGATAGATTTGTTAAAAGCCAAGGTAGGATAGCCTTGGAATGATCGGGAGATGTCATTGATTGAGAGATCATTGTAAGTGGTTAAGGAGTGATCATTCCATAACCAAACTGTATCCCCTGATAACAAGAGTGGATTGTGTGATTTAGGAGGAATCCTATCACACCGTGGACGTAGCTCTATTGTTCCCACAGCCTTGTATGAGTTATAATTGTTGTCAACTAGATTTAAGTGTGCAAGCAGAAGTGGCTCATTCAAGCATTCAAAGGATGAGTTTTCAGTAGAAAGAAAAGGGCAAGAAAAATAAATTAAGAAGGATAATGCTGACTCTTGAATAGAACAGTAATATGAAGCCACATGGAGGGGCAAGAAAGGAAATCCGTCGTAGCTACAGTAAGCCCTACTAGGGTTTTCATAGAAGGGAGTATATAAACCAAGACTTATCTCTTTTGGAAAAACTCACCCAGAAAATAGTGAAACAGAGCAGATCAGAATCGGTGAGAGTAGACCAGAATTGGTGGAACCACCGTAAGAGAGGAAATCAGAGATGTGAGACCAGCGAAGCTTGAAACGGGTGAGACCAGACCAGACCTAGAGCAGGTGAAACGTGAGACCAGGTTAAACCACCGGAAGATAGTGAAACGGGTGAGACCAGACCAGAGATGGTGAGACCAGAAAAGAGGGAAACGGGTGACACCAGAACACACCGAAAGACCAGAAATGGGTGAGACCAGAAAAGGGTGAAACGCGTGAGACCAGAGGAGATGTGAGACCAGAAAAGGGTGGAATGCGTGAGACTAGTGAAGACGTGAGACCTGGAGAAGGTGAGACGTGAGACCTGGAGAAGGTGAGACGTCAGACCAAACCAAGTGAGACGTGAGATCAAGTGAGACCAGACCAGAACGGTGAAATGGTGAGACCAGAAGATGGGTAAGACCATGAGACGGTGAGACTAGGAGTTATGTGAGACAACCTAGAGAAGAAGTTCGGTGAAGCATTTGAGAAAACTCAACGTATTTTCAAATTTCTTCAAGAGAGGTTAGAGAGTGTTTTGGTGATCTTCCAAGCAACAGTGGAGCAGCCTATTCAAATCAAATAAAGGCAAGACAAGCTAAAAGAAGGGTAGACACAGCAGGTGACACTCTTTGTATTGTATTTGCTCCATATTTGTAAGATTGAAAGGAGCAAAAGATTAAGACATCCATTGTAATCATAAGGGATACCACACTGGTGTTCTCAAGTATAGTGGATTGTCTCAATAGAGGAAGAATCCGTACCACCGTGGAGTACATCACATTGACGGAACCACGTAAATCTCTTGTGTCCTTATTTTGAATTTACATTCTGTGTTTTGAATTGAGTTGTGAATACAACTAAAGAATCATCAAACCTATAACCTAAAAGAAGACTTAATCAAGAACAGCCAATCTGTCTAATAGGCAAGGTGTCTGAAAGGTAACTTTGGGGACTATTGTGACTAGTAGGTAACAATAGATCTACCTTAGTTGAATTTAAGAAAGAGTTCGTTTTTGAGAAGAGTTTGAAGTTGTTCACATACTTGTATATTGACAAGAGCTAAAGTATTAAAGAAGTAGAATACTTTGGCTTAAATTATCAGAGTTTTTTTTAAGGGGTGTGATACCGATTCACCCCCCCTCTCAGTATCATAGACTAGTAGATCCTAGGATAAAGTTGGGAACTTTAATTGGTATCAGAGCACAGGTTCACCAGTTTGAAGCTTAACAGCTTGGTGTACTAGTTTGAAGGGTTTCAGAAGTTTTAACTTGTTCAGCATACTGAGAAATGGATGCCAGTACCAGTACCAGCACCAGTACTACTTACAGCAAAAAGGTTCCAATCATTAATAGAACCAACTACCATATGTGGAGAGCAAGAATGCAGGTGGTATTTGCAACCATGGGCATGAACGTGGTGAAATTTGTACAGGAGGGTTTTGAGCCTCCAAAAGAAGGTAAAGATCCAACCCCAGAGGAATTAAGGCAGTTTGAAATCAATGGGAAAGCCTCAAATGTCATCATTTCAGCATTGATAGATGCTGAGTATGCTAAAGTTATGGATTGCAAATCTGCTAAGGAGATATGGGACAGATTGCATAAGGTATATGAAGGTGATGGCAGAATGAAGGAGGCCAAGCTTCAAGTTTTCAAGGAGAGATATAAATCCCTTAAAATACAGAAGAATGAGACAGTCCAAGAATTCTTTACCAGGGTTATTGATGCTGTAAACGACCTTAGAAGTCATGGGAAGAACAAGAAGGACTCATCTATTGTGAAGAAAATTTTGAGAATTCTACCTGAGAGGTTTGCTTCAAAGGTGGCAGCCATAGAGGAGAGTAGAGATCTCAATTTCATGTCACTGCATGATCTCCAGTGCAATCTCATTGCATATGAGATGAGAATAAAGTCAACTGAAAGCTCCTTAACATCAAAGCTATCAAAGGAGGCAGCTTTTAAAGCTATAAGACGCTTGAAGATAAGAGAAGAGGAAGAATCATCCAGTGAGGATGATGATGATGATGAGAAAGAAAGTGAAGTTCAAGTGTTGGCTTACTTCACAAGGAAATTCAAAAAGGGGTCTAAGAAGGGAAAAGGACAGTTGTCCTTGAGATGTTATTGTTGTGGGCAAACTGGACATTTTGCTTCTCAGTGCAAAGTGAAACTTGATGATGAAGATGAGGATGGTGATGATGAGCAGAATTCAAAATAGAGAAGACCATCATCTAAGTCAAGGAAGTCTAGCAAGAAGACTGCTAACCACAGAAGAAGAAGAGAGGCTCATTCAAGAGTTATGTGAGCCAGACAAAAGCAGCTGATGAGGAGGAAGATGTAGACTCATCAGATGAGCATGCCTTTATGGCATCAGCTCGATGTGGTAGTTCAACCTCTGAAGAGGAAGAGGAGATTGATGAAGAAGAACCAGATCTTGAAGCTGAGTTAGAAGCAGCTTCAAAGGGGATAATCAGAAGGGGCAGAACCATAAGAAGGTTAGAGGCCCATATAAAACAAGTTAAAGCAAAGATTGAGGAAGCAGAAAGTCAAAATGATGAAATAAGGGCTGAACATATTGATTTGAAGAACAGATCAAAATATGTGAAGACCTTACTCTGGAGCTTGGCTTAAGGACTTCAACAATTGAAGAAATGGAGATAAAGTTGCTGAGACTTCAACAACAACTTGAAAAGAGTGAAGATAACTTACAGAAGCTTGAAGTGGTAGGAGAAACAAGCTCTGCAAGAGAAAAGAAGAATGAAGGGAAAGTGCAGCAACTAAGACTGCATTGCTTAAAGATAATGAGACTTTGCCATAGAAGTTGAAAGAGAAGGTTAAGTTTCAGAAAGAAAAGACTGATCAGCCAGGAACAATGAAGGCTGAAAATAAAGAAGATTTAAAGAAGCAACCTAGTGTTGCAAACAAAAATGAAGAAAAGAAAGTCAGCCAGTAAAGGGCTACGGCTGAACAGAAGAAGAAGAAGAAGGTGACTGAAATGAAAGCCACACAAGCAAAGAAGCTAGAAACCTTGTCTACACAGCAAGTAGTGAACAAAAGAAAACAAGCTGTGATTAGACCTAAGAAGAGGCAGTTTCAAGATTACTGTCTTTACTGTGAAGTTTGGGGTCATAAGGCAAGTAAATGCTAGTGGAGAAGGCCAGTATATGTCTCCAACTTGAGAAGATCCAATGTTGCATACAGGGGGAGACAATACAAAATTTAGAGAACACCTGTTGTGAGTTCTTGCATATACTGTAAAAAGCAAGGACACAATGACAAGGTTTGTTGGTGGAAGCCCAAACCAGTGGTTTCAAAGAACAAGTTTGCTATATTGGCAGATTTGGAACAGTGTGAAAGGTGCGAGTAGGATGGCCATAATGCCAAGAGATGCATGACACTTCTCCCTGAACAAGAGAAGGCACTCAATGGCATAATAAAACCAACTGGTACAGTCAAAGCTGAGAAAAAGGAGAAAGCTATCTTCAAGCCAGTTCAAAAAAAGGAATATAGAGCTAAAAGGGAGGAGGCTAATATAGCTGAAATTGCACTAAAGATTGACTACAAGATAAGCAGTGGATCCTCAATAGTGGATGCACTTCACACATGACAGGAGACAAGAGTAAATTATCAAAGCTGAACAAGTCAAGAGAAGGTAGAGTCAAGTTTGGTAATGATGATTCACTCAACATCAGCGGTCAAGGGTCAATAAATATTGGAAAAGGAAAGCTGAAAGATGTTCTGCACGTTGAAGGACTTAAATATAATCTAGCATCTATCAACCAACTATGCAATGAAGACCATAAAGTGATATTCACAAAAACAGGTTACCAAGTAAAGAGTAAAGAAGGCAATACTGTTGCAGCAGGGAAGAGAACAGCTGGAAATTTATATGTGATTGATAAGGACAAGACAAGCAGCTATTTACTTACAAAAGAAGAAGAAAATCAACTCTGGCATAGGAGGCTAGGATACTTAACACAAAAGAACATGAGGAAGCTCACCACTACTCATGCAATCAGAGACATTCTAGATCTCAAGAGAGAGAGGGAGTATGTCTGCTTAGCATGCTCTAAACGAAAACATGTCAGAAAGCAATATAAGACCAAAGAGTTCAGTTCTGAATTAGTGCTTGACATTGTACATACTGATTTGTGTGGGCCGATGAGAACAAAAGGGTTGAATGGTGAAAGGTACTTCATCTTCTTTGTTGATTATTATTCCAGAAGGACCTGCATCATGCACCTCAAACACAAGTCAGAAGTCTTGAAATGCTTTAAGAGATACAGAAGATTGGCTAAAAATGAGAGTGGAAAAAAGATCAAAGTATTAAGGTCGGATCAAGGCACTGAATTCACAAATTAAGCTTTTGAAGATTACCTTGAGAAGCATGGAATTCACCATTAAATGGCAACAGTAAGAACACCTCAACAAAACGGGGTGGTAGAAAGGAAAAATAGAGTTGTGGTTGAAATGGCAAGAACTCTACTGCTGGAATCCAAGTTTCACACAAGATTTTGGATAGAAGCAACATTTACAGCCATGCACCTACTGAATAGAGTTTTACTAAGGTCCAATACTGATAAGACTCCATATGAGCTATAGAGTGGGAAAAAGACAATAGCCAAGTATCTTAGAATCTTTGGCAATCCATGTTTTGTGAAGAACAAGGAGCAAAATTTAGGAAAATTCCATGTTAGGTCAAATGAAGGCATCTTTGTGGGATACTCAGCAAAGACAAAAGGTTACAGAGTTTTTTTGCATAAACTAGGAAAAGTGGTCACTTCCAGTGATGTGAGAATAAATGAAAACTAGAAAACAATGCATAATGAAGAAGCTGAGGATAGTAAAGATGATGACTTCAAGATAGATGAAGAATCAAACCAACATGAAGAAGAGGGAAAAGAAGTAAGTTTAGACTCAGAGAAGAGTGAGTCTGAAGATGAAGAAAGAGATTCTTTTGTAACTAAGACTGTACAAGAGAGAAAGACAAAGAAAACATGGACCAGTGCTTATCAAGGAAATCAGATCATAGGTGACCCATCAGTAGGAGTTACAACAAGAAGAAGAATTGTGGGAGCTACTGCTTTACTCTCATAAGTTGAACCTAAATCTATTGAAAAGGCTGCACAAGACAAGGCTTAGGCCAAAGCTATCAATGAGGAGCTAGATCAAATCGAGAAGAATGAAATATGGGAGTTGGTTCCAAGACCCACTAACAAGAATGTCATAGGAACAAAATGGGTGTTTAGAAATAAACACAATGAAGATGGCAAGGTGGTGAGGAACAAGGCTAAGCTGGTTTGTAAAGGCTACACTCAAATAGAAGGAGTGGATGTTGATGAAACTTTTGCACCAATAGCAAGGTTGGAAACTATCAGAATGTTCTTAGCTTTGGCAGCACATAAGAGGTATAAAGTTTACCAGATGGATGTGAAATCAGCCTTTTTGAATGGGCTCTTGAAAGAAGAAGTGTATATTGAACAATTCGATGGAGTACAAATCAGTGAGGATGAGACATACGTGTGCAAGCTGAAGAAAGCCTTATAAGGCCTTAAACAAGCCCAAAGAGCATGGTACAGCAGGCTGGACGTGTATTTGAGAAGGTTGAACTTTAGAAGATAAACAGTTGATAATAACCTATATGTGTTCAACTCAGAGAAAGGCCAACTGATAACCATAGTATATGTAGATGACATCATCTTTGGAGGGGATCACTCTGAGCTATGCCAAGAATTTGTACAGAAGATGAGTGACAAATTTGAGATGACATTGATTGGAGAAATGACTTACTTTCTTGGATTACAGATAAAACAGTGTGAAAAAGGTATTTTTATTTCTCAAACAAAATATACCGAAGAGATGTTGAAAAAGTTTGGCATGGAGGATAGCAGACCTGTCAGTACCCCTATGACAGTAGGCTGCAAGTTAACAAAAGATCAGGACAGAAGGAGTACAAGCCCCACAGAATACAGGAAGATGATAGGGAGCCTTCTGTATCTTACAGCATCAAAGCCTGATCTTATGCAAGTTGTGTGCATCACCAGCAGATTCCAAGCTGATCTTAAGGAATCTCACGTGTTGGCAGTGAAAAGAATCCTAAGATACCTCAAAGGGACACTGGAAATGAGTTTGTGGTATCCTGCCATGGATTATGTAAAACTAGAAGCATACACTAATGCAGACTATGCAGGAAGTACAGATGACAAAAAATCAACTAGTGGCTGCAGCTTCCACTTGGGTTCAAAGTGTGTTGCATGGTTAAGTAGAAAGCAAAACAGTGTTGCTTTAAGCACAGCTGAGGCTGAGTATATGGTTGCTTGTGCAGCATGTACTTAAGTGATATGGATGCAAAGACAATTAGCAGATTTGAGTGTTGAAGTGAAGTTACCAGTGAGTGTACTTTATGATAATCAAAGTGCAATTGATCTCAGCAAGAATCGAGTTCAACATTCAAGGAGCAAGCATATTGACATCCAGTATCACTTTATCAAGGATCAAGTGGAAGAGGGCACGATTCAGTTGGAGTATGTTGACACTAAAGATCAAATCTCAGATATTCTAACTCAACCTTTGTCCACAGAGCTGTTTGAAAAGCACAGAATGAGTCTATCTGTGCAAATGCCTCCTTAAGCCTGAAGTTCAGGTGAATCCTCCATCTCTACTTTGTGAGTTTTTCAAATTTGCAATTGGTTGGCAAAGGGGGAGAGAAGCAACAGTGCAGGGGGAGCTGTTAAGGAAGAGGGAGTGCATATTTTGGGGGAGTTGTAATCCATCTGCTTCTGGATTATTACTCTAAGAAGATTATGAAGGACTGCTGCATAATGGCTTTTGTTGTGAGTGTTGCCAACAATTACAAAGGGGGAGATTGTTGTTCCCACAGCCTTGTATGGGTTGTAATTGTTGTCAACCAAATTTAAGTGTGCAAGCAGAAGTGGCTTATTTAAGCATTCAAGGGATGAGTTTTCAGTAGAAAGAAAAGGGCAAGAAAAATAGATTAAGGAGGATAATGTTGACTTTTGAATGGAACAGTAATATGAAGCCACATGGAGGGGCAAGAAAGGAAATCTGCTGCAGCTACAGTAAGCCCTATTAAGGTTTTCATAGAAGGGAGTATATAAACCAAGACTTATCTCTTTTGGAAAAACTCACTCGAAAAATAGTGAAACAGAGCAGATCAAAATCGGTGAGAGCAGACCAGAATTGGTGGAACCACCATAAGAGAGGAAATCAGAGACATGAGACTAGCGAAGCTTGAAACGGGTGAGACCAGAAAAGAGGGAAACGGGTGACACCAGAATACACCGGAAGACCAGAAATGTGTGAGACCAGAAACGGGTGAGACCAAAAAAGGGTGGAATGCATGAGACCAGAGAAGACGTGAGACCTGGAGAAGGTGAGACATGAGACCAGACCAGCTGAGATGTGAGATCAAGTAAGACCAGACAAGAATGGTGAAACGGTGAGACCAGAAGATGGGTGAGACCGTGAGACAGTGAGACTAGAAGACGGGTGAAACCGTGAGACGGTGAGACCGGGAGTTGTGTAAGACAACCTAGAGAAGAAGTTCGGTGAAGCATTTGAGAGAACTCAACGTATTTTCAGATTTCTTCAAGAGAGGTTAGAGAGTGTTTTGGTGATCTTCCAAGCAACAATGAAGCGGCCTATTTAAATCAAATAGAGGCAAGACAAGCTAGAAGAAGGGTAGACAGAGCAGGTGATACTCTTTGTATTGCATTTGCTTCGTATTTGCAATAGTGAAAGGAGCAAAAGATTAAGACATTCATTGTAATCATAGGGGATACCACACTGGTATTCTCAATTATAATGGATTGTCTCGGTAGAGGAAGAATCCCTACCACCATGGAGTATGTCACATTGACGGAACCACGTAAATCTCTTGTGTCCTTGCTTTGAATTTACATTCTGTGTTTTGAATTGAGTTGTGAACACAGCTAAAAAATCATTAAACCCATAACCTAAAAGAAGACCTAGTTAAGAATAATCGATTCGTCTAATAGGCAAGTTGTCTGAAAGGTAACTTTGGGGACTATTATGACTAGTAGGTAACAATAGATCTACCTTAGTTGAATCTGAGAAAGAATTCACTTTTGAGAAGAGTTTGAAGTTGTTCATATACCTGCATATTGACAAGAGCTAAAGTATTAAAGAAGTAGAATACTTTGGCTTAAATTATTAGAGTTTTTTTAAGGGGTATGATATTGATTCACCCCTCGTCTCAGTATCACAGACTAGTAGATCCTAGGGTGATGTTGGGACTTCGAGCTCACACATTGTGGGTGAACGACATAAAAATTGTCGTGTGTGCTTGGGTACTTGTACATTGATTTATATTCGTACTCACATAAAGTAGAAAGATAAAAATTGGATCATTGGCTCTAACAAGCCACAAAGGTTAAATCCAAATCAATTTGTAAAGAGAGGATATCTCACACTGATTCACCCCTCCTCTCAGTGTGAGACTTATAATGGTCCTCATCAAGTGGTATCAAAGCCGGTTCCTTTATTGATCCAATTTTTTTTTTCTTTGAAGTGAAGTTGTGCATTGTTGTGTGAGTTTTTATCTCTACTACTACTTGAGATCATGGATAGCTTGAATAGCGTTAATAGCGAGGGCATCCCTATGTTTAATGGACAGAATTATTAGTTATAGAAGAATAGGATGCTCTTATATCTAATGTCTTTTGGTCTTGATGTGTTTGAGTCTACTGTTAGTGGCTTCAACCTTGTTGTTGAAGGTGTCCTATGATGAAAGCTGATAAAAAAAACTTGGAGTGTGATGGAAAGGTAAGAAATGCCTTATATGCCTCCCCGTCAGATAAATAATTCTCCAAGGTAATGGGATGTGTTGTTCCCATAGCCTTGTATAGGTTGTAATTGTTATCAACTAGATTTAAGTGTGCAAGCAGAAGTGGATCATATATCAGGAATTACAGGATAAGACTAGCATGTCAAATAACCTCGTAAAGTGATCTCCTTAAAGTGAACTTGTAGAGGGAATTTAGCATTACTTAAGTCTTAGTGTGACATAGCATTGCTTGAGAAAAATAAATTAAGAACTGAATTTTGAATGGAATAGTAATATGAAGCCACATGAAGGGGCAAGAAAGGAAATCCATCGTAGCTCAAGTAAGCCCTACTAGGGTTTTCATAGAGGGTAGTATATAAACCAAGACTTATCTCTTTTTAGGGCAGCACACACACACCAGAAAAAGGGGACACAGATACAGACCAGAAAAGGGAGAAACAAGACACTGGTGAGACCTGGAAACGTGAGACCAGGTAAGACCAGATCAGACTAGAACGTGAGACCAGGTGAGACCTAGAAACGTGAGACCAGGTGAGACCAGACCTGACCAGAACGGTGAGACCAGGTGAGACCAGACCAGACCTGAAACGGGTGAGACCAGACTAGACTTGGAACGGGTGAGACCAGATCAGACCTGGAGCAGGTAAGACCAAGTGAGATCAGAACAGAAACGTATGATGGTGAGAGCAGACTAGAAACGTGCGATGGTGAAAAATAGACCAGAAACATGGAAGACGAGAAAAGGGTGAAACACCATGAGATCAGGTAAGGCGTGAGACCAAGTGAGACGTGAGACCAGGTGAGGCGTGAGACCAGAAAAGGGTGAAACATGTGACATCAAAACACACCGTGAGACCCAAAATTGGTGAGACTAGAAAAGGGTGAAACGGTGAGACAGTGAGACGGTGAGACCAGGAGACCAGTGAGACCGTGAGACGGTGAGACCAAGAGTTGTGTGAGACAACCTAGAGAAGAAATTTGGTGAAGCATTTGAGAGAACTCAACGAATTTTTCAGATTTCTTCAAGAGAGGTTAGAGAGTGTTTTGGTGATCTTCCAAGCGGTAATGAAGCAACCTATTTAAATCAAACAGAGGCAACACAAGCTAGAAGAAGGGTAAACATAGTAAGTGACACTCTTTGTATTGTGATTGCTTTGTATTTGTAATAGTGAAAGGAGTAGAAGATTAAGACATCCATTGTAATAATAGGAAATACCACAATGGTGTTATCAAGTATAGTGGATTGTCTTGGTAGAGGAAGAAACTCTACCATTGTGGAGTACGTCACATTGACGGAACCACGTAAATCTCTCGTGTCCTTACTTTGAATTTACATTCTGTGTTTTGAATTGTGTTGTGAACACAGCTAAAGAATCATCAAACCCATAACCTAAAAGAAGACCTAGTCAAGAATAATCAATTTGTCTAATAGGCAAGGTGTCTGAAAGGTAACTTTGGGGACTATTGTGATCAGTAGGTAACAATAGATCTACCTTAGTTGAATCTGGGAAAGAGTTCATTTTTGGCCTAAATTATTAGAGTTTTTTTAAGGGGTGTGATACTGATTCACCCCCCCTCTCAATATCACAGACTAATAAATCCCAGGGTGAAGTTGGGAACTTTAGGGTGTAACACTACTAAGCAAATTTGGGATAAACTAAAGAATATCTATGAAGCAAATAAGGTTGTGAGGGAAGCTAAACTACAAATCTAAAGGAGTAGATTCGAAGACATAAGGATGTAAAACGATGAGACTATGGATGTATTCTTTACAAGAGTCAACAAAATTGTGTGCTCCATCAGAGGCTATGGAGAGGAGATCCACAATGCCATTGTGATAAGGAAAATACTCAAAACCTTGCCAGAAGTTTACAATGCCAAAGTTTCTTCCATAAAAGATAGAGATCTGGATAGGCTACCCTTAGATGACCTACATAGCATATTGGTGGCTTATAAAATGAGAATAGCCCCAATGAAGAAAGAAAAGAAGTCTAAGGCAGAAAAGGAGCTGACTTTTAAGGTAATGAAGAAGTTAAAAATTAAAGACTAAGAAAAGGACTTCGACAGCAGCTCTGAGGAAGAAGATGGTGATACTCAACTAGATGAAGTCATGGCATACATCACCAGGAACTTGAGGAAAGGAAAAGGGAAGTACAACAGAAAATTACCCTTGAAGTGCTTCAGCTGTGGAGACATAAGGCACTTTGCTGTGGACTGCCCAAAAAGAATAGAAGCAAGCAATGATAATGATGATGAATGTACCCTAAGGTGGAGTACAAAGAAATCCAATTGTCCTAAAGTTGGAAATTTAAGTGCCAAGGGAAAAAGCAATTCTTCAGATCCAAAAGAAGAAATTATTTGAGCAAGCTGAATAAAGAGGATTCTAAAGAAGAATTGATGATGATTTTGATGATGATGCTGCAAAGAATGTGCTGGTTGCTCAAGCAAATAATAATCAAGAATCTTTAAGTGGGAAGGAATCAATAGAAGAGGAAGAGGATAAGTTGTTTTAGCAACTTAAAAATGAGTTGAGAGCTTGTTTGCAAAAAAATAGCAAGTTGGAAAAAGAGGTAAAGCATATCAAGAAGCTGTATGAAAATTCTATTGTTGATGAATCTAATTTCTAAATGAAAGAAAAGGAGTTTGAAGCAAAAGATGAGGAGCACTTAAAGAGGATTGAGGAACTGATCGTACTTGAGGCTGAGAAAGGCAAGATATACGAAGATCTTGGCGCTAAGGTGATTGCATAAGAGCAAGAGGTGCTGATTTTGCAAGCTAAGCTTCACAAGGCGGAGTCCGAGCTAAATAAGCATGAAGAAAGCTTTATACAGGTCATAGAAATGAAAGGAGAGTCATCATTAGCAAGTGCCATCAAGAAGGATGCTACCAAAAAGTTGGATGAGTGTCTAAGCAACCAAAGACTTCATTTTATAGGAAAGAAAGGACTTAGCTACATTAAGAAGATAAGTAAGAAGGTAGAAGAAAAGAAGAGAATTGTGTTTGTGCTTGAAAGTAAGCACAATGATGTGATGGAGAAGTGAGACTAACCCAAGTTAAAATGGGTTAGGAAAGATGTAGTGGAGACTTCCATCCATAGGAGACAAATTGTCAAAAATGGAGAGAAGGTTGCTACACTAGTTATTAAAAAAAGAAGACATGCACTTGGTAAGAAAAGTAAATCCAGGTTCAAAGGATTTTGCTAGAGCTGTGGTAAGTATGGGCACAAGGCTAATACTTGTTGGAATATTCGACTTATAATAAAGAGGAATGTGGGACAAGAGTCTAGGGGGAGACTTTGTCAAGAAAGGAGACAGTCTTAGGTGGAAAGAAGTCATATTCCACTGAGAAATAGTTTTGATTTGCTAGGAGAGATCTGTGGAATATGTGAAAGGGTTGGACACACTACTGAGGATTGCTTGACATTGCTGCCTGGTCAAAAAGTGCAAAGGATAACACGCCAACCATTATTGCCTGATTAAAGAGTGGAAAGGAGAACACCTACACATGCTTCCACATTCGGCCAAAGAAGAAGAAAAGGAAGAGAAACGTCTATGGTTGTGAAAATAGCTTTAAAAGCTTCCAAGAAAAAAAAAAACCATGAATCCTAGATAGTGTCTACTCTTCACACATGATAGGAGACTCCAAGATGTTGAAAGGAGTAGCAAAATATGATAGAGGGTCTGTCAGATTTGGC
The DNA here is from genome assembly GCA_021533255.1 of Ceriops tagal. NCBI lineage: Eukaryota > Viridiplantae > Streptophyta > Magnoliopsida > Malpighiales > Rhizophoraceae > Ceriops > Ceriops tagal. The sequence continues at coordinate 5,113,003 of CM038604.1, forward strand.
AATGATGGTGTCTTAAAAATTCAAGGTATTGGTACTGCTAAAATTAGCATGGAAAAGCTGAAATCAAAGAAAGTGCTTTATGTTGAAAGGCTAAAACACAATCTTATCAGTATTAGTCAATTGTGTGATGGACATGAAGTTACTTTCAATATGAGTGGCTATACAGTAAAGAGATTAAGAGATGGTGCTATTCTTACTAAGGGTGAAAGAACAAATGAAAACTTATATTAAGTTTCCAAAAGCAAAAACACATGTTACATAAGCACTAAAGATGAGAATTTGTTGTGGTATCGAAGATTGGGACATCTTGGACAAAAAAGAAAGTATTCAGCCATACCTTAAAGGCTGAGGTATTCTTTAACCCCTCTCCCCTTCCCTTTTCTATTTTTCTTTGGATTTGTTGTCAAAGGGAGATATATTTTGCATAAATTCAAAGAAATTATGTATTGATAAAAAGGGGGAGTAACTTGATGGATAAAAGGGGAGAACATGTCAAGGGGGAAAGGTAGACAGGGGAGTAGCAAGTGATACATGTTTCAGGAGGAGCCAAATGACTATGTGTAGGGAATGTTGTGTATGGTTGGATTTAATGTGTTGCCAACAAATTCAAAGAGGGAGATTATGGAGTCTATCTTTGATGGCTAATGTTGGATTTGTTGTCAACACCATTTTATATGATTATATATGTTAATTTGATATTATGAATGCCGTTGAGATGTAGTGAAGTCTTTGGGAGACACTAGTGATGACAAGTCAACCTTAGCATTGAGGAGTCAACGTTGATCGTGACCTTAAATTTTAGGGGTCAAGATTGACTATTGATCATTAACCGTTGACCCTAAATTTTAGGAAGTCAATGTTGACTATTGACCCTAAATTTTAGGAATCAAATCCGATCGTTGATTGTAGGGCAACATGTGGGAATTAATGATGATCATTGATGATTGTGTAGCCCTAATTTTAAGACTTTATAAATACCTTTTTGCATCTTGCAAGAAGGGTGTGTGCTGCAGAAAATTGAAAGAGTCAACTAAAGAGAGAGGTGAGTAGCAAACCTAGGGAAAAAAAGAGGTGAACGACAAAAAAAAGGTAGCCACCAAGCAAGGTGCAACCGGCCAAGAAGGAGAGAAAGAGAGCAAGGGACAGCCGGCCAAGGAGAGTGCAGTAGCCACCAAAGAGAGAAGGCAAGGTAGCCGGCCAAGGAGATAAAGAAAGAAGGCAAGGTAGCTGGCTAAAGAGAGTGCAGCAAGCACCAAGAAGAGACAGCAAGGTGTAGCCGGCCAAGGAGGAAAGAAAGAGAGCAAGGTAGCCGGCCACCCACACCAGCAAACCCTTAGCAAGACATCCACTGCACCAGTAAGCCCTCACAAAGGTGACAGCAGTAGCTGGCCCCCACACCAACACATCCAAGAGGTTTTCCAGCAAACCAGCAGCATGTCCTTGCACATTCAAGAGGGTATACCAGCAGTAGTAGATGTCCTTACAAGTCCAGGAGGGTATACCAACACTAGCAACACGTCCTAACACATCTAGAAGGCTTCCCTGCATCAGCAACATGTCTAGGATGCTTCCTTACACCAGTATGTCCAAGAGACTTCCTAGTAGCAACAATACATTTAGAAGACTTCCTAGCAACAGCAGTAGGTCTAGGAGGGTACACCAGTAGTAGTAGCACGTCCTTGTACGTCTAGGAAGGTATACCAGCACCACTAGCACCTCAGGAGGCTTCCTAGTAGAAAAAGCATGCCTGGGAATCAAGTAAAAAATTAGAACGTGTAGCAGCAGTTCTGGGAAGCAGTAGCCACCTGCAGAAAGTGCAGCAGCAGGTTACGCAAACATCAAGCACAGCTTGTGCAGATAGCAAGCACAACGCATGTAGACAGTAGGCACAACGTGTGCAGACATCAAGCACAACTAGTGTGGACAGTGAGGGGGAACAACAAGTGTAAAGATTGTGGACAGCAGGCACAAAAAGTATAAACAGTAGGTGCATAACACGCATGTATAGCAAGTGCAGAGAGCGTGGACAACAAGCGCATAGTGCGCGGACAATGGGCATAATGTGCATGGACAATGGGCGTAGGGTGCATGGACAATGGCAACAGCACATATAGACAGCATTAACAACACATGTAGATAGCAGCGGACAAATGTGGTAGCGCGTACAGACAACATTAATATCGCACGCGGATAACAATAGACAGACGCGGTAGTGCGTACAAACAACATTAACAAAGCATGCAAACAGTAATAACAGTGCATGCAGACAACAACGGCAGCATGCGGGCAGCGGGTGAGATAACACCAGCAACGGAGGAATGAGAAGATCCATATTCTGCTTTAGAAGGCTGTACACATTGAGCGATTGTTCTTCAGGAAAGATTTTTCTATAAACTCTTGATAGATTTGTTAAAAAACAAGGTGGGATACCCTTAGAGTGATCGAGAGATTAACTCCTTGATCGAGAGATCATTGTAAGTGGTTAAGGAGTGATCCTTCCATAACCACACTGTATCCCTTAATAACAACAGTGGATTGTGTGATTTAGGAGGGATCCTATCACACTGTGGACATAACTTACACATTGTGAGTGAACCACATAAAAATTGTCTGTGTGCTTAGGTGCTTGTGCATTGATTTATATTTGTATGGTTACGCTCGCATAAAGGAGAAAGATAAAAATTGGATTATTGGCTCTAACAAGCCACAAAGGTTAATTTCGGATCGATTTGTAAAAAGAGGATATCTCACACTGATTTACCCTTTCTCTCAGTGTGAAACTTACAATGGTCCTCTTGAAGAGTAATATCTGAGATGTTTAACATGATCATTTAAGGAGTAATAACAACCCCCTCCCCAATTTAGCTTTTAACCACCACATCATCTTAAGCCTAATCAAATCACAAATCTTCTATAATGAGAAAAGCTTACCCTTAAAAATGAGTTCATTATATACCAACCATATAGACCAAGTTAATCCCACTACCCATAATTCCTTGCACTTACAACATTGTCTGAGATATATTAAACTATCTTAAGCCATCTTAATCATAGGTGGAACAACCCAATTAGACTTGCCAAATGGTGAAATAATAAAGAAATAAGTGATTAATGGACTTTAGGCCCAAAAAAAAAAAACATAAAAGGCACTTAGCATTAAGATGCAAACCTTCAATTAGAGATGCAAGATACTCATTCATTAATACCTTAACCAGTAATAACTAACATTCCAAAGATTTCCACTTAGGGGGTGAAACCTTGCCAAATGCACAAAGAGAAGTTAGTAGCCTCCATTTTAAGGCTATCTTATAGATCATAAAAGGACTGGTAGTTAAATTACCATTAATCTCTCCTTGCTAAATGAACCTATTTATGCCCACCTTAGAAAGGCAATATCCCTTGATAATCTCCACGAAAGCTCTATATTGTTTAAGTTCCTATCTAAAGAGATTTTGTCGTCATGTGATTCACCACTCCTATATTCCATTAACCCATTCTTTAAAACTCCTTGTCTAAGTCATTTTTATTTACAACTAATGCAAACATATGAGGGAACCTCTGTTGAAGCAATGCATGTCCTACCCAGATATGAATCCAAAAGCAAACTCTACGACCTTCTCCTAGTAGAAATCTAAAATTAGATTTGATAACATCTAAAGATCTTTCATCCATTTATGTGACATAACACATTCCTTTCCATGAAAGAGATATCACAATTAATATAATTGATCACTATGATAACTAATGCTATTAATTTTTATAAATCACTTTAAGGATCTTCACCAAGGTTTCCTAACTGTTACTTTATACTCTTTAAAGTCATTTGTCAATAGACCTTAATTATAGTCTTCAATTCAGCTAATGCCTAAAACTCCACTTATTCTTCTCTTACATAACAAACCTTATCCAATGTGATGAATCTTCCTTTTTTTTTTTCATCATTATCTCCTTAATATAATGAACATTGTATTTGCTCAATTTTAGCCTCCATGCACTTTATAATCTTAAATAAAGACATAAAATAAATAGGTAGGGAGCATAGGCAATATTTGAGTAACACAAATTGCCTTGCTTGAAAAAGGAACCTAGTTTTCCATTTTGACAATCTAGTCTCCATTTTGCATATGATTAGCTTCCACAAACATTTAGCTCTCAGGTTAACACCAATTAGAAGCCTTAAATATTTCACAAGGAGACAGCTCACTCCATATTTCCAAAATTTAGCTCAGCTCGCAACAATAAGTCATATACTTTTACTTCATAAATTGCAATTTTAGCTAAATTGATTTTTATTCTGGCACAACATTAGAAGCAACAAAGAATTCTTTTGCAATTCTTAATAAACTCTTTATTGGCTTTGTTAAAAAGAATAACATCGTCTACAAATTGAAGATAAGACAACTATATGTCATTCTTAATAATAAAGTAGGCTTATGTCCAAACCTTTTTTAAAGTTTGGGTTAAGTCCTTTTACAACCAACAAGAACAAGAAAGGTGAAGGAGGGACCACTTGTAGTAAACCTTTAGCCATTTTGAATTATTTCATAAGGTATCAATTGATCAAACTAAAGATATCAGGAGTTGAGATGCATTCTTATATCTCATGCCTCCATTTCTCTCCAAAGCTCGTATTCTTCATCACTTTATCTAGATAAATCAATTTAATTGTTTCATATGTCTTCTTAAAATCAATTTTAATGATGATCCTCTATCTCTCTTTTTCTTTATCTCCTTAAGTATTTTATTAGTAATCAAAATAATATATAGAATATATGAACCTTAAGAAAAGATAATTAAGACTCCTTAATAACCATTTTGATCATTAATATAAGTTTGTTGGTCAACACTTTATCATGGATTTTATAAACACACCCTACTAAAGAAATTACTTAGAACTAATTCAAGGAAATTACCTCTTCTATCTTAAGGATTAACACTATAAAAGAAGAATTTAAAGATCTATAAAACTTCCTATTTTCATAAAAATCATGCAAGAAATTCATCAACTCATCTTTAACAAGTTCCTAATGGCATTTGATGAAGTTCAAGTTAAACTAATTTAAGTTAAATGTTATATTATTGTCTCACTCTTTACTTGTTTCTTACACCTTTATCAATAAAAAAGGGTCTTTAGAGAACCATATTATCCATATTTAAGAGTTTACTTAAAAAAACAAATAGCATCCATTATTAACCAAGGCTGCATTAAGATCCTAAATGCTTCTCAAAATGATTGAAAATAACATATCTAACCTCCCTTGGTTCTAATATAGATTTAGTACCCATCTCTACATACTTTATCAAATTTTTTCTTCTCTTATTAGAAGCCAATATACAGAAAAAATTAAAGTTTCTATTACCATCCACCATCCATTTGAGTATAGATCAATAAAACCATTCAAGCTCCTCATTTTTCAAACACTTCTAATATTTGTTCTTACAATAAAAAAGTCGACTCTTTCTTCATCCATTAATGGCTAGGCTTCTTATTTTAGCATTAATTGTTTAATTTTCTTACTAGCAATTAGTAGCTTTATTCCCTATCCATTCCTTCTTTCTTGCTCCATGATTTAAGGTAGTCGTTGACCATCTTTAAACTTTTATAAATCATATGCCCTATAGGTTTGGTGCCAAAGGAGTGTGTCTAAGTTACTTCGATACCCATACATACGTTTTTATCATTTAACTAGTAATTGAAAAATTTAAACAAAATAGGTCACCAATCTCTTTTCTTCAACCTAAAACATACGCCAAAATGATTAAAGAAATAACAATGTATACACTATTGCTTTAAGCTTGATATCTCTAACCACTTTACATCAATGAGAAATCTTTCCATGTGACTCATAGAGAAAATTTCATAAGAATTGCAATAGGTATATTTCTTACCTTATAATGTTAAGTTAATCAATTTCATTTCCTACAGAAAATCATTAGAACATCTAATAGTTAATCAATCATCAATAACTCTCACTCGTTGGTCATTTACTAACATTATGTTAAATCACCTTTAATGCACCACCACCCATTAAATTTTATCTTTAAACACCTTAATTTATCCCAAAACCCCATTGTTTAATGAAACTATTAGATGTATATATATTCACTAACACTGACTTTTTCTCAATGTATAGAATGAGACCCTCAATTACAATAAATCTATTAATTATTAGTTGATTGTGCATTTAAAAAATCAAGGAGTCCCAAAAAGATGCTACCCCATTAAGTGCTGAAGTTCCCGACTTCTCCCTAGGATCTACTAGTTTGTGATACTGAGAGGGGGGATGAATTAGTATCACCACAATTCGCAATTCGCATGTAAGTGAACAACTTCAACCTCTTCTTAAAAGCGAACTCTTTCTCAAACTCGACTAAGGTAGATCTATTGCTACCTACTAATCACAATAGTCCCCAAAGTCACCTTTCAGACACCTTACCTAATAGACAATTCGGATGTTCTTGTTTAGGTCTTCGTTAGGTTATGGGTTGGCTGATACTTTAACTGCATTTATAACTCAATTCAAAACATAGAACGTAACGCAAATTAAGGACACATGAGATTTACGTGGTTCTGTCAACGTGACGTACATCCACGATGGTAGGGACTCTTCCTTACTGAGACTATCCACTATACTTGAGAATTCTAGTTACAATGGATGTCTTAATTCTCTGCTCCTTTCAATATTGTAATTACTAAGTAAGTACAATACAAAGAATGTCACTTACTGTGTCTACCCTTCTTCTAGCTTGTCTTGCCTCTATTGAATTGAAAGGATGCTACACTGCCGCTTAGAAGTTCACCGCAACGCTCTCTAACCTCTCTTGAAGAAATCTGGAAATACGTTAAGTTCTTTCCGATGCTTCGCCGAATTTCTTGTCTACTTTGTTTCACACAACCCCTGCTTTCACCGTCTCACAGTCTCACCCATCTCCTTATCTCACGATCTCACTGTCCGTTTCTCTCTCTCTTGTTATCCAACTAGATTTCTCTCTCTTACCGTCGAATTTCTCTCTCTTACTGTCCAACTGTTTCAGCTCGAATCTGGTCTTACCCGTTCCCGATCTGGTCTTGTCTCACCTGTTCCAACTCGGATCTGGTCTCCCCGATTCCCGACTGGTCTCATCTTACCTGTTTCTCTCTCTTGCTGTGTCGTTTCCTCACCGACCATTGGTGTGCCTGTGGTCTGTTGTCACACACGGGTTTCTCTCTCTTTTCTGCCGACGGTCCCTTTTCAATAGTTCTCTCTCTTCCATGATGTCCTGTCGTTGCTCCCTTTTTCTGATTTTTGGTCGTCATCTCCTCTTTTCTGATTTTTGGCCATTGTCTCTCTTTTCTGATTTTTGGTCATCATCTCTCTTTCTCTCTCTTGACAGGCTCCTGTTCTTCGTTCAGCCCAGCCGTCGACCATTCCCTCTTTCTCTCTCTCGACGGCTACACTGTTCACGATGGCTACTGTTCACTCGACGGCTACTGTTCACTCCGGTTACTCTTTTCTTTTGCAGGTGGTGTTCTTCTGTGTAGGGTTTGGTGTTTTGTCATGTATTCAATTGTGTTGGCCTTTCCCTAATTTTGTCTTCCAAGGTCTTTATATACTCTCTTCCATGAAACCTTAATAGGGCATACGCGACAGATTTACGTTCTTGCCCTTCCATGTGGATTTACCTTCTTGCCCTTCCATGTGGCTTTACTTTCTTGCACACTTAAACCTAGTTGACAACAATTACAACCTATACAAGGCTGTGGGAACAACAGGTGCCCTTATTTCTTTAGATGTCAAAACATGAATTTCATGCTTACCCCACACTTGTCTTAAAACTAGAGCAAAAATGTTTGCAATTTTACTCTTTTTAAACAAAATCCCCATAACTTGAAGACACAAATATGTGTAGGGATAATATATTTTATTTCTTATAATTTATGTTCCATTATATATTTTTGGAGTAGGGACATTTGCCCCCATATCTTATAATAATCCTCTAACCCTACTATTTATAGTCATATTTATGAAGGAATCAAGTACACATTTCAAATTCATTATTACTTGGGTAATTATAAACTCAAAGTACATGTATAACACTTACGAAGGGCAATTTTGTGGGAGAATACAACAAAAGAGATTGTTAACAGTTTGTTACTCCTAATTAAGCCACATTCAAAAATATCTTCATTTAAGGAGGCAAATAAAATTTTAAATGATACCCTTTTACCAACAAAGTTGTGCAACATGTAGACATTATAGAGAAATAAATTACTACTCATATAGCTATAAAAAAGAGTAGTAAATTTGTTATGGCCAAATTAACCGAACAAATGAAAAGTAAGATCATATAATAATGCACAAATGATTAGTTTTAATATCAATTGGCTTGTGATGTTCCTTGAATACATCTCCTATGCTTGATCAATTGTCATCAATTTCTTTTCCTAAATAATGAAACATGATTCCATAGTAATGGAAGATTAGGCAATTTTCATACATAAAGTCTTACATCATAAGTTAATAAGAAAAAGATAACTTTCTTATTTATGTATGCAATGTTGCCTATTAGTATATATGGTTAACACATGTATAAAGGAACATTCCAAGATACACTCTTAAATGTTGTGTTGGGCAATAAGGTCTAAAATCAAATGGAATATTAATGATAATTGCCCTATTCTATGGATGTGAAGGATGCATTAGATGAGTAAACTATTATATTAAATCAATTCCTTAATCAAGCAATACTAATTATAGTAACCAAAGGGCTTCATCATAAGTACTTAATATGACACACCAATCTTAATGACTTAGTTCTATTATGCCGAAAGAAATAGAAATAAATTTTGGTTTACATTAATCCAAGGAAATCTAGCTTGAATCCTTTATTCCTAGAGGATAGATCCTACTCAATGAAACTTTATATCACTATTCCCTATGAAGTTGAGTGCATTTAATGTATGCCATTATTTTCTCTCCATACATTTAGCATTTTGGTGTTATGATAATAACAATCTCTGGTGATTCCATCATAAAGACATAATATGATAAATTATTTACTATAAGTTATGGTGGTTATGCCCTATTAATCCAAAACATTCCTTTTTATATACTATATTACTTACAATTTACCATACAATACTTATAAGTTTTTTATAATTTCATAATGATTCATAATAATGTCTCATAAAAACTTTCCTGTAATTTTTAAAATAATAATGTGTATTAAATCATAAGATAACAAGAAATGAATAATGTATATCAGAAACATATTTGTTGTTCCCACAACTTTGTATGGGTTGTAATTGTTGTCAACTAGGTTTAAGTGTGCAAGAAAGTAAAGTCACATGGAAGGGGAAGAAAGTAAATCCACATGGAAGCGCAAGAAGGTAAAGCCACATGGAAAGGCAAGAAAGTAAATCTGTCGTATAAGGGCAAGAATGTAAATCCGCCACATAAGCTCTATTAGGGTTTCATGGAAGAGAGTATATAAAGACCTTGGAAGACAAAACTAGGGTAAGGCCAACACAATTAAATACTTGGCAAACACAAGCAAGTGCTGGACAGCAAAAGGAGAGAAGGAATGGCACATACCACCGAGAGAGAAAACACGACCAAAAATATATCGTCGGCAGTAAAGAGAGAGAAAAATCGAGAAACGCCCAAAAGAGAAAAACAACAAAGAGGTGGAAGAGAGAGAGAAAACATAGCCGTTGGAAGAGAGAGAAAACACAGCTATTAAAAGAAGGAGAAAAACCATATATGGCCAAGTAAAGGGTGGAGAAAAAAAAAAACAGAACGGTCGGCAAAAATAGAGAAAAGAAGAGGTGGCCAACGAAGTGAAACAAAAAAAATACCACTTGTAAAAGAGAGAGAAAACCTAACCTTGGGAAAGAGAGAGAAAGTGGTGAATGGCCGAAAAGGGGCTGGACGGCAGGCCAAAGAAGAGCCACCACCGGTCAGAGGAGAAAATCAGCACGGCAAAACCAACACGGCAGAACGCTAACACGGCAAAACAGAGGAACCGACCAAAGTGGTACACGGCAAAAAGAAGAGGAGCACAACAAAACACAAGGCATCTCTCTCGGCAAAACAGGGAATGAAGAACGACTGAGTGAAAAAGAGAGAGAAAACCCAATATAGAGAAAGAGGATGCTGGACGACAGAACGAAGTGTGGACAGCAAAGGAGAGAAAATATAACAGAAGTCAGCAATTGAGCAAAACGGACAGCAAACCTAGACAACCAGCTGACCAAAGAGAGAAAACGTGAGAAAGGAGCCAGCCAAACAAAAAGACATCCAAAGCAAACCATTCGGCAAACACAAAGGAGGAACTGTCCAAGCAAGGAGACAACCGGCCAAACACAAGCTACACGTTAAGCTAGGGTGACCGACCAAAGAGAGAAAACAAGGGATAAATGGCTGGACAGCCAAAGCTGGATGGCAAAACACAAAGGGACAGCCAAAGAGAGACAACCAGCCAAACAAGGTAAATGCCTAAACTAATCTACACAGCTAAACATAACCAATGGCAAAGGGGTGGATGGCCAAGCAAGGAGGAGAACAGCCAAAGCAAGGCTGGATGGCAAGGGAGAACACACAGCAAAGAGGTGTGACGGCTAGAGAAAACTGTGTGACTCACGTAAGAGAGAAGATAGCACACCGTCCGTAAGGGAAAAAAGGAGAAACTGTGAAAGAGGAGACCATCACAAGAGCAAACCAAGCTGTCAAGAGGTGTGAAACGAACAACTGCAAACCCGAAATGGTGGTAAGGAGTGTGACTAGCAAGGCGTGCAAACTAGAAACGTACGTGGGACATGAAACGCCAAACCAGAAGCGTGTGTGAGGCGTGTGACCAGCAAAGGGTGCAAACCAAAAATGTGCGTGGGATGTGTAATGCCAAACCAAAAACGTGAGGCAGGTCGTGAGATGTGGAACGGCAAACCAGAAACATGAGGCGAGCCGTGAGACAAGGAGACGGGTGAGACCGTGAGACGGTGAAAGCAGGAGCTGTGTGAGACAACCTAGAGAAGGAATTCGGCGAAGCATTAGAAAGAACTTAACGTATTTCCAGATTTCTTCAAGAGAGGTTAGAGAGCATTACGGTGAACTTCTAAGCGCCAGTGGAGCAGCCTTTCAATTCAACAGAGGCAAGACCAGCTAGAAAAAGGGTAGACACAGTAAGTGACACTCTTTGTATCGTACTTGCTTAGTAATTGCAATAGTGAAAGGAGCAGAGGATTAAGACATTCATTGTAACTGGAATTCTCAAGTATAGTGGATAGTCTCGGTAAGGGAGAGTCCCTACCACCGTGGATGTACGTCACATTGACGAAACCACGTAAATCTCGTGTGTCCTTAATTTGCTTTACGTTTTATGTTTTGAATTGAGTTGTGAACGTAGCTAAAGTATCAGCCAACCTATAACCTAAAAGAAGACCTAAACAAGAACATCTGAATTATCTATTAGGCAAGGTGTTTGAAAGGTGACTTTGAAGATTATTGTGATTAGTAGGTAGCAATAGATCTACCTTAGTCGAATCTAAGAAAGAGTTCACTTTTAAGAAGAGGTTGAAGTTGTTCACATATCTGCGAATTGTGGTGATATTGATTCACCCCTCCTCTCAGTATCACAAACTAGTAGATCCTAGGGTGAAGTCAGGAACTTCAATATTAATAAGATTAAAGTATCATTACTTTATACATCATTAATTATCATTAGTACAACCAAGATCAATTATAAGAATATGGTTTTACATAATGATGGTTATGAACTTTTATATTGATTTAATATCATAAGATCAATTAATACTTTATAAATACTCTTCATTTCTAAACCTTCTTTCCAATAACAAAATACTTCAATTTTTATTAAATTTTAAACCCTTTAAGTAATTTTTGCTTTTGAAGAAGAATATTACTATGGAAATAACATATAAAGTTTCAAGAACTTGATAATGACATTGATAACTCCAAATCCTAAAATAAAGTCTCACAACTATAATACATGAATTATAACTTTAAATTATGCCATGAACCATGCTTTCATAATGGATGGAGTAATGATTAATAGATTTTCATTATTTCATAATATTGCTCCTTTTGCCAATAGGAATAAAGAACCAAAAGTAGACATTTTGCAATCAATGCATTTAGTAAAATATAAATTTAAATATCCAATCACTTTTAGGTAGTTGAATTTTTTATACATGAGTGTATATTTTTTTTTGTTTCTTATAGGTATCTTTGTAGCTTTCAAGTAATCCATTCAATAGTAAAACTAATATTTAATCTAGTACAAAGTAGCAAATACATTAAGTTATCGATAACAAAGACATATGGAATTGATTTTACTTCTTTACATTCCATAACATTCTTGGAACATTGAATGAAACTGAATTTTTCATCTTTCTATATGAGAATAACCCTAAGTGAACGCTTACTTATATTAAATTTTTTTAGAATTTTCTTTATATAACTATGTTGAAACAATGCTTATTTATTATGATTTACTATGAAATATTTCTATTCCTATAACATTGAATGTCTCTCTCATATCTTTCATCATAAAGTTCTTTCAAAAATTTTTTTTAATCTCACATAATATATCTTTCAATAGTAATAAGCAACATGTCACCCATATATAAGATTAGAAAATGAACTTACTCCTACTAATCTTTCAATATATAAACTAATCAATGGTGCTGTTTTTTAAATTAAAAGTTGTCTGATATCATTGAACTCAATATACCATTGTATGAAAATTTATTTCAGTCCATATATTAACTTCTTTAGTTCATACAACATTTAATCTTTACTTTTTATGGAAAAAAAAAATATTTAAGTTGATCCATATAAAGTTCCTTTTCAAGATTTTCATTAAGAAAGGTAATTTTCAAATCCATCTGTTGTAACTTTGAATCATACTAAGTCATTAATACCATAATTAGATTTAATACTTTTATAACATGTAAAATACAAAACAAGATTAATCCCTTAGCTATAAAGCATTTAATAGGTATACTTTGGCATCTGTTTTGACATATTATGAATGTGCAAAACAAAGAGAAAATAAGGGTTAATATCATTACTAGGTCATCATTATACAATGTTATGCTATGCAAAGGTATAATTTACTTTGTTGAACATTAGCTAATGTTTACTCTAGAAAAAATTAAAACTAAAAGATATAATACATCATATATTATACATGAAAAAAGGCCTAAGGTTAAAATCATTGCTTATAGCAAAAGTTAGAAATCAACCACCATAATACACATTTTATACTATAGGCCATTTAATTACAAATAAAAGAGGTATAAAAATGGCTTACATAATAAGCTTTGAAAAAAACAACTAATAAAGTCTTATTGGTGATATGTTTCATCAAGGAAATGTATAAGATGCTTCTTGTAAAGATGTAAAATGACAATCTTTGTTTTTAAAACTTTTGCCTTGAGTGTGATGAGATAAGTTTTGTCAATTATTTGTTGAACCATATCTTTAATTCAAACTTCTTTCATTGTATTGAACTCAACTAACTATTGGATTTATGTGTCATACTCTTCCATCTGATCTTAATAATTTTGATTCTTAATTGTAAGCTTAATAACTCATAAACCTTATCTACTTAATCCAAGTTGTAATTTTGATTTGTGGTAGATAACTTGACATTCCTAATCTCAAACTCATTTAATTGTCCTTAGAGTTAGAGAGTTATTTGTTAAAGAATCTCCAATTAGTTTTAAGAAAGAAACAAGACTTTTTGTATATAATCAAAATCTTGTGCAACAACCTTCATTTACTTCATTGTCTTATTGGCACATCTCAATTAGGAATTTGTGCCATCATTCCTTTTCTCATATTGCTTAAGCTCTTTGGTGAGATATTCTTGATCAATAGATGATCATAACCCTCTTATTGATTTTGTAACTCATAATAGGCTCACTTGACCTTTGCCAATTCATTGTAAAGCTTCTAGTTTCTTATGATGTCATTGTTATTTTCTTATTACTAAGAAGTCTTCCGGACATGTTGTTGGTGCAGGAAAGCCTCTTGGATGTGCTGGGACATGTTGCTGGTCTACTGGAAAGCCTCTTGGATGTACTAGCGTGGTGGTCGGTTGCTACTGTCACCTTTGTGAGGGCTTACTGGTGTGGTGGCTGTCTTGGTGGGTGGCTGGCTACCTTGCTCTTTTTCTTTTCTCCTTGGTCAGCTGCACCTTGCTGCTTCTCCTTGGTGGCTGCTACACTCTCCTTGGTTGGCTACTTTACTACCTCTCTTTGGTAGCCGCTGCACTTTCCTTAGCGAGCTGCCTTGCCTTCTCTCCTTAGTGGCTGCTGCACTCTCCTTGGCCAATTGCCCCTTGCTCTCTTTCTTCCCTTCTTGGCCAGTTGTACCTTGCTTGGTGGCTGCCTCTTCTTTGTCATTCACCTCTTTTTTTCCTTAGGTTTGCTACTCACCTCTCTCTTTAGCTGACTCTTTCAATTTTCTACAGCACACACCCTTCTTACAAGATGCACAGGGGTATTTATAAAGTCTTAATATTAAGGCTATATGATCATCAATGGTCATCATTAATTCCCACATGTTGCTCTACAATCAACGACCAGGTTTGATTTATAAAATTTAGGGTCAATGGTCAACATTGACTTCTTAAAATTTAAGGTCAATAGTTAATGATCAATGTTGACCCTTAAAATTTAGGGTCATGATCAACGTTGACTCCTTAACGCCAGGGTTAACCTATCATCACCAATTTCTCCCAATGACCTCACTACATCTCAATGGCATTCATAATATCAAATCAACACATATAATCATGTTAGATGGTGTTGACAACAAATCCAATATTAACCATCAAAGATGAGCTCAACAATCTCCCCCTTTGGATTTGTTGGCAACACATTAAATCTAACCATGCACAACATCCCCTACACAAAGTCATTTGGCTCCCCTTGAAACATGCATCACTTGTTACTCCCCATATTTACTTCTCCCCCTTAACATGTTCTCCCTCTTTATCCTTCAAGCTATTCTCCCTTTTTATCAATACATACTCTCTTTGAATATATGCAAAATATTTCCCCCTTTGACAACAAATCCAAAGAAACATAGAATAAGGAAGGGGAGAGGGGTTAGAGAATACCTCAACCTTTAGGGTATGGCTGAAACTTAAGTTTAGCTTTTTTCATCCAAGATGTCCCAATCTTCTATGCCACAACAAATTCTCATCTTTTGTGCTCGTGTAGCATGTGTTTTTTGCTTTTGGAAACTTAATATAAGTTTCCATTTGTTCTTTCACCCTTATTAAAAACAACACCATCTCTTAATCTCTTTATTGTACAGTCACTCTTATTGAAAGTAACTTCATGTCCATCTTCATACAATTGGCTAACACTGTTAAAATTGTATTTTAACCCTTTAATATAAAGCACTTTCTTTGATTTCAGCTTTTCTACACCAATTTTAGCAGCACCAATACCTTGAATCTTTAAAGTACCATCATTACCAAATTTGATGGAATGAGTCCTTTCTTTAAAGCTTTTCTACCTTCTTACTCAGCTTTTCAATGTAGTTAAGTCCTTTCTTTCCCATGGAATGAGGTCTTTGATTGCTTAGATGCTCATCCAACTTTCTGGTAGCATCCTCCTTGATGACACTTGCTAATGATGACTCTCCTTTCATTTCTATAGCCTACATAAAGCTTTCTTCATGCTTTTTTAGCTCAAACTTGGCCTTATGAAGCTTAGCTTGCAAAATCAACACCTCTTGCTCTTGTGTAATCACCTTAGCGCCAAGATCTTCGTATATCTTGCCTTTCTTAGCCTCAAGTACGATCAACTCCTTAATCCTCTTCAAGTACTCCTCCTCTTTTGCTTCAAACTCCTTTTCTTTGATCTGGAGCTTAGATTCATCAACAACAGAATTTTCATACTGCTTTTTGAGATGCTTTACCTCTTTTTTCAGCTTGCTATTTTTTTGTAAACAAGCTCTTAACTCATTCTCAAGTTGCTGCGCCAACTCATCCTCTTCCTTTTTTGTTGATTCCTCATCACTTGAAGATTCTTAATCATCATTTACTTGAGCAACCAGCACATTTTTTGCAACATCATCATCAGAATCATCATCAACTTCTTCTTCAAAATCCTCTTTATCTAGCTTACTCAAATAATTTCTTCTTTTGGATCTAAAGAATTGCTTTTTCCCTTTGGCACTTGAATTTTTAGCTTTAGGACAACTGTATTTCTTTGTTCTCCACCTTAGGATAGGTTTATCATCATCATCATTGCTTACTTCTATTCTTTTTGGGCAGTACATGTGTTGTTCCCACAGACTTGTATGAGTTGTAATTGTTGTCAACTAGGGTTAAGTGTGCAAGAAAGTAAAGCCACATGGAATGACAAGAACATAAAAGCCACATGGAAGGGCAAAACAGTAAATTCGCCGCGCAAAGGCAAGAACATAAATCCGCCATGTAAGCCCTATTAGGGTTTCACGGAAGAGAATATAAAGACCTTGGAAGACAAAACTAGGGTAAGGCCAACACAATTGAATACACGGCAAAACACCAAACCCTACACAGAAGAATACCACCTGCAAAAGAAAAGAGTAGCCATCGTGAACAGTGTAGCCGTCGAGTGAACAGTAGCCATCGACGGGAAGAGAGAGAAAACGATTCAGCCATCGAGTGAATAGTAACCGTCGCCGGAAGAAGAAGAGAAAACGGAAATTGGCCAAACAGGAGAAGGAGACAAAGAGGTGAACGACCAAGTGGGTGAACAGAAAAGAGATGAAACGACAAGTGAAAAAATTGAGGGGCTGAACGAAGTGATATCGATGGCAACAAAGAAGAACAACCGTCGAGAGAGAGAGAAAGAAGGAGACGTTGAAAGTAGGGGCTGAACGAAGAACAGCGAACAGAGGTCAAGATATGGCCAAATCGGAGCCGTCATCGGGCGAAGGAGAAAAGAGGACCAAAAAAGGGGAGAAAACCAGACACCATCAATACGTTCAAAATACACCCAAAGAAGAGAGAGAAGTCATCGTCGGAAGAATAGGGGTGGTCGGCCAAAACACAAGAGGGACAGCCATACCAGAGGAGTGGAAGGGAAGGAGAGAGAAAACACGACCAACTAGGGGAAAAGGAGAGAAAATCTGTAGTGGCCAAAGAGGGGTGGACGAAGAGAGACAGATTGTCGGCAGAACAGAGGACGATAAGAGAGAGAAATTCGGCGGTAAGAGAGACAAATCCGGCTGGACAGTAAGAGAGAGAGAGAAACGGACAGACAAGCCGTGAGACAGTAAGATCGTGAGACAAGGAGACAGGTGAGACCGTAAGACGGTGAAACCAAGAATTGTGTAAGACAACGTAGAGAAGAACTTCGGCGAAGTATTGAAAGAACTCAACGTATTTCCAGACTTCTTTAATAGAGGTTAGAGAGCGTTGCGATGAACTTCTAAGCAGCAGTGGAGCAACCTTTCAATTCAACAGAGGCAAGACAAGCTAGAAGAAGGGTAGACACAGTAAGTTACACTCTTTGTATTGTACTTGCTTAGTAATTGCAATAATGAAAGGAGCAGAGAATTAAAGACATCCATTATAACCTGTATTCACAAGTATAGTGGATAGTCTCAGTAGAGGGAGAGTCCCTACCACCGTGAATGTACGTCACATTGACGGAACCACGTAAATCTCGTATGTCCTTAATTTGCTTTACGTTCTATGTTTTGAATTGAGTTGTGAACGCAGCTAAAGTATTAGCCAATCCATAACCTAACGAAGACCTAAACAAGAACATCCGTATTATCTATTAGGCAAGCTGTCTTAAAGGTGACTTTGGGGACTATTATGATTAATAGGTAGCAATAGATCTACCTTAGTTGAGTCTAAGAAAGAGTTTGCTTTTAAGAAGAGGTTAAAGTTGTTCACTTACTTGCGAATTGCGAATTGTGGTGATACTGATTCACCCCCCCTCTCAGTATCACAAACTAGTAGATCCTAGGGAGAAGTTGGGAACTTCAATTGGTATTAGAGCATAGGTTCACCAGTGTGAAGCTTAACAGCTTGGTGTACTAGTTTAAAGGGATCTAGAAGTTTGACTTGTTCAGCATACTGAGAAATGAAAGCCGGTACCAACAACAGCTCTACTTACAGCAAGAAGGTTCCAATCTTCAACGGAACCAACTACCATATGTAGAGAGAAAGAATGCAAGTGGTATTTGCAACCATGGGCATGAACGTGGTGAAATGCGTACAGGAGGGTTTTGTGGCTCCGAAAGAAGGTAAAGACCCAACCCCAGAGGAGTTAAGACAGTTTGAGATAAATGGGAAGGCCTCAAATGTCATCATTTCAACATTGACAGATGCTGAGTATGCTAAAGTTATGGACTGCAAATCTGCCAAGGAGATATGGGATAGTTGCAGAAAGTCTATGAAGGTGATGGTAGAATGAAAGAGGCTAAGCTTCAAGTGTTCAATGAGAGATATGAATCTCTCAGAATGCAGAAGAATGAGACAGTTCAAGAGTTCTTCACCAGGGTTATTGACGCTGTAAACGACCTTAGAAGTTATGGGAAGAACAAGAAAGACTCATCGATTATGAAGATAATTTTGAGAATTCTGCCTGAGAAGTTTGCCTCAAAGGTAGTAGCCATAGAGGAGAGTAGAGATCTTAATTTTATGTCTTTGCATGATCTCCAGTGCAATCTCATTGCATATGAGATGAGGATAAAGTCAACGGAGAGCTCCTCAACATCGAAGGTATCAAAGGAGGTAGCTTTCAAAGCTATGAAACACTTAAAGATAAAAGAAGAGGAAGAATCATTCAGTGAGGATGATGATGATGATGAGGAAGAAAGTGAAGGTGAAGTGTTAGCATACTTCACAAGGAAATTCAAGAAAGGGTCTAAGAAGGGAAAAGGACAGTTGTCCTTAAGATGTTATTGTTGTGGGCAGACTGGACACTTTGCTTCTCAGTGCAAAGTGAAACTTGATGATGAAGATGAGGATGGTGATGATGAGCAGAATTCAAGATGGAGAAGATCATCATTCAAATCAAAGAAGTCCAGCAAGAAGATTGCCAACCCACAGAGGAAGAAGAGAGCCTCATTCAAGAGCTATGTGAGTCAAATAAAAGAAGATGATGAGGAGGAAGATGAAGACTCATCAGATGAGCATGTCTTTATGGTATCAGCACAAGTTGGTAGATCAACCTCTGAAGAGGAAGAGGAGGTTGATGAAGAAGAGCCAGATCTTGAAGCTAAGTTGGAAGTAGCTTCAAAGGAGATAATTATAAGGAGCAGAAACATAAGAAGGTTAGAGGCCCATATAAAACAAGTTGAAGCAAAGTCTGAGGAAGCTAAAAGTCAAACGGATGAAATAAGGACTGAACATATTGACTTGAAGAGAAGATTTGAAGAACAGATCAAAATATGTGAAGACCTTACAATAAAGTTTGGCTCAAGGACATCAACAATTGAAGAAATGGAGATAGAGTTACTGAGACTTCAGCAATAACTCAAAAAGAGTGAGAAGAACTTGCAGAAGTTTAAAGTGGTAGGAGAAACAAGCTCTGCAAGAGAAAAGAAGAATGAGACATTGCCACAGAAGTTAAAAGAGAAGGTTGTGACTCAAGTGAAGATAACGAAAGAGGAGAAGACAGTTATCAAACCAAGGCCAGGGCCAAAAATGATGGATGTTGTTAAAAAGCAGCAGCCCATAGTTGCTACGTCTCAGAAAAAAAAGAAAGTTAGCCAGCAGAGGGCTACGGCTAAACAGAAGAAGGAGAAGAAAGTGATTGAAATGAAAGTCAGACAAGCAAAGAAGCCAGCTACTTTGCCTACACAGCAAGTGATGAACAGAAGAAGACAAGCTATGATTAGACCCAAGAAGAGGCAGTTTCAAGGTCATTGCCTTTATTGCAGAGTTTGGGGTCATAAGGCGAGTAACTGCTGGTGGAGAAGGCCAGTATATGTCTCCAACTAGAGAAGATATGATGTTGCATACAGGGGGAGACAATACAAAATTCAGAGGAGAACACCTGTCGTGAGTTCTTGCACATACTGTAAAAGGCAAGGACACATTGACACGGAGTGTTGGTGGAAGCCCAAACCAATAGTTTCAAAGAACAAGTTTGCTGTATTAGCAGACTTGGAATAGTGTGAAAGGTGCAAGCAAGATGGCCATAATGCCAAGAGATGCATGATACTTCTCCCTGAGCAAGAGGAGGCACTCAATGGCACAGTAAAAGCAAGCGGTGCAGTCAAAACTGAGAAAAAGGAGAAAGCTATCTTCGAGCCAGTTCAAAAGAAGGAATATAGAGCAAAAAGGGAGGTGGCTAATATAGCTGAAATTGCATTAAAGGCTGATTGCAAGGATAAGCAGTGGATTCTTGACAATGGATACACTTCACACATGACGGGAGACAAGAGTAACTTGTCAAAGCTAAACAAGTCAAGAGAAGGCAAAGTCAAGTTTGGCAATAATGATTCACTCAACATCAGTGGTCAGGGGTCAGTGAATATTGGAAAAGGAAAGCTGAAAGATGTTCTACACGTTGAAGGACTCAGATATAATCTAGCATCTGTCAGCCAACTATGCAACGACGACCACAAAGTGATATTCACAAAAATAGGTTGCCAAGTAAAGAGTAAAGAAGGCAATACTGTTGCAACCGGGAAGAGAACAGCTGGAAATTTATATGTGATTGATAAGGATAAGACAAGCAGCTGTTTACTCACCAAAGAAGAAGAACATCAACTCTGGCATAGGAGGCTGGAACACTTATCACAGAAGAACACGAGGAAGTTGACCACTACTCATGCAATCAGAGACATTCCCAACCTCAGGAGAGAGAGAGAGTATGTTTGCTCAGCATGCTCTAAGGGAAAACATGCCAAAAAGCAGTACAAGACCAAAGAGTTCAATTCTGAAGCAATGCTTGACATTGTGCATACTGATTTGTGTGGACCAATGAGGACAAAAGGGTTGAAAGGTGAGAAGTACTTTATTTTGTTTGTTGATGATTATTCGAGAAGGACCTACCTCATGCACCTCAAATACAAGTCAGAAGTTTTGAATTGCTTCAAGAAATACAGAAGATTGGCTGAAAATGAAAGTGAAAGGAAGATCAAAGTATTGAGGTTAGATCAAGGCACTGAATTTACAAATAAAGCTTTTGAAGATTATCTTGAGAGGCATGGAATTCATCACCAATTGGCAGCAACAACAACACCTCAACAGAACGGGGTGGTAGAGAGGAAAAATAGAGCTGTGGTCGAAATGGCGAGAACTCTATTGCTAGAATCCAAGCTTCACACAAGATTTTGGACAGAAGCAACATTTACAGCCGTGCATCTACTAAACAGAGTATTACTAAGGCCCAATACTGATAAGACTCCATATGAGCTATGGAGTGGGAAGAAGACAACAGCCAAGTATCTCAGAGTCTTTGGCAGCCCATGTTTTGTGAAGAATAAGAAGCAAAACTTGGGAAAATTCAACGCGAAGTCTGATGAAGGCATCTTTGTGGGATACTCAGAAAAGACAAAAAGTTATAGAGTTTTCCTGCATAAGCTGGGAAAAGTGATCACTTTTAGTGATGTGAGAATAAATGAGAAATAGAAAACAATACAGAATGGAGAAGCTGAGGACAATGAAGAAGATGACTTCAATGTAGATGAAGAATCAGACCAACCTGATGAAAAGGAACAAGAAGTAAGTTCAGACTCAGAGAAGAGTGAGTTTGAAGATGAAGAAAGAGATCCTCGTGCAACTAAGACTATGCAAGAAAGAAAGCCAAAGAAAATGTGGACCAGTGCTCATCAAGAAAATCAGATCATAGGTGACCCATCAGCAGGAGTTACAACAAGAAAAAGAATTGTGGGAGCTACTGCTTTACTCTCACAAGTTGAACCTAAATCTGTTGAAAAGGCTACATAAGATCTAACTAAATCTCTGTCCACAGAGTTGTTTAAAAAGCACAGATTAAGTCTATCTATGCAAATGCCTCCTCAAGCCTGAAGTTCAGGTGAATCCTCCATCTCCACTTTGTGAGTTTTTCAGATTTGTAATTGGTTGGCAAAGGGTGAGAGAAGCAACAATGCAGGGGGAGCTGTTAAGAAAAAGGGAGTGCATATTTAGGGGGAGTTGAAACTGCTGCATAGTGACTTTTGTTATGAGTGTTGCCAACAATTACAAAGGGGGAGATTGTTGTTCCCACAGCCTTGTATGAGTTGTAATTATTGTCAACTAGATTTAAGTGTGCAAGAAAGTAAAGTCATATGGAAGGGCAAGAACGTAAAAGCCACATGGAAGGGCAAAATAGTAAATTCGCCGTGTAAGGGCAAGAACATAAATCTGCCACGTAAGCTCTACGAGGGTTTCACGGAAGAGAATATAAAGATCTTGGAAGACAAAACTAGGGTAAGGCCAACACAATTGAATACACAGCAAAACACCAAACTTTACACAGAAGAACACCACCTACAAAAGAAAAGAGTAGTCGTCGTGAACAATGCAGTCATCGAGTGAACAGTAACGGTCACCAGAGAAGAAGAGAAAACGAAAATTGGCCAAATAAGAGAAAGAGACAAAGAGGTGAACGGCCAAGTGGGTGAATGGAAAAGAGATGAAACGACGAGTGAAAAAATTGGGGGGCTGAACAAAGTGATATCGATGGCAACAAAGAAGAACAACCATCAAGAGAGAGAGAAAGAAGGAGATGCCGAAAGTAGGGGCTGAACGAAGAACAGCGAACAGAGGTCGAGATACGACCAAATCGGAGCCGTCGTCGGGCGAAGGAGAAAAAAGGACCAAAAAAGGGGAGAAAACCGAACACCACCGATATGTTCAAAATACACCCAAAGAAGAGAGAGAAACCGTCGTCGGAAGAACAGGGGTGGTCAGCCAAAACACAAGTGAGACGGCCAGACCAAAGGAGTCGACGAGAAGGAGAGAGAAAACACGGCCAAATAGGGGAAAAGTAGAGAAAATCTGGAATGGCCAAAGAGGGGTGGACGAAGAGAGAGAGATCATCGGTAGAACAGAGGATGGTAAGAGAGAGAAATCCGACTGGACAGCAAGAGAGAGAAACGAACAGGCGAGCCGTGGACAGTGAGATCGTGAGATAAGGAGACGGGTGAGATCGTAAGATGGTGAAAGCAGGAATTGTGTGAGACAACGTAGAGAAGAACTTCAGCGAAGCATTAAAAGAACTCAATGTATTTCCAGACTTCCTCAAGAGAGGTTAGAGAGCGTTGCGATGAACTTCTAAGTAGCAGTGGAGTAGCCTTTCAATTCAACAGAGGCAAGACAAGCTAGAAGAATGGTAGACACAGTAAGTGACACTCTTTTTATTGTACTTGCTTAGTAATTGCAATAGTGAATGGAGCAGAGAATTAAAGACATCCATTGTAACCTGTATTCACAAGTATAGTGGATAGTCTCGGTAGAGGGAGAGTTCCTACCACCGTGGATGTACGTCACGTTGACGAAACCACGTAAATCTCATGTGTCCTTAATTTGCTTTACGTTCTGTGTTTTGAATTGAGTTGTGAACGCAACTAAAGTATCAGCCAACCCATGACCTAACGAAGACTTAAACAAGAACATTCATATTGTCTATTAGGCAAGGTGTCTGAAAGGTGACTTTAGGGACTATTATGATTAGTAAGTAGCAATAGATCTACCTTAGTCGAGTCTGAGAAAGAGTTCACTTTTAAGAAAAGGTTGAAGTTGTTCACTTACCTGCGAATTGCGAATTGTGGTGATACTGATTCACCCCCCTCTCAGTATCACAAACTAGTAGATCCTATGAAGAAGTCAGGAACTTCACCATGGCAAAGTGCCTTATGTCTCCACAGCTAAAACACTTTAAGGGTAATTTTCCCTTGTACTTCCCTTTTCCTTTCCTCAAGTTCTTAGTGATGTAAGTTATGACTTTATCCAATTGAGTATCACTATCTTCTTCCTCAGAGCTGTTGTTGGACTCCTCTTCTTGGTCTTTAATTTTTAACTTCTTCATTACTTTAAAAGTTAGCTCCTTTTCTGCCTTAGAATTTTTTTCTTTTTTCATTGGGGTTATTCTCATTTAATAAGCTACTAATATGCTGTGTAGGTCATCTAAGGGTAACCTGTCTAGATCTCCATATTTATAGAAGAGACTTTGGTGTTGTAAGCTTCTTGCAAGGTTTTGAGTATTTTCCTTACTACAGTGGCATCATGGATCTCTTCTCCATAGCCTCTGATGGAGCACACAATTTTATTGAATCTTATGAATAATGTATCCACAGTCTCATCATTTTGCATCCATATGTCTTCGAATCTGCACTTCCAGATTTGTAGCATGGCTTCCTTCACAACCTTATCTCCTTTATAGATGTTCTTTAGTTTATCCCAAATTTACTTGGCAGTGTTGCACCTTATCACCTTGGTGAATTCTTTATCTGATAGGGAGGCATATAAGGCATTTCTTGCCTTTCCATCACACTCCAAGTTCTTCTTATTAGCTTTCATCATAAGATCACCTTTAGCAATAAGGATGGAGCCATTAATAGCAAACTCAAACACATCAAGACCAAGGGACATCAAATATGAGAGCATCCTATTCTTCCATAACTAATAATTTTGTCCATCAAATGTAAGGATGCCCTTGCTATTAATACTATTCAAGCTATTCATGATCTCAAGCACCAGTAAAGATAAAAGCTCACACAACAATGCACAACTTAACTTCAAAGCAAAAAAATTGGATCAACAGAGGAACCAGCTCTAATACCACTTGATGAGGACCGTTGTAGGTCTTACACTGAAAAGGGGGGTGAATTAGTGTGAGATATTGTCTTTTTACAAATTAATCCGGATTTAACCTTTGTGTCTCATTATAGTTGATGATCCAATTTTTATCTTTCTCCTTTATGTGAGCGTGACCGTACGAATATAAATCAATGCACAAACACCCAAGCACACATGACAATTTTTACGTGGTTCACCCACAATGTGTAAGCTATGTCCACAGTGTGATAGGATCCCTCCCAAATTACACAATCCACTCTTGTTATCAAGGGATACAGTTTGGTTGTGGAAGGATCACTCCTTAACCACTTACAATGATCTCCAAATCAAGGAGTTGATTTCTCAATCACTCCAATGGTATCCCACCCTGTTTTTCAACAAATTTATCAAGAGTTTTTAGAAAAACCTTTCCTGGAGAATAATAACTTAATATGTATAGTTTATTAAATCAGAATATGGATGATCTCCTTCCTCCGTTGCTGGCAGTGCTGCCCGCACACTGCCGTTGCTCTGTGTAAGCGCTGCTGCTGCTATTTGCACGTTCTGTTAATGTTGTTTGTACGTGCTGTCGCGTCTATTCGCTGTTGACCAAGTGTGCTATTAATGCTGTTTATATGCATTGTTAATGTTGTCTGTACATGCTACTGCATCTATTTGCTGCTATCCGTATGCGCTGTTAATGCTGTCTGTATGCACTATTGCTACTGTCCGCTCGCCTTACGCCTGCTGTTCGCGAGTGCTGTACCCCCTTGTCTGCACAAGTTGTGCCCACTGTCCATGCTATCTTTGCCTACTGTCTGCGCACGCTGTGTGCCCGCTGTCCACGCTTACTGTGTGCCCGCTATCCACGCTTACTGTGCACCCGTTGTCCACGCTGTCTGCACTCGCTGTGCCTACTATTTGCACTCGCTATGCCTGCTATTTGCGTAAGCTACGCATGTTGCTTCTATCTGCACGCATTATTGCAATCCACACGTTCTGCAGCTACTGTCCACACACGCTATTCCTGCTATTCGAGCGTGTTGCTACTGTCTACTCACACCATTGCTGCTATCCACCCACGCTTCTACTATCTACTTGCACCACTGCTGCTCTCTCTGTGCACTGCAGTAGTTTTCTTGTGCCGCTACTGCTTTCTTCGCGTGCTACAACAGTTTTCTTGCATCGTTACTGCTATCCCCACACGCTATAGTTGTTTTCTCACACCATTGCTACTCTCTCCGGGCATTATAGCTATCATCTTGCACTGCTGCTGGTTTACTGGTTGATTCTTGGACCTATTGCTGCACTTTTTGTAGGTGGATGCTGATTCCTAGACCTATTGCTGCGCGTTCTGATTTTTTGCTTGATTCCCGGGTGTGCTTTTGCTGCTGGGAAGCCTTCTAAGGTGCTGCTACTTCTAGTATACCCTCTTAGACCTACTATTGTTGCTGCTAGGAAGTCTCCTGAATGTGTTGTTGCTGGGAAGTCTCCTAGATGTGCTGCTACTACTAGGAAGCCTCTTGGACGTGCTACTGGTGTAGGGAAGCCTCCTGGACGTGCTGGGACGTGCTGCTAGTGCTAGTATACCCTTTTGGACCTGTAGGGACGTCTACTGTTGCTGGTATACCCTCTTGGATGTGCAAAGACATGCTACTAGTCTGCTGAAAAGCCTCCTGGATGTATTGGTGTGGTGGTTGGCAAGTTCAAAAATTTGTAAGGTGCTGCTAAAGGCATTGGTGGTTATGGGGATATGGATGATGATGATGATTGTAATAAGAATCCTTTTCATAATGAAAGGCAAGTGTCTAGTGATGGTTCCTTTCCCAATGACATTAAAGTAAAGGGAATCATTTCAACTATAAAATGTTGGTGTGAGGATTGAAATACTTGAATTTGAAGGAAAGATGCAACTAGATAAATATTTGAACTAGTTGTGTGCCATCGAATGTTTATTTGATTACAAGGAGATTCTAAAGGATCAAAGATGTCAAATAGGTAGCCTTGAAACATCAAAAGTTTACTTCTCTATGGTGGGAGAACTTGAAGAAACAAAGGGCTCACGATGGAAAGACCAAGATCAAAACTTGGGAAAAGATGGAGTTAAAAAGAAGATCCTTGCCTAAAAACTACGGAATGGATACTTTCATCAAAATTCAATCTTTAGACCAATAACTAGAGATGAGTGTCGAGGAGTACACTTTGGAATTCGAGCATCTTTATTAAAAAATGATATGGTGGAACTAAAGAAGCAAACTTTTGCACGATAACGCCCACCCTCTACATGGATGACAAGCCAACATTATAAGGTACACAATAAAACATATAAAAAATATATACAATAAAGGATGTACAAAATAAAATTAAAATAATTCATATAATAACAAAATTATATTTTAATTGTAATTAATGTAATTGAAACCATACCTATAATAGCAAATGTTAAAATATGTATTTATTAAAATAAAAATTAATAGAAGACATATTTCTAATTATATTGATTTATATTTACAAAATAAAATTTTATACTATTGACTAAGTTTTTAGTGTATAAGTTGATATATATTTTTTTAAAAGTATATATTAATGGTTTGCATGATTTTTCTTATATAAATTAAATTAGGAATCATGGTAGTTGTTAATTTTATATTTACAAAATAAAATTTTATACTACTGACTAAGTTTTTAGTGTATAAGTTGATATTTTTTTTAAAGCATATATTAATGGTTTACAGGATTTTTCTTATATAAACTAAATTAGGAATCATGGTAGTTGTTAATTTTTATTCAAATTTCTTTGATTGTAATTAATTTAAAGTCATATTAATTATTCTTTTAATTATTATCTTAAAAAATAAATAATTTTATATTTATCTCTAATTATAATTTTATTCCTCAATTATTTATATATGGTATAATTGTTTATGTCGTATAGATTTCAAACAGATTCAGGTCTCTTGTCTTATACTTATAAATAGGAAGAGTTCTAGTTCAAAGAAGCAGTGCAAATAACATTTTCTATTAACGTATGAAGAATAAATCTGGGGAGATTTTTGTTTAAGATATCATTTTTAAATATTTGTAAGTTTTCTTCTTTATATTCTATAATTAGCTTATACATTGTTTTAAAATGAGATTTGTCTAAGAAGAATTTTCAAATAATAAAAACTCTTTTAAAATTAATAAGTAGTGAAGTTTTTATGGGTTTTCTTGCTATTACTGGAAACTTCTTGTTAATGATCCAAAAACATAATTTACGAATTTGCTTTTTTTTTAAGAGAAGAGACTATAAAGACATTTAGAGTTACACTTTTACTATTAAAACTTTAAGGGAAACTAAAAAGTGATAGTTGGTAAGTACCATAATTGATATCAATGTTTTTTAGAAAAAACCTCATTAATTAATAACTTTGAATTTTTATATAAAGTTGATGAGTTTTAATTATAAAAAGAGAGTGCACAATATATGAAAATAAAGAAAATTATTATATTATGTTTAGGATTTAATGATTTTTTTAATAACAAAAAACAATAATAGTATTCAGTAATTCGGCCATTTTTTTCCTTCCTATTAAGCTATGCTTAAACTTGTTTTGTGATTAGATTGGCCCAAATCCAACATATTTATATAAATACAAATAAAAATTAAAAATTAAAAATTAACCTTATTATTTAAAAAACAATGTAGTTCCTCTGGCAATACCAAACCCCTCCCGTTCTTGGTGCTTTCATTTCATTTCATTTCCTTCTCTCTCTCTTCCTCTCTCAATGTCTCAGGTGGCATCTCTTCCCAGCCTTATTCTGCACGATAAAATCATTAATAATCTCTGCCCCATTCTTCAACGTTCGGGTAGGTCTATCGGCTTCTGATTCCTCTGAATGACTAAGCTTCTAGGAGATTTGTGAGATGGGCGAGTGTGGTGTTATGATACGGAAGTGGTGGCTAATAATGTATGTAAATCACCCTTACATCCCCCTAAAACCCGATGTTCCTCATGAAACCCACCTCTAAATTGCTAAAACCCTTACTCTTCACATCTCAAAATCCCATCTTTTCACCGTTGAATCACAAAAAATGTAGTGCTTGTTACATGTACCTTTAACTTTAGAGCTACGTAAATGTGTAAATGAAGTGGAAGAAGGACCCTTACTATAACCGGTTGGAACACATCCACCAGTCCATAGACCTCAAACGCATCATTTTGTTGAAAAATGTTATAGCTCCACAACCCAATGGTTGTATCCCAATCTCTCATATTTCCAAGAGGGGATTGGAGTTGGATATCAAGATTAAGGTTGTTAGATTTCTAAGGCAATATCCTTCAATATTTCTAGATTGATGGAGAAGAAAGAAGGGCGCTTAAAGAGCACGACAAGAATTTGGTGGAAAGGTTGAAGAAGCTAATATTGATGAGTAAAGATATGGTATTGTCGTTGAAGATTATTGAAGGGATGCTATGGTACTTGGGTATGCCTGGTGATTTTCTAAAATGTTCAAATAAAAATCTTGATGAGTCTTTCTGGTTAGTGGAGTTGGAGGGTGGGTTGAAGCGATTGGCTATTGAGAGTAAGGAAAGGATTTTGTTAGTTATGGAAAGAAATGCAATGAAATCAAGGTTATACTCTGAAGGACTAATGGAGCCTATTGAATTCCCTCTTTTTCTATCGAAGGGTGTGAGGTTGAGGAGAAAGATTGAGAACTGGTTAAAAGACTTCCAAAAACTTCCTTATGTAGGATTATTCGCATTTGGATCCTAATAGTGATTTTGCAAAGAAGAGACTTGTGGGGTTTCTTTATGAGTTGCTTAGCTTGTTTGTTGAGCATTCTGTGGAAAGGAAGAAGCTTTTATGCCTAAAGAAGTATTTTGGCTTTCCCCAGAAGTTTCAAAAGGCATTTGAAAGGCATCCCCATTTGTTTTATCTGTCTTTGAGGAA
Organism: Ceriops tagal; assembly: GCA_021533255.1. Taxonomy (NCBI): domain Eukaryota; kingdom Viridiplantae; phylum Streptophyta; class Magnoliopsida; order Malpighiales; family Rhizophoraceae; genus Ceriops; species Ceriops tagal. Next base: position 5,142,694 of record CM038604.1, read on the forward strand.
TAAGACTTGCACTGCAATTCTAAAGGAGCCCTACTGTGATGAGTTCGCCATAGAGATGCACCCTATGTTAGAGGTTAGGAAGAAGTACATTGATTTGATGGAAGGTTCGCGGATTATCTGGAAGAGTAGAAGAGTGAAACATCCCTTAATTCAAGGGGAGGAATAGGATTTGGATTTGGATTCTGTGGGTGAAGCCACAGGAGAGATGGCAGAAAACCAGGTAGGTTTGACTAGTGTTAAGTGCTGATTTCCTTGCTTTTCATTGCAATCTGATTTTGTTATAGAAGGTATTGAGGAAAATACAGCTGATGGCACTCGAAAGATGGTGTAATTTCATTGGGCATTCCTAACATTTGTTGTAGTTGTTCTTTAATCCATTTACTACAAGGTGTCACTTCCAGAGTGTTTAATTTGAAATAGTTGGTCTCTAACTCTCCTTATTCATGTGGTCATTCTCATGCTCTGCTCTTGCTAAAATTTTATAGGATAAAATGCCTCTGGATAACTAAAAACAATGATGGGCCCTGAGCATATAGTCGGATAGGAGTACAGTCTTGCGATATACCTCTTCAAGGCATTCAAGACAAACCTTCATGCGAGATAGAATTAACTCAAGATTCTAATCATACCATGTCTTGTGAAATTTCTGTACAACTTAATTTCCAAATTGATTTGTGTTATATGTGTACACACATACATAGGTAGGCATATACCTCCACACACTCACACACACTGTAGTAGTGCCAACTAGAAATCGAGTTCCATACTATTGAAACATTATTTATTTGTATCATGTCTGTTGTTATTGTTGATTGCTATGGTGGATTATTTTAAAGGATCATTAAGATTATAGTAACAATGCCTTTTGTTTGAGGATTAAAACCTCGATTCTTAATGTTCTGTTTCCTAAGTGATCTCACTGGGTGATCAATATCTTTGAAATATGAAACTACAGGTTATCATGAAAGATCAATTTGGAAATTAAGTTGTACAGAAAGTTCACAAGACATGCAATGACTAGAATCTTGAGTTAATTCTATCTCGCATGAAGGTTCGTCTTGAATGCCTTGAAGAGGTACTTCACGAGATGGCACTCCTATCCGACTATAAGCTCAAGGTCCATCATTGTTTTCAGTAATCCAAAGGCATTTTATCCTATAAAATTTCAGCAAAAGCAGAGCATGAGAATGACCACACGAATAAGGAGAGTTGGAGACCAACTATTTCAAATTGAACACTCTGCAAGTGACACCTTGTAGTAAATGGATTAAAGAACAACTACAACAAATGTTAGGAATGCCTGATGAAATTACACCATCTTCCTAGTGCCATCAATTGTATTTTCCTCAATACCTTCTATACAAAATCAGACCGAAGTGAAAAGCAAGGAAATCAGCACTCAACATTAGTCAAACCTACCTAGTTTTATGCCATCTCTCCCATGGCTTCACCCATAGAATCCAAATCCAAATCCTATTCCTCCCCTTGAATTAAGTGATGTTTCACTCTTCTACTCTTCCAGATAATCCCCGAACCTTCCATCAAATCAATGTACTTCTTCCTAACCTCCAATATGGGGTGCATCTCTATGGCAAACTCATCACAGTAGGGCTGCTTCAAAATTGCAGTGCAAGTCTTATTCCTCAAAGATAGATAAAACAAATGGGGATGCCTTTCGAATGCCTTGTGAAACTTCTAGGGCAAGCCAAAATACTTCTTCAGGCATAAAAACTTTTTCCTTTCAGCAGAATGCTCAACAAACAAGCTCAGCAACTCATGAAGAAACCCTACAAGTCTCTTCTTTGCAAAATCACTATCAAGATCTAAATGCGAATAATCCTCATATGGCGATACATAAGGAAGGTTTTGGAAGTCTTTTAACCAGTTCTCAATCTTTCTCCTCAACCTCACACCCTTCGATGGAAAAAGAGGGAATTCAATAGGCTTCATTGGTCCTCTAGAGTGTAGCCCTGATTTCATTGCATTTCTTTGCATAATTGACAAAATCATTTCCTTGCTCTCAACAACCAATCCTTTCAACCCACCCTCCAACTCCACTAACCAGAAAGACTCATCAAGATTTTTATCTGAATATTTCAGAAAATCACCAGGCATACCCAAGTACCATAGCATCCCTTTGATAATCTTCAACGGCAATACCTTATCTTTACTCATCAATATTAGCTTCTTCAACCTTTCCACCAAATTCTCGTCATGCTCTTTAAGTGCCCTTTTTTCTTCTCCATCAATCTGGATAGCCGCCGGGGTCAATCAGAACCAAGGCAAGTCATATTTAGGACCAATAAACTCCTCAAATATTGAAGGATATTGCCTAAAAAATCTAGCAACCTTAATCTTGATATCCAACTCCAATCCCTTCTTGGAAACATGTGAGATTGGGATACAACCATTGGGTTGTCAAGCTATAACATTTTCAACAAAATGATGCATTTGAGCTCTATAGACCGGTGGATGTGTTCTAACCGATCATAGGAAGGGTCCTTCTTCCACTTCATGTACATGTTCACGTAGCTTTAAAATTGAAGGTACATGTAACAAGCACTACATTTTTTGTGATTCAACGGTGAAAAGATGGGATTTTGAAATGTGAAGAGTAAAGGTTTTAGTGATTTGGAGGTGGGTTTCTTAAGGAACATCAGGTTTTGGGGGGGATTTAAGGGTGATTTACATACATTACTAGTTGCCACTTCAGTATCATAACACCACACTCGCTCATCTCGCAAATCTCCTAGAAGCTTAGTCGTTTGGAGGAATCAGAAGACAATCCCCCACCCTCCCCCCAACCCCGCCCTAATAGACATACCTAAACGTTGAAGAATGGGGTAGAGATTATTGATGATTCTATTGTGCAGAATAAGGCTGGGAAGAGATGTCACCTAAGACCCAAAGAGAGGGAGAGAGAGAATGAAATGAAATGAAATGAAAGCACCAAGAACCAGAAGGATTTGGTGTTGGTAGAGGAACTATGTCGTTTTTTCAATAATAAGGCTAATTTTTATTTTTTATTTGTATTTATATAAATATGTTGGATTTGGGCCAATCTAATCACAAAACAAGTTTAAGCACAGCTTAATAGAAAGGAAAAAATGGTTGAATTATTGAATACTATTATTGTTTTTTATTATTAAAAAAAATCATTAAATCCTAAACATAATATAATAATTTTCTTTATTGTCGTATATTGTGCACTCTCTTTTTATAATTAAAACTCATCAACTTTATATAAAAATTTAAAGTTATTAATTAATAAGGTTTTTTCTAAAAAACATTGATATCAGTTATGGTACTTACCAACTGTCACTTTTTAGTTTCCCTTAAAGTTTTAACAGTAAAAGCATAACTCTAAATGTCTTTACAGTCTCTTCTCTAAAAAAAAAAAAATTCATAAGCTATGTTTTTTGATCATTAATAAGAAGTCTCTAGTAATAGCAAGAAAACTCATAAAAACTTTACTACTTATTAATTTTAAAAGAGTTTTTATTATTTGAAAATTCTTCTTAGACAAATCTCATTTTAAAACAATGTATAAACTAATTATAGAATATAAATAAGAAAACTTACAAATATTTAAAGATGACATTTTGAACAAAAAACTCCCCAAATTTATTCTTCATAAGTTGGCAAAAAATGTTATTCGCACTGCTTTTTTCGACTAGAACTCTCCCTATTTATAAGTACAAGACAAAAGACCTGAATCCGTTTGAAATCTATACGATATAAACAATTACACTGTATATAAATAATTGAGGAATAAAATTATAATTAGAGATAAATATAAAATTATTTATTTTTTAAGATAATAATTAAAAGAATAATTAATATGACTTTAAATTAATTACAATCAAAGAAGTTTGAATAAAAATTAACAATTACCATGATTCCTAATTTAGTTTATATAAGAAAAATCTTGTAAACCATTAATATATACTTTTAAAAAAATATCAACTTATACACTAAAAAGCTTAGTCAGTATTATAAAATTATATTTTGTAAATATAAATCAATATTTATCAATTATTAATCAATATAATTAGAAATATGTCTTCTATTAAATTTTAGTTTAATAAATATATATTTTAACATTTGCTATTATAGGTATGGTTTTAGTTACATTAATTACAATTAAAATATAATTTTGTTATTATATGAATTATTTTAATTTTATTTTGTACGTCCTTCATTGTATATTTTTTTATATGTTTTACTGTGTGCCTTATAATGTTGGCTTGTCATCCATGTGGAGGGTGGGCATTATTGTGCAAAAGTTTGCTTCTTTAGTTCCACCATATCATTTTTTAACAAAGATGCTCGAATTCCAAAGTGTACTCCTCCACACTCATCTCTAGTTATTGCTCCAAAGATTGAATTTTGATGAAAGTATCCATTCCGTAGTTTTTAGGCAAGGATCTTCTTTTTAACTCCATCTTTTCCCAAGTTCTAATCTTTATCTTTCCATCACGAGCCCTTTGTTTCTTCAAGTTCTCCCACCATAGTGAAGTAAACTTTTGATGTTTCAAGGCTTCCAATTTGACATCTTTGATCCTTTAGAATCTCTTTGTAATCAAATAAACATTTGATGGCACACAACTAGTTCAAAAATTCATCTAGTTGCATCTTTCCTTCAAATTCAAGTATTTCAATCCTCACACCAGCATTTTATGGTTGAAATGATTCCCTTTACTTTAATGTCATTGGGAAGGGAACCATCACTAGACACCTGCCTTTCATTATGAAAAGGATTCTCATTACAATCATCATCAGCCATATCCCTATAACCACCAACGCCTTTACAGTGATTAAGGTCTTATTAGAGTTCTTTTATTTTTCTCCTTAGTTTATCCATCTCCACATCATGAACATCCCATTTTAGTGCTTCAACTCAAATTCTACAAAAAATTGTGGTAAACCAAAAGTTCTTATATCAAACCTCAGATGAATATGAAATGGTATAAATGGGTTAATTGGATAAAAGCCCACCACCCTAATGAACCCATAAACTTGGGGATATAAATGAACCCTTAAGGAATCCACCTAAGGGATGCAAAATTGCTAATTTAAGTCACCGCTCTAGGAATCCACCAAGAGATAAATAACTTAGAGAAAAAGGATTCATGCTTTTTAGGATTCATGGGATAAGTTGCTTTATTTACAAACATAAAACTTGGAATTAAGTCAATGTGGTGCTAAACATCTACCATTGGAGGAAGGCAAGGAAACTCAAAAGTTTCTTCCATAGCTGTGATTAAGCCATGTTTGGCCTTGTTCATTTCTATGTTTATTTTATTTCCTAAGGTGACTAACCATGTTTATAAGCAAGTTATTGAGGTTTACTTTGAGGTTGCTAAAGGAATTAACCCCATACCTATAATCATGGTAGTGATGATCCTATTTTTAAACCATTGTGAAGTTAGAAGGAGGGCCAATTTAAGGGGAGCTTGTTAAGCCCATCTTTGATGGCTAATATTGGATTTGTTGTCAATACCATCTCATACAATTATATGTGTTGATTTGATATTATGAATGTCGTTGAGATGTAGTGAGGTCATTGGGAGAAACTGGTGATGACAGGTCAACCCTAGCATTGAGGAGTCAATGTTAACCGTGACCCTAAATTTTAGGGGTCAAGTGATAGAAGCCATATTATACCAGCTCAAATCAACAAGGGAGTTGATACTTTGCAAAACCTTGGAGGACCAATGACAAGGGCAAGGTCAAAGAAAATAAAAGAAGCTCTCAACAACTTGTTATGCGACATTTACTATCAGGAAGTTGCTAGGTACGAGTTAAGGATGATTGAGGCTTCACCAAGGCTTGCAAATGTGTCATCTGTGGAGGAATTTGAGAACCATGGCCTTGGGAAGGAAGTTGGATTTGGGAGCCTATGTTTGGGCATTTAAATGGATTATTTTCATGGGTTATATTGTTATGTAGTGGGTTGAATGAATTTCAGCATCTTAATGGGTTATTTTCATAGGTTATTATTATTATTTAGTAGGTTGGACGAATTTCCTTAATAAGCCCATCTTATTAGCTAAGGTTTTGGGGGTTGGCATATAAAAAAGGGCAAAAAGGGTGGCTGGAGGGGGCAGACCCATTTTCATGAGTGTATGAGCTATTTTCTCTAGTTCTTTGATAACTAATTTTGAACTTTCATACTAGAATGTGTTAGTTCAATAGACTTATCTTCTTCAATATTGTTGTTATTAGGAGTGACATCTGAATCTTATAGTTCTGGTTCTTGGTTGTTTATAATCATTGGGTCAGAACTCCAAATCCGTTAACCTTTGTTAGAACGATCCTATACCAACATTGGTGTTGGGTTCCGTTTACATATAATTGGAGTTCATATTATTTGGTATCAGAGCCTTGGCTCTAACTTGAGTTAGTTATACTTTTGTTACCATCTCTTTTGTGTATTCTTCATTGTTGGTTGAATAATAAAAAAAAAAAAAGAAAAGAAGAAATTTGTGTGTTTCTTGTGTTTGGTCGCTGCTGTTATTCATTTTGCAGAAATACCCATTAGTTAACTAAAAAAAAAAACAAAATCATGTATTTCTTGGGTTTCTTTTCTAATATTTGTTTCTTCTACAGAAATACTCATTAGTTAACCAAAAAAATAAAAAAATAAAAAATCGTGTATTTCTTGGGTTGCCTTTTTGCTATTCATTCCTTCTATAAAAATACCCATTAGTTAAACCAAAAAAAAAAAAAAACAGCTTCATTGCTCAATTGGTCATTTACTCAATTATATTCGATAATTGATTGTTGTCCGATTGCACTGCTCATATCATTGAATTCCTTGTCATTCTGTTTGCTTTATTGCCTATCTTATTGATCGTGTCACTTCTCTGAAAAGGTAGGTCTAAGATTGATATATTCAAGTTTTGTTTATTCTGAATTTAGTTTGCTTAGAATTATATTGAAAGAGCTCTTAGAGTCTTGCAATTCATTGTGTGAAACATGAGAGTTGAGGACTATTATAGTTGAGTGGAGAGCAAACATGTAAGGGAGTGAGTTTTGAAAGGTATATTCTTTATTTACTAATAATCATGCATATCCAATGTCTAATGCTAAAGAAGGTAGTTTCCCACATAAAGAAGAGGAAGTAGTTGTTCCAGATTTCAAATTGCTTATGAAATCCTTAGAGCAGAAGTTTCATAGGATTGACCTAATGTTTTGGAAAGTTCGAGATAGGATAGATAAAATAGAAGGGAAATCGAGTGTCAATCCTAAGAGGCCAGTTGGGAGGGTCATGAAGGAGCAATTTGAACATGACTTTGGTGAAGATGGTGATGATTATTATGATAATAGTGATAATGCTAGTAGAAACTTCAGAGGTGGATTTAGAGGGGGACGTGGTAATATGAATGGTAGAGGAGTAAGAGGCAATGGAAATGTTTATAATAGGTACAATGAAGGTTAGGATAACATAAATAAAGTGGAGGAAGGAGTAGATAAAAATCTTAGTAGTATTAAAATGAAAATACCTTCTTTCCAAGGGAAAGCTAACCCTGATATCTATTTGAATTGGGAACAAAGGGTAGAATTAATATATGAGTGCCATAACTTCTCTGAGGAGAAGAAAATGAAGTTAGCTGTGGCAGAATTCATTGATTATGCTGTAGTATGGTGGGACCAGCAAGTTACCACTAGAAGAAGAAATTTTGAGAGAACCATAAAAACATGGAATGAGTTAAAGACTATGATGAGAAGGAGATTTGTTCCCAGCTCTTATTATAGGGATTTGTATAACAAGTTGCAAAGCCTTACACAAGGTTCCAATAGTGTGGAAGAGTACTATAAAGAGATGGAAATTGCTATGGTTAAGGAAAATGTAATAAAGGATAGGGAGGCAACCATGACTAGGTTCCTTCAAGGGTTGAATAGAAGCATAGCTGATGTGGTAGAACTGCAACACTATGTAGAGCTTGAAGACATGGTACACATTGTTATGAAAATTGAGAGGCAACTTAAGGGAAGGAGCACTTCTAGATATAATTAGAACTAAGGTTCATCTTTTTGGAAGTCGAACTGGGGGAAAAAGGAAGAGAGGATGACTTCTAAGCTTAAAACCAATTCATATAGACCTAAGACTAGTGGAGGCAGCCTGGAAAAGGGAAAATTTGAAGAAAAACTTGAGGGCACCCAAGGAAAAACTAGAGACATCAAATGCTTTAGATGTTTGGGTAGGGGTCATGTGGCTTTACAATGTCCTAACAAGAGAACCATATACCTTAAGAAGAATGGTGACTATGTGTCTGGTAGTGATGCTAGTGATGAAAACCAAATGCCGCCAAATGCTAGTGATGTTAATAAAGGGATAGAGTATCCAGAGCATAGTGGAAGGCTTTTAGTAGCAAGGAAAGCGCTTAGTGTGTAGGTTAAGGAGGAGGATGATGTTGAGATGCAATGGGAAAATATTTTCCATACTCGATGTTTGGTTTAAGATAGACTCTGTTGCTTGATCATCGATGGAGGTAATTGCACTAATGTAGCAAGTACAAAGTTGGTGGAAAAATTAAACTTGCCTACAACCAAACATCCTAGGCCATATAATTTGCAATGGTTGAATGATAGTAGAGTGGTGAAAGTGACTAAACAAGTTGTGGTTCCATTTTCCATTGGTAGATATAAAGACGAATTGTTTTGTAACCTATGCAGGCCAGGCATTTGTTATTGGGCCGTCCTTGGCAATTTGATAGAAAAGTTTTGCATGATGGTTACAACAACCGCTATTCTTTCACCATGGATGGAAAACCATTTACACTTGTTCCATTGACTCCAAAACAGGTGTATAAAGACCAAGTGAGACTTTATGAAAGTGAGCAAAAGAAGAGGAGCGAAAAAAAAAGAGAGAGTTGAGAGAAAAGAAAGTGAAGGAGAGAAAAACAAGGTGAAAGCATTTGAGAGTGCTAAGTACAAAAGTGGTCAGGTTCACAAGAGTGAAGATGAAAGAAAACAAGTGAGTGTATTTAAAAAAAGAGCAGATGTTAGGGTTGTCTTCCAAGCTAGGCAACAAATGATCTTGATCCTTAACAAGGATTCTTATTTCTCTAATACTAACCTTGATTCATCTTTGCCTAGTGCTACTTCATCTTTGTTGCAGGATTATAATGACGTTTTCCCTAAGGAGATCCCAGATGGTTTACCTTCAAAGAGAGGGATTAAACATCACATTGATCTTATTCCTAGAGCTCCCATTCCCAATAAGCCAATGTATAGAAGTAATCCTAAGGAGACAAAGGAGCTTCAGAAGTAGTTGATGAAGAAGGGACATATAAGGGAGAGCATGAGTCCATGTGCAGTGCCAGTATTGCTTGTGCCAAAGAAAGATGGATCTTGGAGGATGTGTGTCAATTGTAGAGCTATAAATAAAATAATAGTTAAGTATCGACATCCTATACCTAGGCTTGATGATATGCTAGATGAATTACATGGTGCTTGTTATTTCTCTAAAATTGACCTTAAGAGTGGGTATCATCAAATTAGGATGAAGGAAGGAGATGAATGGAAAATTATATTCAGGACCAAGCATGGTTTGTATGAATGGTTAGTTATGCCCTTCAATTTGACTAATGCACCTAATACTTTTATGAGATTAATGAATCATGTTTTGAGACCTTTCTTAGGAAAGTTTGTTGTGGCTTATTTTGATGACATATTAGTATACAGTAGGAATTTGGAAGAGCATGTTGAACATTTGCATTATGTGCTTGATGTTTTGAGGAAAGAGAAATTGTATGCCAATTTGAAGAAATGCAATTTTTGTAAGGATCATGTCATTTTCCTAGGTTATGTTGTGTTTGCTTGTGGCATAAAGGTTGATAAAGAGAAGATTAAAGCAATTCAAGAATGGCCTACACCTAAGATTGTGAGTGATGTGAGGAGTTTCCATGGCTTGGCTAGCTTTTATAGGAGGTTCATTAAGGATTTTAGTACCATAGCTGCACCATTGATTGAGGTGATTAAAAAGAGTGTGAGTTTCAAGTGGAGTAAGGAACAACAAGATGCCTTTGATTTGCTTAAGTCTAAGTTGTGTAATGCACCACTTCTTACTTTGCCTAATTTTTCTAAGATCTTTAAAATTGAATGTGATGCATCGGGCATTGGGATTGGGGGAGTTCTCATGCAAGAGAAATGACCTATTGCATTCTTTAGTGAGAAGTTGGGTGGGGCAACATTGAATTATCCAACTTATGATAAAGAAATGTATGCACTTGTTAGGACTTTAGAAACGTGGCAACATTACCTTTGGCCCAAGGAGTTTGTAATTCATACTAATCATGAGTCTTTAAAATACTTGAAGGGACAAGTTAAGTTAAATAGGAGACATGCAAAATGGGTTGAGTTTATTAGAACTTTTCCTTATTTAATTCAATACAAATCAGGTAAGAAAAATGTTGTTGCTGACGCATTGTCACGTAGGTACACATTGATTAGCACTTTGAGCGTTAAGTTGCTGGGATTTAAGCAAATTATTGATTTGTATGCTAATGATGTTAACTTTGTAATGTATATGTTACATGTGAGAAAGCTACCTTTGGAAAGTTCTATAGACATGAGGGGTATTTGTTTAGAGTAAATAAGCTTTGTATTCCTCAAGGGTCTATGAGAGCATTACTTGTGAGAGAAGCTAATGGGGGTGGTTTAATGGGAAACTTTGGCATTCAAAAGATTTTTGATGTTTTAAATGAACATTTCTTTTGGACACATATGAAAAGGGATGTTGAAAGAGTCTATGCCAAGTGTATTACCTGTAGACAAGCTAAGTCTAGGATTTTGCCCCATGGAAAGTATATGCCCTTAGACATTCCTTGTGAACCTTAGACCAACATTTCTATGGATTTTATTCTCGGGTTACCTAGGTCCAAGAAGGGCTGAGATTGTATTCTTGTTGTAGTTGACAGGTTTTGAAAGATGGTGCATTTCATTGCTTATACCAAAACGGATGATGCCACACACATTGTAGACTTATTTTTTAGAGAGATTGTTCGCCTACATGGAGTGCCGAAGAGTATTGTGTCAGACCATGATGCAAAATTTTTGAGCCAATTTTGGAAGACATTGTGGGGTAAGCTTGGAACAAAGTTGTTGTTTTCTACAACTTGCCATCCACAAACCGATGGACAAACTGAGGTAGTAAATCAAACTTTTGGTACATTGTTGTGTGCTATTATTGGTAAAAACCTGGGAAGATGTTTGCCTTTTATGGAGTTTGCCTATAATCATGTTGTTCATAGTGCTATAGGTTATTCTCCTTTCGAGGTTGTTTATGGTTTTAATCCATTATCTCCTTTGAATTTAGTACCATTGCCTATACAGGACAGGGCTAATTTAGATGGGAAAAAGAAGGCTGAAGTGGTTAGGCAACGTCATAAGAAAGCTAGGCTTAACATTAAGAGAAAAACCAAACAATATGAAACACAAGCCAACAAAGGTCGTAGGCATATCACTTTTGAACCTAGTGATTGGGTTTGGGTACATTTGCGGAAAGATAGATCACTTATGTAAAGGAAATCAAAGTTGCAACCAAGGGGAGATGGTCCTTTTCAAGTGGTGGCAAGAGTCAACGATAATGCATATAAACTTGACTTGACAAGTAAGTATAATGTGAGTGCAACATTTAATGTTTCTAACCTTTCTCCTTTTCTCTTTGATGATAAAGGTACTGATTTGAGGACAAATCATTTTGAGGAGAGCGAGAATGATGGAAGCCATATTGTACTAGCTTAAATCAATAAGGGAGTTGATGCTTTGTAAACCCTTGGAGGACTAATGACAAAGGCAGGGTCAAAGAAAATAAATGAAGCTCTCAACAACTTGTTATGCGACATTTACTATCAGGAAGTTGCTAAGTACGAGTTAAGGATGATGGAGGCTTCACCAGGGCTTGCAAATGTATCATTTGTGAAGGAATTTGAGAACCATGGCTTTGAGAAGGAAGTTGGATTTAGGAGCCCATGTTTGGGCATTTAAATGGATTATTTTCATGGGTTATATTGTTATGTAGTGGGTTGAATGAATTTCAGTATCTTAATGGGTTATTTTCATGGGTTTTTATTATTATTTAGTGGGTTGGACGAATTTCCTTAATAAGCCCATCTTATTAGCTAGGGTTTTAGGGGTTAGCATATAAAAAGGGCAAAAAAGGTGGCTGAAGGGGGCAAACCCATTTTCATGAGTGTATGAGCTATTTTCTCTGGTTCTTTGAGAACTAATTTTAAACTTTCATACTTGAGTGTGTTAGTTCAATAGACTTATCTTCTTCAACGTTATTGTTGTTAGGAGTGGCATCTGAATCTTATAATTCTGGTTTTTGGTTGTTTATAATCATTGGGTCAAAACTTCAAATCCCTTATCCTTTGTTAGAACGATTCTATACCAACATTGGTGTTGGGTTCCGTTTACATATAATCAGAGTTCGTATCATCAAGATTGACCATTGACTGTTGACCCTAAAATTTAGGAAGTCAATGTTGACCATTAACCCTAAATTTTAGGAATCAAATCCAATCATTGATTGTAGGGTAACATGTGCAAATTAATGATGACTATTGATGATCGTGTAGCCCTAATCTCAAGGCTCTATAAATACCCCTATGTGTCTTACAAGAAGGGTGGGTGTTGCAAAAATTGAGAGAACCAACCAAAGACAAAGGTGAGCGGCAAACCTAGGGAAAAAGAGAGGTAAATGGGAAAGAAAAGGCAGCCACCAAGCAAGGTGCAACCGACCAAGAAGGAGAGCAAGAGAGTAAGGGGCAGCCGGCGAAGGAGAGTGTAGCAGCCACAAAAGAGAGAAGGCAAGGCAACCAACCAAGGAGAGGAACAAAGAAGGCAAGGCAGCCAGTTAAGGAGAGTGCAACAACCACCAAGGAGAGGCAGCATGGCAGTCAGCCAAAGAGAGTGTAGTAGCCACCAAGGAGAAGCAGTAAGGTGCAGCCGACCAAGGAGGAAAGAAAGAGAGCAAGGTAGCTGACTACCCACACCAGCAAACCCTCACCAAGACAACCACTGCACTAGTAAGCCCTCATAAAGGTGATAGTAGCAGCCCTCATAAACACCATTGATTAGTTTATATATTGAAAGATTAGTAGGAGCAAGTTCATTTTCTAATCTTATATATAGGTGACATGTTGCTTATTACTATTGAAAGATATATTATGTGAGATTAAAAAATTTTTTTGAAAGAACTTTATGATGAAAGATATGAGAGAGAGACCTTTAATGTTATAGGAATAAAAATATTTCATAATAATTCATAATAAATGAGCATTGTTTCAACATGGTTATATCAAGAAAATTCTAAAAAAATTTAATATAAGCGTTCACTTAAGGTTATTCTCATATAGAAAGATGAAAAATTCAGTTTCATTCAATGTTCCAAGAATGTTATGGAATGTAAAGAAGTAGAATCAATTCCATATGCCTTTGTTATTGATAACTTAATGTATTTGCTACTTTGTACTAGATCAAATATCGGTTTTACTATTGAATGGATTACTTGAAAGCTACAAAGATACTTATAAGAAACAAAAAATTATACACTCATGTATAAAAAGGTTGACTACCTAGATGTGATTGGATATTTAAATTTATATTTTACTAAATGCATTGATTGCAAAATGTCCACTTTTGGTTCTTTATTCCTATTGGCAAAAGGAGCAATATTATGAAATAATGAAAATCTATTAATCATTACTCCATCCATTATGAAAGCATAGTTCATGGCATAATTTAAAGTTATAATTCATGTATTATAGTTGTGAGACTTTATTTCAGGATTTGGAGTTATCAATGCCATTATCAAGTTCTTGAAACTTTATATGTTATTTTCATAGTAATATTCTTCTTCAAAAGCAAAAATTACTTAAAGGGTTTAAAATTTAATAAAAATTGAAGTATTTTGTCATTGGAAAGAAGGTTTAGAAATAAAGAGTATTTATAAAGTATTAATTGATCTCATGATATTAAATCAATATAAAAGTTCATAACCATCATTATATAAAAAACATATTCTTATAATCGATCTTGGTTGTACTAATGATAATTAATGATGTATAAAGTAATGATACTTCATCTCATTAATATGTTTCTGATATACATTATTCATTTCTTGTTATTTTATGATTTAATACACATTATTATTTTAAAAATTACAGGAAAGTTTTTATGAGACATTATTATGGATCATTATGAAATTATAAATATCTTATAAGTATTATATGGTAAATTGTAAGTAATATAGTATATAAAAAGGAATGTTTTGGATCAATAGGGCATAAGCACCATAACTTATAGTAAATAATTTATCATATTATGTCTTTATGATGGAATCACAAGAGATTGTTATTATTACAACACCAAAATGCTAAACACATGGAGAGAAAATAATGACATACATTAAATGCACTCAACTTCATAGGGAATCGTGATATAGAGTTTCACTAAGTGGGATCTGTCCTCTAAGAATAAGGATTTAAGCTAGATTTGCTTGGAATCATGTTTCACTATTTAGGAAAAGAAATTGATGACAATTGATCAGGCGTGGGAGATGTATTCAAGGAACATCACAAGCCAATTAATATTAAAACTAATCATTTGTGCATTATTATATGATCTTACTTTTCATTTGTTAGGTTAATTTGGCCATAACAAATTTACTACTCTTTTTTATAGCTATATGAGTAGTAATTTATTTCACTACAATGTCTACATGTTGCACAAATTTGTTGGTAAAAGGGTATCATTTAAAATTTTATTTTCCTCCTTAAATGAAGATATTTTTTAATGTGGCTTAATTAGGACTAACAAACTGTTAACAATCACTTTTGTTGTATTCGCCCACAAAATTGCCCTTCGTAAGTGTTATGCATGTACTTTGATCTTATAATTACTCAAGTAATAATGAATTTGAAATGTGTACTTGATTCCTTCATAAATATGACTATAAACGGTAGGGGTAGAGGATCATTATAAGATGTGGGGGCAAATGTTCTTACTCCAAAAATATATAATGGAACATAAGCTATACGAAATAAAATATATTGTCCCTACACATAATCATGTCTTCAATTTATGGGGGATTTTGTTTAAAAAGAGTAAAATTGCAAACATTTTTGCTCCAGTTTTAAGACAAATGCAGGTAGACATGAAATTCATGTTTTGACATCTAAAGCAATAAGGGCACCTAATGGGGTAGCATCTTTTTGGGACTCCTTTATTTTTTGAGTGCACAATCAACTAGTAATTAATAGATTTATTGTAATTGAGGGTCTCATTCTATGCATTGAGAAAAAGTCAGTGTTAGTGAATATATATGCATCTAATAGTTTCATTAAACAATGGGGTTTTAGGATAAATTAAGGAGTTTAAAGATAAAATTTAATGGGTGGTGGTGCATTGAAGGTGATTCAACATGATGTTAGTAAATGACCAACGAGTGAGAGTTATTGATGATTGATTAACTATTAGATGTTCTAATGATTTTGTGTAGGAAATGAAATTGATTAACTTAA
Source organism: Ceriops tagal (assembly GCA_021533255.1). Classification (NCBI taxonomy): domain Eukaryota; kingdom Viridiplantae; phylum Streptophyta; class Magnoliopsida; order Malpighiales; family Rhizophoraceae; genus Ceriops; species Ceriops tagal. Next base: position 5,158,230 of record CM038604.1, read on the forward strand.
CACTATAAGTTAAGAAATATACCTATTGCAATTCTTATGAAATTTTCGCTATGAGTCACATAAAAAGATTTCTCATTGATGTAAAGTGGTTGGAGATATCAAGCTTAAAACAGTGGTGTATACATTGTTATTTCTTTAATCATTTTGGTGTATCTTTTGGGTTGAAGAAAAGAGATTGTTAACCTATTTTGTTTAAATTTTTCAATTACTAGTTAAATGATAAAAACGTATGTATAGGTATCAAAGTAGCATAGACACGCTCCTTTGGCACCAAACCTTTAGGGCATATGATTTATAAAAGTTTAAAGATGGTCAACAACTAACTTAAATCATGGAGCAAGAAAGAAGGAATGGAGAGAAAATAAAGCTATTAATTGCTAGTGAGAAAATTAAACAATTAATGCTAAAATAAGAAGCCTAGCCATTAATGGATGAAGAAATAGTCAACTTTTTTATTATAAGAACAAATATTATAAGTGTTTGAAAAATAAGGAGCTTGAATGGTTTCATTGATCTATACTCAAATGGATGGTGGATGGTAATAGAAACTTTAAGTTTTTCTGCATATTAGCTTCTAATGAGAGAAGAAAAAATTTGATAAAGTATGTAGAGATAGGTACTGAATCTATATTAGAACCAAGGGAGGTTAGATATGTTATTTTCAATCATTTTGAGAAGCATTTAGGATCTTAATGCAGCCTTGGTTAATAATGGATGCTTTTTTTTTTTTAAGTAAACTCTCAAATATGGATAATATGGTTCTCTAAAGCCCCTTTTTTATTAATAAAGGTGTAGGAAATAATTAAAGAGTGAGGCAATAATATAGCATTTAACTTAAATTAGTTTAACTTGAACTTCATTAAATGCCACTAGGAACTTGCAAAAAATGAGTTAATGAATTTCTTGCATGATTTTTATGAAAATAGGAAGTTTTACAGATCTTTAAATTCTTCTTTTATAGTGTTAATCCTTAAGATAGAAGAGGTAATTTCCCTGAATTAGTTCTAACTAATCTCTTTAGTGGGGTATGTTTATATAATCCATGCTAAAGTGTTGACCAACAAACTTAGATTAATGATCAGAATGGTTATTAAGGAGTCTTAATTATCTTTTCTTAAGGTTCATATATTCTAGATATTATTTTGATTACTAATAAAATACTTAAGGAGATAAAGAAAAAGAGAGATAGGGGATCATCATTAAAATTGATTTTAAGAAGACATATGAAACAATTAAATTGATTTATCTAGATAAGGTTATGAAGAATACAAGCTTTGGAGAGAAGTGGAGACATGGGATATAGGAATGCATCTCAACTCCTGATGTCTTTAGTTTGGTCAATTGATACCCTATAAAATAATTCAAAATGGCTAAAGGTTTACTACAAGTGGTCCCTCCTTCCGCTTTCTTGTTCTTGTTGTTTGCAAAAGGACTTAACTCAATCTTTAAAAAGGGTTTGGACATAGGCCTACTTTATTATTAAGAATGACATCTAGTTGTCTTATCTTCAATTTGTAGACGATGTTATTCTTTTTAACAAAGTCAACACAGAGTTTATTAAGAATTGCAAAAGAATTCTTTGTTGCTTCTAATGTTGTGCCAAACTAAAAATCAATTTAGCTAAAATTGCAATTTATGAAGTTAAAGTATGTGACTTGTTGTTGCGAGCTGAGCTAAATTTTGGAAATATGGAGTGAGCTCTCTCCTTGTGAAATATTTAAGGCTTCTAATTGGTGTTAACTTGAGAGCTAAATGTTTGTGGGAGCTAATCATATGCAAAATGGAGACTAGATTGTCAAAATGGAAAACTAGGTTCCTTTTTAAGGCAAGGCAATTGGTGTTACTCAAATATTGCCTATGCTCCCTACCTATTTATTTTATGTCTTTATTTAAGATTATAAAGTGCATGGAGGCTAAAATTGAACAAATACAATGTTTATTATATAAAGGAGATAATGATGAAAAAAAAAGGAAGATTCATCACATTGGATAAGGTTTGTTATGTAGGAGAAGAATAAGTGGAGTCTTAGGCATTAGCTGAATTGAAGACTATAATTAGGGTCTATTGATAAATGACTTTAAAGAGTATAAAGTAACAGTTAGGAAACCTTGGTAAAGATCCTTAAAGTGATTTATAAAAATTAAAAGCATTAGTTATTAGAGTGATCAATTATTTTAATTGTGATATCTTTTTCATGGAGAGGAATGTGTTATGGCACATAGATGGATGAAAGATCTTTAGATGTTATCAAATCTAATTTTAGATTTCTACTAGGGGAAGGTTGTAGAGTTTGCTTTTGGATTCATATCTGGGTAGGACATGCATTGCTTCAACAGAGGTTTCCTTATATGTTTTCATTAGTTATAAATAAAAATGACTTAGAAAAGGAGTTTTAAAGAATGGGTTAATGGAATATGGGAGTGGTGAATCACATGGCGACAAAATCTCTTTAGATAGGAACTTAAACAATATAGAGCTTTTTTGGAGATTATCAGAGGATATTGCCTTTCTAAGGTGGGCATAAATAGGTTCATTTAGCAAGGAGAGGTTAATGGTAATTTAACTACCAGTCCTTTTGTGATCTATAGATAGCCTTAGAGTGGAGGCTGCCAACTTCTCTTTGTGCATTTGGCAAGGTTTCACCCCCTAAGTGGAAATCTTTGGATGTTAGTTATTACTAGGTAAGGTATTAATGAATGAATATCTTGCATCTCTAATTGAAGGTTTGCATCTTAATGCTAAATGCCTTTTATGTTTTTTTTGGCCTGAAGTCCATTAATCACTTATTTCTTTATTATTTCACCATTTGGCAAGTCTAATTGGGTTGTTCCACCTATGATCAAGATGGCTTAGGATAGTTGAATATATCTCAGACAATGTTGCAAATGCAAGGAATTATGGGTAGTGGGATTAACTTGGTCTATATATGGTTGGTATAGAATGAACTCATTTTTAGGGTAAGCTTTTCTCATTATAAAAGATTTGTGATTTGATCAAGCTTAAGATGATGTGGTGGTTAAAAGCTAAATTGGGGAAAGGGTTGTTGTTACTTCTTAAATAATCATGTTAAACATCTCAAATATTACTCTTGATGAGGACCATTGTAGGTCTCACACTAGAGAGGGGGTGAATCAGTGTGAGATATCCTCTTTTTACAAATCGATCCGAAATTAACCTCTATGACTTGTTAAAGTCAATAATCCAATTTTTATCTTTCTCCTTTATATGAGTGCAACTGTATGAATATAAATCAATGCACAAGCACCCAAGCTTACACAACAATTTTTATGTGGTTCACTTACAATGTGTGAGTTACGTCCACGATGCGATAAGATCCCTCTTAAATCACACAATCCAGTCTTGTTATTAAGGGATACAGTTTGGTTGTGGAAGGATCACTCTTTAACCACTTACAATGATCTCTCGATCAATGAGTTAATCTTCTAATCACTCCAAGGGTATCCCACCCTGTTTTTTAACAAATTTATCAAGAGTTTATAGAAAAACCTTTTCTAAAGAACAATTGCTCAATATGTACAGCCTTCTAAAACAAAATATGGATCTTTTCCTTCCTCCATTGCTGGTGTTATCTCACCCACTGCCTGCGTGCTGCCGTTGTTGTCCACATGCGTTGTTGCTACTATTTGCACGCTCTGTTAATGTTGTTTGTACGCGCTACCACGTCTGTCCGCTGTTGTTCACTTGCACTATTAATGCTGTCCGTACGCACTGCCACATCTGTCCGCTGTTGTCCGCGTGTGCTATTAATGCTGTCTATATGTGCTGTCGCTGTTGTCCATGCGCCCTATGCCTGTTGTCCTCGCACACTGTGCCCGTTGTCTGCGTGTTGTGCGCCTGTTGTCCACGTTCTCTGTGCCTACTATACGCGCATGTTGTGCGCCTGTTGTTTATACTTTTTGCACCCGCTGTCTGTGCTCTTTACGCTTGTTGTTCCCATTTGCTGTACGCCTGCTGTCCATACTACCTGTGCTCGATGTCTGCACGCATTGTGCCTGCTGTCTACATGCGTTATGCTTGCTGTCCACACAAGTTGTGCTTGCTGTTTGTGCAAGCTGCGCCTACAGTCCATGTGCGCTACTACTTCTGTCCACATGTGTTACTGCAGTCTGTATGTGCTGCAACTACTGTCCACACGTGTTCTTCCTGTTATTTGAGTGCGCTGCTGCTGTCTAGTCATGCCACTACTGCTATCCGCCTGTGCTACTATTGTCTACTTGCATCGTTGCTGCTCTCCCCACGCACTGCAGCTGTGTTCTTGCACCACTGCTGCTCTCTCTACGTACTGCAGCTGTCTTCTTGCACTACTGCTGCACTCTCCACGAGCTGCAGCTGCCTTCTCTCACTGCTGTTGGTTTGCTAGTTAATTCTCAAACCTGCTGCGGCACTTTCTGTAGGTGGCTGCTGATTCCCAGACCCACTGCTACACTTTCTGATTTTTTGCTTGATTCTCAGACGTGCTTTTGCTGCTGGGAAGCCTCCTGAGGTGCTGCTGGTGCTGATATACCTTCCTAGACATACAAAGACATACTACTATTGCTAGTGTACCCTCCTGGACCTGTTGCTATTGCTAGGAAGTCTTCTAAACATATTGTTGCTGCTAGGAAGTCTCCTGGACATGCTGCTAGTGCAGGGAAGCATCCTAGACATGCTGCTAGTGCAGGGAAGCCTTCTGGATGTGCTGGGACGTGTTGCTATTGCTGGTATACCCTCCTGAACTTGTAGGGACGTCTACTGCTGCTGGTATACCCTCTTGAACGTGTAAGGACATGTTGCTGGTCTACTGGAAATCCTTTTGGATGTGCTGGTATGGTGGCCAACTGCTGCTGTCACCTTTATGAGGGCTTATTGGTGCAGTGGATGTCTTGCTAAGGGTTTGCTGATGTGGGTGGCTGGCTAACTTGCTCTCTTTCTTTCCTCCTTGGCCGGCTACACCTTGTTACTTCTTCTTGGTGGTTGCTACACTCTCTTTGGCCAGCTACCTTGCCTTCTTTCTTCATCTCCTTGGTGGGCTACCTTGCCTTCTCTCTTTGGTGGCTGTTGCACTCTCCTTGCCTAGCTATCCCTTGCTCTTTTTCTCTCCTTCTTGGCCGGTTGTACCTTGCTTGGTGGCTGCCTCTTTTTTGCCGTTCACCTCTTTTTTTCCCTAGGTTTGTTGCTCACCTCTCTCTTTGGCCGATTCTCTCAATTTTCTGCAGCACACACCCTTCTTGCAAGATGCATAGGTGTATTTATAGACCCTTGAGATGAGGGTTACACGATCATCAACGGTCATCTTTAATTCCCATATGTTGCCTATAATCAACAGTTGGATTTAATTCCTAAAATTTAGTGTCAATGGTCAATATTGACTTCCTAAAATTTAGGGTCAACGATTAATGGTCAACAGTCAATCTTGACCTCTAAAATTTAAGGTCACGGTTAACATTGACGCCTCAATGCTAAGGTTGACTTGTTATCACCAGTTTCTCCCAATGACCTCACTACATCTCAACGGCATTCATAATATCAAATCAACACATAATCGTATAAAATGGTGTCGACAACAAATCCAACATTAGCCATTAAAGATAGGCTCCACAATCTCCCCCTTTAGATTTGTGGGCAACACATTAAATCCAACCATACATAACATCCCCTACACAAAGTCATTTGGCTCCTCCTGAAAGATGCATCACTTGCTACTCCCCCTGTCTACTTCTCCCCCTTTATCCATCAAGCTACTCCCCTTTTTATCAATACATACTCTTTCTGAATTTATGTAAAATATCTCTCCCTTTGATAATAAATCCAAAGAAAAATATAAAAGGGAAGGGGAGAGGGGTTAAAGAATACCTCAGCCTTTAGGGTATGGTTGAATACTTGCTCTTTTGTCCAAGAAGTCACAATCTTCGATGACTTTTAACCTTAGTAAGAACAACACCATCTCTTAATCTCTTTATTGTGCAGCTACTCTTATTGAAAGTAACTTCATGTCCATTATCACACAATTGGCTAATACTGATAAGATTGTGTTTTAGCCCTTCAACATAAAGCACTTTCTTTGATTTTAGCTTTTCTATACTAATTTTAGCAACACTAATACCTTGAATCTTTAAGGCACTATTATTACCAAATCTGACAGACCCTCTATCACATTTTGCTACTCCTTTCAAGAACTTGGAGTCTCCTATTATGTGTGAAGAGCAGACACTATTTAGGATCCATGGTTTTTTTTTCTTGGAAGCTTTTAAAGCTATTTTCACAACCATAGACGTTTCTCTTCCTTTGCTTCTTCTTCTTTGGCCGAATGTGGGGGCATGTGTAGGTGTTCTCCTTTCCACTCTTTAATCGGGCAACAATGGTTAACGTGTTGTCCTTTGCACTTTTTCACCAGGCAGCAATGTCAAGCAATTCTCAGCAGTGTGTCCAACCCTTTCATATATTCCACAAATCTCTCCTAACAAATCAAAACTATTTCTCAATGGAATATGACTTCTTTCCACCTGAGACTGTCTCCTTTCTTGACAAAGTCTCCCCCTAGACTCTTGTCTCACATTCCTCTTTATTTTAAGCTAAATATTCCAACAAGTATTAGCCTTATGCCCATACTTACCACAACTCCAGTAGAATCCTTTGAACTTGGATTTACTTTTTTTACCAAGTTCATGTCTTCTTTTTTTAGTAGTTGGTGTGGCAACCTTCTCTCCATTTTTAACAATTTGTCTCCTGTGGATGGGAGTTTCCACCACATCTTTCCTAACCCATTTTAACTTGGGTTGGTCTCGCTTCTTCATCACATCATTGTGCTTGTTTTCAGGCACAAACACAATTCTCTTCTTTTCTTCTACCTTCTCACTTAGCTTCTCAATGTAGTGAAGTCCTTTCTTTCCCATAAAATGAGGTCTTTGATTGCTTAAACACTCATCCAACTTTCTGGTAGCATCCTTCTTGATGGTACTTGCTAATGATGACTCTCCTTTCATTTCCATGGCCTACATAAAGCTTTCTTCATGCTTCTTTACCTCAAACTTGGCCTTGTGAAACTTAGCTTGCAAAATCAGCACCTCTTGCTCTTGTGCAATCACCTTAGCGCCAAGATCTTCGTATATCTTGCCTTTCTCAGCCATAAGTACGATTAGTTCCTCAATTCTCTTCAAGTGCTCCTCCTCTTTTGCTTCAAACTCCTTTATGTTCATCTAGAAATTAGATTCATCAACAATAGAATTTTCATACAGCTTCTTGATATGCTTTACCTCTTTTTCCAACTTCTTGTTTTTTTGCAAACAAGCTCTTAACTCATTTTCAAGTTACTGCAACAACTCATCCTCTTCCTCTTCTGTTGATTCCTCCTCACTTAAAGATTCTTGATTATTATTTGCTTAAGTAACAAAAACATTCTTTGCAGCATCATCATCAGAATCATCATCAATTCTTCTTTAGAATCATCTTTATTCAGTTTGCTCAAATAATTTCTTCTTTTGGATCTGAAGAATTGTTTTTTCCCTTTGGCACTTGAATTTCCAACTTTAGGACAATTAGATTTCTTTGTTCTCCACCTTAAGGTATATTCATCATCATTATCATTGCTTGCTTTTACTCTCTTTGGGCAGTTCATGGCAAAGTGCCTTATGTCTCCACAGCTAAAGCACTTTAAGGGTAATTTTCCCTTGTACTCCTCTTTTCCTTTCCTCAAGTTCCTAGTGATGTATGCCATAACTTCATCCAGTTGAGTATCACCATCTTCTTCCTCAAAGCTGCTGTCAGAGTCCTTTTCTTAGTCTTTAATTTTTAACTTCTTCATTGCCTTAAAAGTCAGCTCTTTTTCTGCCTTAGACTTCTTTTCTTTCTTCATTGGGGCTATTCTCACTTTATAAGCCACCAATATGCTATTTAGGTCATCTAAAGGCAACCTATCCAGATCTCTATCTTTTATGGAAGAAACTTTGGCATTGTAAGCTTCTAGCAAGGTTTTGAGTATTTTCCTTACCACAGTGGCATTGTGGATCTCCTCTCTATAATCTTTGATGGAACACACAATTTCGTTGACTCTTGTGAAGAATGCAGCCACAGTCTCATCGTTCTACATCCTTATGTCTTCAAATTTACTCCTCTAGATTTGTAGTTTAGCTTCCCTCACAACCTTATTTGCTTCATAGATGTTCTTCAGTTTATCCCAAATTTACTTAGCAGTGTTACACCCCATCACCTTGGAGAATTCTTTATCTGACAGGAAGGCATATAAGGCATTTCTTGCCTTTCCATCACACTCCAAGTTTTTTTTTATCAGCTTTTGTCATATGATCACCTTCAACAATAGGGATGAAGCCACTAATAATAGACTTAAATACATAAAAACCAAGGGACATCAGATATGGGAGCATCCTATTCTTCTATAATTGATAATTTTATCCATCAAACATAAGGATGCCCTTGCTATTAACACTATTTAGGCTATCTATGATCTCAAGTAGCAGTAAAGATAAAAGCTCACACAATAATGCACAACTTTACTTCAAAGCAAAAAAAAATTGGATCAATAAAGGAACCGACTCTGATACCACTTGATGAGGACTGTTATAGGTCTCACACCGAGAGCAGGGGCGAATTAGTGTGAGATATCCTCTTTTTATAAATCGATTTGGATTTAACCTCTGTGGCTTATTAGAGCCGATGATCCAATTTTTATCTTTCTACTTTATGTGAGTACGAATATAAATCAATGTATAAGTACCCAAGCACACACGACAATTTTTATGTGATTTACCCACAATATATGAGCTACGTCCACGGTGTGATAGGATCCCTCTTAAATCACACAATCCACTCTTTTTATCAGGGGATACAGTTTGGTTATGGAATGATCATTCTTTAACCACTTACAATGATGATGTCCCGATCATTCCAAGGGTATCCTACCCTGTTTTTTAACAAATCTATCAAGAGTTTATAGAAAAAACTTTCTTGGAGAACAATCACTCAATGTGTATAGTTTGTTAAAGCAGAATATGGATCTTCTCCTTCCTCCACTGCCAGTGTTATCTCACCAGCTGACAGTGCTACCTGCATGCTGTCTCTACTGTCCGCATACGCTGTTGCTGTTATTCACATGTTCTGTTAATGCTATCTATACACGTAACCACGTTTGACTGTTGTTGTCCTCATGCACTGTTAATGCTGTCTATATGCGCTGTTGTTGTTGTCCATGCACCCTACACTTGCTGTCCGCAGGCGCTGTGCCCGTTATCCACACAAGCTGTTCTTGTTGTCTGCATGCTTTGCACCTGTTATTCGTGCTCTCTGCGCCTATTGTATGCGTGCGCTATATGCCTGCTATTCATGCTCTCTAAGCCTGCTGTCTGTGCCCACTGTGCGCCCACTATCCACGCTCATTTTACTTGCTATCCATACTAACTATGCCTGCTCTCCACACAAGCTGTGCTTGCTTTCAGCGTAAGCTACGTCTGCAATCCGTGTGCATTGATGATTCTATCTACATACGTTACTATAGTCTGCACATGATACGGCTACTATCCACACATGTTCCTATTATCCGAGTGCATTACTACTGTCTACTCGCGCCGCTACTACTATCCACCCACAATGTTACTGTTTACTTGCACTGTTGCTGCTTTCCCCATGCATTGCAGCAATTTTCTCGTGCAGCTGTTGCCCTCCCCGCGTGCTACAACAGTTTTCATACACCACTGCTACTATCCCCACACACTGCAACTGTCTTATCGCACCATTACTACTCTCTCCACATGCTGTAGCTGTCTTCTCACACGGTTGCTAGTTTGTTAATTAATTACCGAACCTACTACTACACTTTCTTCAGGTGGCTACTGATTCTCGGACCTGCTGCTGCACATTCTGATTTTTTGCTTGATTCCCGGGTGTGCTTCTGTTGTTGGGAAGCCTCTTGAGGTGCTGTTGGTGCTGGTATACCCTCTTAGACATGCAGGGACATGCTGTTGCTACTGGTATACCCTTCTAGACCTATTACTACTACTGGGAAGTCTCTTGGATGTGTTGTTGTTGCTGAGAAGTCTCCTGGACATGCTGCTGTTGCTAAGAAGCCTCATAAACGTGCTGCTGGTAGAGGGAAGCCTCCTAGATGTGCTGGGACCTACTACTGGTGCTAGTATACCCTTTTGGACCTGCAGGGACGTCTACTGTTGTTGGTATACCCTCTTGGATGTGTAGGTATATGCTGCTGGTCTACTGGAAAGCCTCCTAAATGTGCTGGTGTGGTGGTCAGCTGCTACTGTCACCTTTATGAGGGCTTGCTGGTGTAGGTGGCTGGTTACCTTGCTCTTTTTCTTTCCTCATTGGGTGGTTGCACCTTGCTGCTTCTCCTTGGTGGCTGCTGTACTCTCCTTGGCCAGGTGCCTTGCTACCTCTCCTTGGTGGCTGCTATACTGTCCTTGGCCGGCTACCTTGCCTTCTTTCTTCCTCTCCTTGGCCAACTACCTTGCCTTCTCTCTTTGGTAGTTGCTGCACTTTCCTTGGTTGACTGCCCCTTGCTCTCTTTCTCTCCTTCTTGGTCGGTTGCACCTTGCTTGGCAGCTACCTCTTCTTTGACGTTCACTTCTCTTTTTCCCTAGGTTTGCCGCCCATCTCTTTATTTAGTTGGCTCTCTCAATTTTTTGTAGCACACACCCTTCTTGCAAGACGCATAGGGGTATTTATAAAGCCTTGAGATTAAGGCTACACGATCATCAATGGTCACCATTGACTTCCTAAAATTTAGGGTTAATGATCAACGGTCAATCTTGACCCCTAAAATTTAAGGTCATAGTCAACATTGACTCCTCAATGCCAAGGTTGACCTATCATCACCAGTTTCTCCTAATGACCTCACTACATCTCAATAGCATTCATAATATCAAATCAACACATATAATCGTATGAGATGATGTTGACAACAAATCCAACATTAGCCATCAAAGATGGGCTCCACAACTCTACCTAAGAAGGTGCTTAGATATAAAGGAAAAGTTGAATGGCAAGCACTACCAAAGGACAATTGTAAGCTTAATACTGATGCTTCTATCATGGTTCTATAATAGTTATAAGGATTGAAGGAGTTTTAAAGGGACACAACAAAAAGGGTAAATGCATCATTTCGAAACTAGTCAGAGTTCTTAATACAAATAAGGCAAACCTCCTATCGATCAAAGAAGTGGTGAGATTATTAGGCCAATAAAAGGTTATTGATTAGACAACTTTGTTAATAAATATTAACTCATGCATGGTTATGGCTTGGTTAAACTTTGGTGGTGCAAAAGCTTGGTTTTTAGCTTGCATTCAATGAAATTAAAAACTAAACCAAAGAGAATATCATACTATAAATAAGTAACACTTTGGTTGATTCCATGGCTAAGTTAGGGACTGCTAGGATCCAGGCCCTTGTCGCTTGGATCTAAGGGCAGTGGTGTTTCTCTTATTATTGGTGTTACTTATAATGTAACTCTTAATATTACTTGTAGCATGGAAATGAGTCATAATGCAAAGAACTTCCAATTCCTCTAGATTACTAGTACTGGGGAGTGTTAAGGGTCCACTGTATATGTTTTACTCTAAGGGCATATTATTTAATTGGGATTTTATGTTTGAAGGGGTTTTCATGGCTACATTGATCTCTTTTTCTTCTTTCAGTTGTGTTAAAAACTCTAGTGTATAAAGGCTAGGTCTTTTTTTAATAAGGACAAAGGACATTGGTTATTAACTATTAAAAGCCAAATTTTTAAGTCTATGTACATTTTTTTGGTTGCCTTCCTATTAGGACATCTTGAATAAAATCATTATGCTATTAAAGAAAAAAAATAATATATTTGTCCAATTTTATTATTTTTCAATCTTTGCGTGTATTAAGAGTGGCTTAAATTTACCTTGCCTTTTAAATAGTCATTAAATAGGGACACTATAGGCTTAAACTCTTTCTCCCTAGATGAGCAAATGTACCATAATGACATGTATGAGTTCTTAATGCACATGTCATGTAAAGTCAGAAAAAGCAGCCTTAGCAAAGTTCATAAACCCTTTTGGCTTATTAAGTGCAAAATAGTCCTTTAGGGGTAGTTTCTTGGGAAGAAGATTGTTATAAACTTAAATTCCATTTCTTATAGAATAAACTTGAGTTTGCACTCAAAATTAAGTGACAGACATAATTTTTCAAGTTACATTATTTTATAACATGTTAGAAAAAACAAAAGATAGTATCCATTGATATTAATGTTGAAAAGCATAACTAAAACTCATAACTAAGGTTTGACTTTAGGGTATTGCATACATAATGACAACGTTTCCCTCAAAGATCAATACCTGATAGCTCTTTCTTGATGCCACTAATTACATACATGTTTAATTCAACAAAATTCAATCATTTGAAATTCTAAATAATAATAACATAAGCCTCTTAGACAAATAGATATGCACACTTACATTGATGATAAAATAAAATTTGAGCATAATTATGACTATTAGCTTTATGAACCTTATTATGCTGTTACAGTGGTTATGTCTTAAAGTTCTTATTAAAAAATGTTTAGGTGGCATAATCACTAAACTCTTGGAATTTACTTATGCATTGATTAACACATTTATCTTTTTATTCTTCTTTAAATTTTATAGTTTTTGCATCAATCAAAGTATCAATAAGATGTATGTAAGGGTTATCTTAAAGCATGAGACTCTAGTACTCTTAGTGAAAATTCTATAAAGTGTATAATCACAGTGAGTTGTTATAACCGTTAGTAGTTATTGAAGGGAGTTAAGAAGGAAACTAGATTATAACATGTGTAGAGCTTAGATGTGAGGACAAGGGAGGGAAAAATCATTGAAGTTATTTAAAGAGTTAGATTGTCTACTTGAGTTGTAATGTAATTACTACAGACTTAGTTAGTTAATGATCATTAGATTGATAATTAGTAGATTAATCAATGTATAGTGAACTAGATATAAAGTGAAATATTATGATTGTAATTGGAAAATTGAAAGATTAATAAAAGCTTCTCTCTGTCTCTTGCTTTCTCTCTCTCTCTCTCTCTATATATATATCTCTATCTTTATTTATCTATCTTATTCTTTACTTTTTGATGGTGTTTGACATTAATCTCAACTCGAAAGTCTTTTTTTTCATTAGGGTTTCTTGTAAAAAGATTAAGCTGCACCAATTTTGATATCAAAGTTGGTCATACTTCAATTAAGCTCGATTATGTTATAAGTTTCGTTACTTAAAGAGTGTTCTTCCTTGTTCTAAGCCCCATCAAAGGTGACAAAATGCAATCGTATGATAATACCAACCTAGAGTTTAAGTGATTAGAGGAGATGTTGAAGAATTTAACTCAAAAAGTTGCAATAATCAAAGAATTGTAGTTAGAGGGAGCCATTGACATTTAAGATCAACAAAAGAAGATCAATGAGCTTGGTAATCTTTGTAATAATTATCTGTCCAAAATCATTATCTAAATTAGAATCAAAATATTGGTACTTCTTCTTTAAATATGGGCAATACTATTTTTTTTACTAAATAGTTAAGATTAGGCTTCCTTTCCTTTAATGGTGAGAATTTGGATAGATGTTTCTACAAATATAAAAACTATTTTGAGGTGAATAGTATTCCTAAGGAGTCAAAGGTGAAATTAACAGTAGGATATCTTGAGCATATCACTCTACTATGGCATAAGAATTTCATAGGTAAAATATGAAAGGAAAAGTATTCATCTTAGGAAGAATATGTATAGATGATTTCTTATAGATTTGGTACTTTTGTATTAGGTGATCTACTCTCAGAGTTGTTAGATTTGAAATAAATTGGATCTAACACATAATACCAAGATTAATTTGATATTTTGAATGGAAAGGTGCAACTTACAAAAGAATATGGTGTGAATGTGTTCTTGAATGGGTTGAAGAAAGAAATTCAATACCATGTGAGAATGGTCATACTAAAGACTATAACATGTATATGCCTTTGCTAAATTGTAAGAAGTTACCAACTTAGCAATTCACCAAAGGAATAAACCTAGCTATAAGGTTTAAGGAATCTTTCCAATCCTTAAACCTTTAATGGCTGTAAGTAGTTCCTCCAATTAAGTGCTTACCCTTACAAGTGTCAAAAAGATGGAGAATTAGAGGCCTAATTGGTTATTAAAGGTGACTAAGGTGAAAGATGGAGAATCTATGGATGAAAGAAAGGATAAGGTGTTATGTAATTGGTGTGATGAAAAGTTCACCTAAGGACACAAGTGTAAGCAAAAATGATTATTAATGATAGAAGTTAAAGATAATGCTATGATTCTTGAGTTAGATGAACCTATGCTTTTTGAGAGTCAAGAAAAAGATAATGAATAGCAATTTCATGTTTTGGTGTATACAATGATGAATTAATAAGTTAGGAAGTTAAAATAATGAGAATTACTTGTCATTTGTACTCTAAGGTCATAAATACCCTAGTGGATTTTGGTAATACCTATAACTTTTTAGATATTGGGGTGGCTAAGAAGTTAAAGTGTTAGTTAACTCTTATCTATAGGGTAAAGTTGAAGGTGACTAATAGGAATGTTATACCTTACAATTAGATATGTAAGAATTTTTAGTGAAGGTTATGAGGAACTCTCTTTACCATTGATGTATACTTGCTTGATTTGTGAAGTTGTGATGTGGTGTTAGGAGTTTAATAGGACCTTAGGAAAAATCATTTAGGATTTTAAGAGATTACCATGGAGTTTATTATTTAGGGGAAAAGACATATGTTAAAAGGATCTACAAATTTGTCTTTGCAAAAGTTAACATCTAAAACCATTTCTAAAGCACTATAGTAACCAATGGAACAAACAATTATTCAGCTTTGTAAACTCTTTTTGTTAGGGTCTCATATAGCTAAAATTTCTAGAGTTGCATCAAATTTTTTTATGTATTCTTATAGTTGGGTGTCTGCCACTTTGTAGAGACCATGACCATAAGATTCAATTGCTACTTAATGTCTAGCCTATTAATTCAAGGCCTTATAGGTATCCTTAGTATAATTAATGTTGAAAGTTGACATTATTCAAAATAACACTTCCTCTTTTGCTTCTGCTATTGTGTTGGTCAAGAAGAAAGACAACACTTGGTGCTTATGTGTTGATTATAGGATGATTAATCAAGTGACTGTGATAGACAAATTTAGTATTCCATTAGCAAAGGAATTAATGGATAAATTCAATAAGTCCATTCTTCTTTTGAAGTTAGATCATGGTTTAGTGATCACTATATTAGAATGCATCTAAATGATATCCATAAAATAACTTTTAAAACCCATGAAAGGCATTACAAATTTTTGGTTATTCCTTTTGGGTTGTTTAATGCCTCTATTACCTTTGAAGTTTGATGAATATAGTTTTTAAACCCATTGACATAAGTTTATATTGATGTTCTTTAATGATATTTTAATCTATAGTAGAAGCAAAAAGGATCATGCATGTCATTTGCATACTACAATGAAATTGTTAAGGCTTAATCAATTGTATGCCAAATAATCTAAGTGCTTCTTTACAGTTACTCAAGTATTTGGGGCATATAATTTTACATAAGAGATCTCTACTTATCTCAAGAAGATAAAGGCTACTACTTAATGGTCAATTTTATATAGTTTGAAATGGTTGAGGGGTCCCTTACTATAGGAGATTCATAGCTAGATTTGGTCAAATAAGCAAGCTTCTTACTAAATTACTTAAAAAAGATTTCTTCCAATGGTCTAATAAATCTACTTAAGCCTTTGAAAAGCTTAAACAAGCACTTACTATACATCTATGATGGCCATACTTGACTTCTAAAAGGAATTTAGAATCAAGATAGATTCCTTTAGGATAGGCATAAAGGCAATGCTTATGTAGTAAAAAGCATCCAATTGCCTTTATTAACAAGGATTTTTCTATTAAACATCAAGGATTAAAGAGCTTTTGGCAAGTATTTTTATAATCATCAAATGAAGCCATTAACTTTAAGGAATGCATTGAAGACTCACAACCTCTAACCAACAAATTTGGTTGGCTAAGCTAATGACTTATGATTGAGATTTTGTATAAGGAAAAAAAGACTAACAGTGCTACAAATGCCTTTTCTAAGCTTCTTGGTCATCACTTGCAAACCTCTGTCATTTTAATGGTCTCTTATGATTTTCTTCAAGAAATCCAGTAGACTTGGACCATTGGTTCATCCTTATAATAGTTTATTTCTCAATTACAACAACAATAGTTAATTCAATTTCTATATACATGGCAACATGATTAGTTACTTTGGAAGGATAATTGGTAATAAGTGATAGTACTTCTTTATGAAAACGCATTATTTCTCTGTGGTATGAAGGAGTTTTATAAAGAAATTATAAAGTTGCAATAACTATCATAAAGCTTTCTTCATCATTTTTTTCGTGAGGGGTAACTAAAAATGTTAGGAATTTTATTTGAGGTTATCATATTTGCTAATATTGCAAGTTTGATAATGTAGCTTCACCAAGACTTCTTTAATCATTACTTGTACCTAAGGGAATTTGGCAAAGCATTTATATGGACTTTATCATAGGACTACCAAAATATGGCTTTAAAGAATTGATTTTCATTATGTGGATTTTCTTTTAAAGTATGCTCATTCCTTTATCTCATCCTTATATAGCTCATTCTATGGCTCAAATGTTCTTATATCATGTGTTTAAGTTACATGGCTTACTTGTTGCCATCATCTCATATAAAAATCTTATATTCCTCAATGCCTTAAGATAGGAATTATTCAAATTACAAGGGGTCAAGCTATATTTCTCTATAATTTATGAACTACAAATGAATAGTCAATCTAAGGTTTTAAATTGTTGCCTTGAAACATATTTGTATTGTATTACCTTAACTTCTCGACATAAAATAGTGTCAATGGTTGTCACATTTTACATGGTGGTATAATAAACATTTATATTTGATAATTGGACTTATACCTTTTGAAGCTATCTGTAGTTATACTCCTTCCATTCATATCTAAACTTGCTTGGAGATGTAATTATGGCATCTTTAGATTAATAGCTCAAGTCCAAAGAAACCATTTTGCAAATGCTAAAATTTTACTTATATTATTTGGTTAACAGGCATCTTAATGGTAGAGTCTTTAAGGTTAATGATTATGAATATTTGAAATCGTAACCATATCCTCAATCTTTTATGATTAAGTGATCTAACTTAAAGATGACACCTTAATTTTATGGACTTTTTAAGGTTATAGCTTAAGTGGGGAAAATGGCTTATCAATTGGAACTACCTCTTGGTTTTAAGATACATTTTACTTTCCATGTTTCTCAACTAAAAAGGTCAATAAGATTCATTGAACCTTATATCTCTCCTCTTCCTCTTGTTTTTCTAGATCTCATATTACTTGCTATTCCTATGGCTGTCTTAGATGTTTGGTGAAACAAAGGCAATTATCCTACTACATAAGTTCTTATTCAATGGTTTAACCATCCTCTTTTAGTAGCTACATAGGATTTTTGTTATGATATTCAATGCAAATTTCCCTCCTTTACCTTTGAGGACAAGGGTCTTTAAGAGAGGGGCAATTAATATAATTGGAATGAGTCGTTATAATCGATAGTAATTGTTGAAAGAAACTAGACTTTAACATGTTTAAAGCTTAAATATGAGGATCAGAGTGGGAAAATCTATTGAAGTTGTTAAAAGAGTTAGATTGTCTACTTAAGTTGTAATGTACTTACTATAAATTTAGTTGATGATTGTTAGATTGATCATTGTATGATGAACCAAATATAAAATGAAATATTGTGATTATAATTGAGAAGTTAAAAGATTAATAAAACTCTTTACTCTCTTTTTTATTCTCTTTCCCTTTCTTTGTTTTTCACTTCTTGAATAAGTTTGACATTAATTTGAACTCTAAAGCTTTTCTCTATATTAAGGTTACCTTTAAAAGGATTAAGTTGCACCAATAGAAGGTTGGATGAAAGAGTGTTGTAGTTTTTGTTAAAGGAGATTATTTGGATTTTGGCAAGGCAAGTGAGATGTTGAATTTTAAAGAAAAGAAGGCAGTGCAAGTGCAAAAGGATAAGAATGAGGTGGAGAGAGAAAAGGAGAGTGAGAGATAGGGATAGTAGGGGGAGTGGGTAAAGTCAATTTAAAGAAAACAAGATTGTGGTGAAAGGGTAGAGCGATGAGAGTGCACTAATGACTAAACCAATCAATGCCATTTTTTTGCTTTGGGTTTTGGCTTTTAGACGCTAGATATGTTGCTCTCACAGCTTTGTATGGGTTGTAATTGTTGTCAACTAGATTTAAGTGTGCAAGTAATTTGAAGCCACATAAAGGGGCAAGAAAGTAAAGCCACATGGAGAGGCAAGAATGTGCGATGGCGTGAGACTAGACGTGCAACGGCATGACTGATCAGAAGCGTGGGGTTAGGCCGTGAGACATAAAACAGCAGACCAAAAGCGTAAGTGCAAGTAGTGAAACCGTGACACGATGAAAGTAGAAGTTGTGTGAAACAATCTAGAGAAGGAATTCGGTGAAGCATTGGAAAGAACTCAACGTATTTCCAGATTTCTTTAAGAGAGGTTAGAGAGTGTTGTGGTGGACTTCTAAGCGGCAGTGAAGCAGCCTATTCAAGTTAACAGAGGCAAGACAAGCTAGAAGAAGGGTAGACATAGTAAGTGACACTCTTTGTATTGTATTTGTTTTGTATTTGCAATAATGAAAGGAGCAGAGGATTAAGACATCCATTGTAACTACATTGCGGACATAGGGAGCACCACATTGGTATTCTCAAATATAGTGGATTGTCTCGGTAGAAGAAGAATCCCTACCACCATGGATTTACGTTACATTGATGGAACCGCGTAAATCTCTTGTGTCCTTACTTTGATTTACATTCTGTGTTTTGAATTGAGTTGTGAACGCAGCTAAAGTATCATTGAACCCATAACCTAAAGAAGACCTAATCAAGAACATCCGATCTATCTAATAGGCAAGGTGTCTGAAAGGTGACTTTGGGGACTATTGCGATTAGTAGGTAGCAATAGATCTACCTTAGTCGAATCTAAGAAAGAGTTCACTTTTAAGAAGAGGTTGAAGTTGTTCACATACATGCATATTGAAGAGAGTGAAAGTATTAAAAAAGTAGAATACTTTGGCAAAAGTTATCAAGAATTTTATAGGGTGTGATACCGATTCACCCCTCCTCTCAGTATCACAAACTAGTAGATCCTAGGGTAAAGTAGGGAACTTTAATTGGTATCAGAGCACAGGTTCACTAGGATAAAGCTTAACAGCTTGGTATACTAGTTTGAAGAGCTCCAAAAGTTTTAACTTGTTCAGCATACTTAGAATTGGACGTTGGTACCAGCACCAGCACTACTTACAACAAGAAGGTTCCAATCTTCAACAGAACCAACTACCATATGTAGAGAGCGAGAATGCAGGTGGTATTTGCAACCATGGGCGTGAACATGGTGAAATCCGTACAGGAGGGTTTTGTGGCTCCAGAAGAAGGTAAAGACCTAATCCCAGAGGAATTAAGGCAGTTTGAGATAAATGGGAAGGCCTCAAATGTTATCATTTCAACATTGACAGATGCTGAGTATGCTAAAGTTATGGACTGCAAATCTGCCAAGGAGATATGGGACAGATTGCAAAAAGTCTGAAGGTGATGGCAGAATGAAGGAGGCCAAGCTTCAAGTTTTCAAGGAGAGATATGAATCTCTCAAAATGCAGAAAAATGAGACAGTTCAAGAGTTCTTCACTAGGGTTATTAATGTTGTAAACGATCTTAGAAGTCATAGGAAGAACAAGAAGGACTCATCTATTGTGAAGAAAATTCTGAGAATTCTGCCTAAGAGGTTTGCCTCAAAGGTGGCAGCCATAAAGGAAAGTAGAGATCGTAATTCTATGTCTTTACATAATCTCCAATGCAATCTCATTACATATGAGATGAGAATAAAGTCAACTGAGAGCTTCTCAACGTCAAAGGTATCAAAGGAGACAGCTTTCAATGCTATGAAACACTTGAAGATAAAAGAAGAGGAAGAATCATCCAGTGAGGATGATGATGATGATGATGAGGAAGAAAGTGAAGGTGAAGTGTTGGCATACTTCACAAGGAAGTTCAAAAAGGGGTCTAAGAAGGGAAAAGGACAGTCGTTCTTGAGATGTTATCGTTGTGGGCAGACTGGACACTTTGCTTCTCAGTGCAAAGTGAAACTTGATGATGAAGATAAGGATGGTGATGATGAGCCGAATTCAAAATGGAGAAGACCATCATTCAAATCAAAGTGCTATTGATCTCAGTAAGAATCCGGTTCAACATTCAAGGAGCAAGCATTTTGACATCCGGTATCACTTCATCAAAGATCAAGTGGAACAAGGTACAATTCAGATGGAGTATGTTGGCACTAAAAATCAAATTTCAAATATTCTAACTAAACCTCTATCTACAAAGCTATTTGAAAAGCATAGATTGAGTCTGTCTGTGCAAATGCCTCCTCAAGCCAGAAAATCAGGTGAATCCTCCATCTTTACTTTGCGAGTTTTTCAGATTTGTAATTGGTTGGCAAACGGGGAGAGAAGCAACAGTGCAGGAGGAGCTATTAAGAAAAAGGGAAAGCATATTTAGGAGGAGTTGTAATTGCTGCACAATGGCTTTTTGTTATGCGTGTTGCCAACAATTACAAAGGGGGAGATTGTTACTCCCACAGCCTTGTATGGGTTGTAATTGTTGTCAACTAGATTTAAGTGTGCAAGTAATTTGAAGCCACATGGAGGGGAAAGAAAGTAAAGCCATATGGAGGGGTAAGAAGGTAAATCCACCACAGTAAGCCCTACTAAGGTTTTCATGGAAGGAAGTATATAAACCCAAACCCTTGGAAGAAAAGGGGGTAGACGGGACAATAGAGTGGAAACGGAAAAACCCGACTGGATGATGAAAGAGAAAACCCAGTAGGACGATGAGAGAGAAAACTCGGCTAGACGGTGAGAGAGAAAACCTGGCTGAACGGTGAGAGATTGAAGTTCCCGATTTCTCCCTATGAACTACTAGTTTGTGATACTGAGAGTGGGGGTGAATCAGTATCACCACAATTCTTAATTCGTAGGTAAGTGAACAACTTCAATCTCTTCTTAAAAGCGAACTCTTTCTTAGACTCGAATAAGGTAGATCTATTGCTACCTACTAATCACAATAGTCCCCAAAGTCACCTTTCAGACACCATGCCTAATAAACAATACGGATGTTCTTATTTAGGTCTTCGTTAGGTTATGGGTTGGCTAATACTTTAGCTGCGTTCACAACTCAATTCAAAACACAGAACGTAAAGCAAATTAAGGACACACAAGATTTACATGGTTCCATCAATGTGACGTACATCCACAGTGGTAGGGACTCTCCCTTACCGAGACTATCCACTATACTTGAGAATTCCAGGTTACAACTTTAATTCTCTGCTCGTTTCACTATTGCAATTACTAAGCAAGTACAATACAAAGAGTGTCACTTACTGTGTTTACCCTTCTTCTAGCTTGTCTTGTCTCTGTTGAATTGAAAGGCTGCTTCACTGCTGCTCAGAAGTTAACCGCAACGCTCTCTAACCTTTCTTGAAGAAATCTGGAAATACATTGAGTTCTTTCCAATGTTTCGTCGAATTTCTTCTCTACGTTGTTTCACACAACCCCTGCTTTCACCGTCTCACGGTCTCACCTTTCTCCTTGTCTCACGATCTCACTGTCTCACGGCTCGCCTGTCCGTTTCTCTCTCTCTTACTGTCCAGCCGGATTTCTCTCTCTTCTCGCCGAATTTCTCTCTCTTACCGCCGGATTTATCTCTCTTACCGTCCAACCGTTTCAGCTCAGATCTAGTCTCACCCGTTCCAGCTCAGATCTGGTCTCCCCAGTTCCCGATCTGGTCTCGTCTTACACGTTTCTCTCTCTTGCCGTATCATTTCCTCGCCGACCATTAGTGTGCCGGTGGTTTGTCGTCACGCACGGGTTTCTTTCTCTTTTCTGCCGACGGTCTCTTTTCAACGATTCTATCTCTTCCGTGATGTTCTACCGTCGCTCCCCTTTTCTGATTTTTGGCCATCGTCTCCTCTTTTCCGATTTTTGGCCGTCGTCTCTCTTTCTCTCTCTCGACGAGCTCCTGTTCTTCATTTAGCCCAATCGTCGACCTCTCCTATTTCCGACAGCCGACCTCTCCTCTTCTCCCTTCTTTTTTCTCTCCTTCGTCTGACGGCTACTTCGTTTTCTCTCTCTTCCCGTCGACAGCTTCTTTTCTCTCTCTTCCAAGTGTTTTCTCTCTCTTTGTCTGTCGGCTACTGTTCACTCAACGGTTACTGTTCACGACAGCTACTCTTTTCTTTTGCAGGTGTTCTTCTGTGTAGGGTTTGGTGTTTTGCCATATATTCAATTGTGTTGGCCTTCCCTCTTGTGTTTTGCTGTGTATTCAATTGTGTTGGCCTTATCCTATTTTTGTCTTCCAAAGTCTTTATATATCTCTTCCATGAAACCCTAATAGGGCTTACGTAGCGGATTTACGTTCTTGCCTTTACACGACGGATTTACTTTCTTGCTCCTTCATGCAGATTTACGTTCTTGCCCTTCCATGTGGACTTACCTTCTTACCCTTCCATGTGACTTTACTTTCTTGCATACTTAAACCTAGTTGACAACAATTATAACTCATACAAGGCTGTGGAAACAACAATCTCGCCCTTTGTAATTGTTGGCAACACTCATAACAAAAGCCACTATATAGCAGTTTCAACTCCCCCTAAATATGCACTCCCCCTTTCTTAACAGCTCCCCCTGCACTGTTGCTTCTCTCCCCCTTTGCCAACCAATTACAAATCTAAAAAACTCGCAAAGTAGAGATGGAGGATTCACCTGAACTTCAGGCTTGAGGAGGCATTTGCACAGATAGACTCAATCTATGCTTTTCAAACAGCTTTGTAGACAGAGATTTAGTTAGATCTTGTGTACCCTCTTCAACAGATTTAGGTTCAACTTATGAGAGTAAAGCAGTAGCTCCCACAATTCTTCTTCTTGTTGTAACTCCTGCTGATGGGTCACCTATGATATGATTTTCTTGATGAGCACTGGTCCACGTTTTCTTTGGCTTTCTTTCTTGCACAGTCTTAGTTGCAAGAGGATCTCTTTCTTCATCAACCATATACAAGTTTTCAGCTGTTCTCTTCCCGGTTGCAACAGTATTGCCTTCTTTACTCTTTACCTGGCAACTTGTTTTTGTGAATATTACCTTATAGTCTTCATTGCATAGTTTGCTGACATATGCTAGATTATATCTGAGTCCTTCAATGTGCAGAACATCTTTCAGCTTTCCTTTTCCAATATTCACTGACCCCTGACCACTGATATTGAGTGAGTCATCATTGCTAAACTTGACCCTGCCTTCTCTTAATTTGTTTAGCTTTAATAATTTACTCTTGTCTCCTGTCATGTGCAAAGTACATCCACTATCAAGGATCCACTGCTTATCCTTGCAATCAGCCTTTAGTGCAATTTCAACTATATTAGCCACCTCCCTTTTTGTTCTATATTCCTTCTTTTGAACTGGCTGGAAGATATCTTTCTCATTTTTCTCAGCTTTGACTACAACGCTTGTTTTCACTGTGCTATTAAGTGCCTTCTCTTACTCAAGGAGAAGTGTCATGCATCTCTTGGCATTATGATCATCCTGCTCGCACCTTTCACACTGTTCCAAGTCTACCAATACAGCAAACTTGTTCTTTGAAACCACTAGTTTGGGCTTCCACCAACACTCTTTGTCAGTGTGTCCTTGCTTTTTACAACATGTGCAAGAACTCACAACAGGTGTTCTCCTCTGAATTTTTGTATTGTCTCCCCCTATATGCAGCATCGTATCTTCTCAAGTTGGAGACATACACTGGCCTTCTCTACCAGCAGTTACTCGCCTTATGACCCCAAACTCCACAATAAAGACAGTGACCTTAAAACTGCCTTTTCGTGGGTTTAATCATAGTTTGTCTTCTTCTGTTCATCACTTGTTGTGTAGGCAAAGTGGCTAGCTTCTTTGCTTGTGTGACTTTCATTTTAGTCACCTTTTTCTCCTTCTTCTATTCAGCCGTAGCCCTATGCTGGTTAATTTTCTTTTCTTCCTTCTTGTTTGCCACCCTAGGTTGCTTCTTCAGATCTTCTTTATTCTCACCTATCTTCTTCTGAGTCACAACCTTCTCTTTCAACTTCTGTGGCACATTCTTATTTTCTTTAGCCAATGTAGCCTCAAATTGTTGCACTTTCTCTACATTCTTCTCTCCTTTTGCAGAACTTGTTTCTCCTACCACTTCAAATTTCTACAAGTTCTCCTCACTCTTTTTTAGTTGTTGCTGAAGTCTCAACAACTCTATCTCCATTTCTTCAATTGTTGAAGTCCTTGAGCCAAGCTCTATAGTAAGGTATTCACATATTTTAATCTGTTCTTCAAATTTTCTCTTCAAGTCAATATGTTTAGCCCTTATTTCATCCTTTTGACTTTCAGCTTCCTCAGACTTTGCTTCAACTTGTTTTATGTGAGCCTTCAACATTTTTATGGTTCTGCCCCTTCTGATTATCTCTTTTGAAGCTGCTTCCAGCTTAGCTTTAAGATCTGGCTCTTCTTCATCAACCACCTCTTCCTCTTTAGAGGTTGAGCTACCACCTTATGCTAATGCCATAAAGACATGCTCATCTAATGAGTCTTCATCTTCCTCCTCATCAACTTCTTTTATTTGACTCACATAGCTCTTGAATGAGCCTTTCTTCTTCCACTGTGGGTTGGCAATCTTCTTACTGGACTTCTTTGATTTGAATGATGATCTTCTCCATCTTGAATTCTGCTCATCATCACCATCCTCATCTTCGTCATCAAGTTTCACTTTGCACTGAGAAGCAAAGTGTCCAGTCTACCCATAATGATAACATCTCAAGGCCAGTTGTCCTTTCCCTTCTTAGATCCCTTTTTGAATTTCCTTATAAAATAAGCCAATACTTCATCTTCACTTTCTTCCTCATCCTCATCATCATCCTCCTTACTGGATGATTCTTTCTCTTATTTTATCTTCAAGTGCTTCATAGCTTTGAAAGCTGCCTCCTTTGATACCTTTATTGTTGTAGAGCTTTCAGCTGACTTTATCCTCATCTTATATGCAATGAGATTGCACTGGAGATCATGTAAAGACATCGAATTGAGATCTCTACTCTCCTCTATGGCTGCTACCTTTGAGGCAAACCTCTCAGGTAGAATTCTTAGAATTTTCTTCACAATCGATGAGTCCTTCTTGTTCTTCTCATGACTTCTAAGGTCATTTACAACATCAATAACCCTAGTGAAGAACTCTTGAACTGTCTCATTTTTCTGCATTCTGAGAGATTCATATCTCTCCTTAAAAACTTGAAGCTTGGCCTCCTTCATTCTGTCATCACCTTCATAGACTTTCTGCAATCTATCTCATATCTCCTTGGCAGATTTGCAATCCATAACTTTAGCATACTTAGCATCTGTCAATGCTGAAATGATGACGTTTGAGGCCTTCCCATTTATCTCAAACTGCCTTAATTCCTCTGGGGTTGGGTCTTTACCTTTTTCCGGAGCCACAAAACCCTGCTGTACACATTTCACCATGTTCATGCCCATGGTTGCAAATACCACTTGCATTCTTACTTTCCACATATGGTAGTCGGTTTCATTAAAGATTGGAACCTTCTAGCTGTAAGTGATGCTAATGCTGGTACCGGCTTCCATTTCTCAGTATGATGAATAAGTCAAACTTCTAGATCCCTTCAAACTAGTACACCAAGCTATTGAGCTTCAAACTGGTGAACCTGTGCTCTGATACCAATTGAAGTTCCCGATTTCTCCCTAGGATCTACTAGTTTGTGATACTGAGAGGGGGGGTGAATCAGTATCACCACAATTAGCAATTCACAGGTAAATGAACAACTTCAATCTCTTCTTAAAAGTGAACTCTTTCTCAGACTCAACTAAGGTAGATCTATTGCTACCTACTAATCACAGTAGTCCCCAAAGTCACCTTTCAGACATCTTGCCTAATAGACAATACAAATGTTCTTGTTTAGGTCTTCGTTAGGTTATGGGTTGGCTGATACTTTAGCTGCGTTCACAACTCAATTCAAAACACATAACATAAAGCAAATTAAGGACACACGAGATTTACGTGGTTCCATCAATATGACGTACATCCACGGTAGTAGGGACTCTCCCTTACCGAGACTATCCACTATACTTGAGAATTCCAGGTTACAATGGATGTCTTTAATTCTTTGCTCCTTTCACTGTTGCAATTAATAAGCAAGTACAATACAAAGAGTGTCACTTACTGTGTCTACCCTTCTTCTAGCTTGTCTTGCCTCTGTTGAATTGAAAGACTGCTCCATTGCCGCTCAGAAGTTCACCGCAATGCTCTCTAACCTCTCTTGAAGAAATCTGGAAATACGTTAAGTTCTTTCCGATGTTTCGCCGAATTACTTCTCTACGTTGTTTCACACAATCCCTGCTTTCACCGTCTCACGGTCTCACCTTTCTCCTTATCTCACGATCTCACTGTCTCATGGCTCGCTTGTCCGTTTCTCTCTCTTGCTGTCCAACCGGATTTATCTCTCTTCTCGCCGAATTTCTCTCTCTTGCCGTCCAGTCATTTCAGCTCAAATCTAGTCTCACCCGTTCCTGATCTGGTCAAGTCTCACCCATTCCAACTCGGATCTGGTCTCCCCGGTTCTCGATCTGGTCTCGTCTTACCCGTTTCTCTCTCTTATCGTGTCGTTTCCTCGCTGATCGTTGGTGTGCCGGTGGTCTGTCGTCACGCACGGGTTTCTCTCTCTTTTCTGCCAACAATCCCTTTTCGACGGTTCTTTCTCTTCCGTGACGTTCTACCGTCACTCCCCTTTTCTGATTTTTGGCCATCGTCTCCTCTTTTTCGATTTTTGGTCGTCGTCTCTCTTTCTCTCTCTCTCGATAGGCCCCTGTTCTTCGTTCAGCCCGGTCGTCAACCTCTCTTATTTCCTACAGCCGACCTCTCCTCTTCTCCCTTTTTTTTTCTCTCCTTCGTCCAACGACTACTTCGTTTTCTCTCTCTCCCATCGACGGCTTCTTTTCTCTCTCTTCCAAGTGTTTTCTCTCTCTTCGTCCGTCGGCTACTGTTCACTCGACGACTACACTGTTTACGACGGCTGCATTGTTCACTCGACGGTTACTGTTCACGACGGCTACTCTTTTCTTTTGCAGGTGTTCTTCTGTGTAGGGTTTGGTATTTTGCCGTATATTCAATTGTGTTGGCCTTCCCTCTTATGTTTTGTTGTGTATTCCATTGTGTTGGCCTTATCCTATTTTTGTCTTCCAAGGTCTTTATATATCTCTTCCATGAAACCCTAATAGGGCTTACGTAGTGGATTTACATTCTTGCCTTTACGTAGCGGATTTACTTTCTTGCTCCTTCATGCGGATTTACGTTTTTGCCCTTCCATGTGGATTTACCTTCTTACCCTTCCATGTGACTTTACTTTCTTGCACACTTAAACCTAGTTGACAACAATTACAACTCATACAAAGCTATAGGAACAACAGAGATAAAACATGACTGGACAATGAGAGAGAAAACCCGTGAGAGACGTACAACCACTAAGAGAGAAACAGATGACACGGCAAGAGAGAGAACCGTGTGACGGCAAGAGAGAGAAACCCGTGAGAAACGTATAACCACCAGCAAGAGAAAAGACCCAAACACGGCAAAGGAATGCATAGCAAAAGGAAACCCGTAAGAGACGATACCCTACCAAGAGAGAAGACGACACACCAACGGTAAAACTAGAAATGCACCACCACTAGAAGAGAAGAAAACCAAAAACGTGAGGTGAGGGCAAAAACCAAAAACGGGAGACCAACGAAACTATGAATCGGACAAGGAGAGCAAACCTAATATCCGTGAGGCTTGAGAGCAAAGAAGCGGGTGCAGACCTGAAACGTGAGACCAGAACGTGCATCGGCGTGAGACCAAAATGTGCGTCGGCTTGAGACCAAAACGTGCGACGACGTGAGACCAGAATGTGCAATGGTGTGACTGATCAGAAGCGTGGGGCAGACCATGAGACGTGAAACGGCAGACTAGAAGCGTAAGTGTAAGTCGTGAAACCGTAAGGCGGTGAAAGCAGGAGTTGTGTGAAACAACATAGAGAAGGAATTTAGTGAAGCATTGGAAAGAACTCAACGTATTTCCAGATTTCTTCAAGAGAGGTTAGAGAGTGTTGTGGTGGACTTCTAAGCGGCAATGAAGCAACCTATTCAAGTCAACAAAGGTAAGACAAGCTAGAAGAAGGGTAAACACAGTAAGTGACACTCTTTGTATTGTACTTGCTTTGTATTTGCAATAATGAAAGGAGTAGAGGATTAAGACATCCATTGTAACTACATTGCGGACATAGGGAGTACCAAACTAGTATTCTCAAATATAGTGGATTGTCTCAGTAGAGGAAGAATCCCCACCACCGTGGATGCACGTGACATTGACAGAACCACGTAAATCTCTTGTGTCCTTACTTTGATTTACATTCTATGTTTTGAATTAAGTTGTGAACGAAGCTAAAGTATCATCGAACCCATAACCTAAAGAAGACCGAATCAAGAACATCCATTCTGTCTAATAGGTAAGGTGTCTGAAAGGTGACTTCGGGGACTATTACGATTAATAAGTAGCAATAGATCTACCTTAGTTGAATATGAGAAAGAGTTCACTTTTAAAAAGAGGTTGAAGTTGTTCACATACCTGCGTATTGACTAGAGCAAAAGTATTAAAAAAGTAGAATACTTTGGCTTAAGTTATCAAGAGTTTTAAGGGGTGTGATACTGATTCACCCCCCCTCTCAGTATCACAGACTAGTAGATCCTAGGGTGAAGTAGGGAACTTCAATTGGTATCAGAGCACAGGTTCACCAGGATAAAGCTTAACAACTTGGTATACTAGTTGGAGTATGTTGGCACTAAAGATCAAATTTCAAATAGTCTAACTAAACCTCTGTCCATAGAGCTGTTTGAAAAGCACAAATTGAGTCTATCTGTGCAAATGCCTCCTCAAGCCAGAAAATTAGGTGAATCCTCCATCTCTACTCTACGAGTTTTTTAGATTTGTAATTGGTTGGCAAAAGGGGAGAGAAGCAACAGTGCAGGGGGAGCTATTAAGAAAAGGGGAGTGCATATTTAGGAGGAGTTGTAATTGCTACACAATGGCTTTTTGTTATGCGTGTTGCCAACAATTGCAAAGGGGGAGATTGTTGTTCCCACAACCTTGTATGGGTTGTAATTGTTGTCAACTAGATTTAAGTGTGCAAGTAATTTGAAGCCACATGAAGGGGCAAGAAAGTAAATCCGCCGCAGTAAGCCCTACTAGGTTCATGGAAGGAAGTATATAAACCCAAACCCTTGGAAGAAAAGGGGGTACACGGGACAATAGAGTGGAAACGAAAAAACACAGCTAGACGATGAGAGAGAAAACCCGGCTGGACGGTGAGAGAGAAACCACGACTGGACGGTGAGAGAGAAAACCTGTGAGAGACGTACAACCATCGAGAGAGAAACGGACAACACGACAAGGAGAAAACCATGTGACGGCAAAAGAGAGAAACCCATGAAAAACGTACAACCACCGACAAGAGAAAAGACGACAACACGGCAAAGGAACGCACGGCAAAAGGAAACTCGTAAGAGACGATACACCACCAGGAAAGAAGACGACACATCAACGGCAAAACCAAAAACACACCACCCCTGGAAGAGAAGAAAACCAGAACGTGAGGTGAGGGCAAAAACCAGAAACGGGAGACCAGCGAAACCATGAAACGGACGAGGAGAGCAAACCTGATATCCGTGAGGCTTGAGAACAACGAAGCGGGTACAGACCTGAAACGTGAGTCCAGAACGTGCGTTAGCGTGAGACCAAAACGTGCGACGACATGAGACCAGAACGTGCAACGGCGTGACTGATCAGAAGCATGGGGTAGGCTGTGAGACATGAAACGGCAGACCAAAAGCATAAGTGCAAGCCGTGAAAATATGAGACGGTGAAAGCAGGAGTTGTGTGAAACAACCTAGAGAAGGAATTCGGTGAAGCATTGGAAAAAACTCAACGTATTTCCAGATTTCTTCAAGAGAGGTTAGAGAGTATTGTGGTGGACTTTTAAGCGGTAATGAAGCAGCCTATTCAAGTCAACAGAGGCAAGACAAGTTAGAAGAAGGGTAGACACAGTAAATGACACTCTTTGTATTGTACTTGTTTTGTATTTGCAATAATGAAAGCAGCAGAGGATTAAGATATCCATTGTAACTACATTGCGGACGTAGGGAGCACCACACTGATATTCTCAAGTATAGTGGATTGTATCGGTAGAGGAAGAATCCCTACCACCATGGATCTACGTCACATTGACGAAACCACGTAAATTTCTTGTGTCCTTACTTTGATTTACATTCTGTGTTTTGAATTGAGTTATGAACGTAGCTAAAGTATCATCGAACCCATAACCTAAAGAAGACCTAATCAAGAACATCCGATCTATCTAATAAGCAAGGTGTCTAAAAGGTAGCTTTGGGGACTATTGCGATTAGTAGGTAGCAATAGATCTACCTTAGTCGAATCTAAGAAAGAGTTCGCTTTTAAGAAGAGGTTGAAGTTGTTCACATACCTGCGTATTGACGAGAGCAAAAGTATTAAAAAAGTAGAATACTTTGGCTTAAGTTATCAAGAGTTTTAAGGGGTGTGATACTGATTCACCCCCCCTCTCAATATCACAAACTAGTAGATCCTAGAGTGAAGTAAGGAACTTCAAGATATTTGGAGGGTTTTAAGCCTTAGGTTTGGAACAAGGGAGAGTGAAAATAAGAGAAAAATGAATGAAAGTAATGAAAAAAGGAAAGTAAAAGAAATATTTTCATTCCTTTTATATTTAGATTTTTTGTTTGTGAAAGAGAAGTAAGGGAAACAAATAATGTTTATCATAATTTTAAATTTCTCTTTAAATTATAATTAATAAGTGTTATTAAAAAATTAATATTCATACATTAGCTATTTTATGAGTCATATAAAAATTTAATATGTTTTCTTTCAAAATTGGGAAGAATGTATTTAAATGCATTAATCATCCATAATTTATAACTTAAAGGCTAGCAAAGATAGCTTTTTTATCCCATTACTTGTCACATGTAAGGACTTGAAATAAGCAGTTGGTGTATTTGCAATAAAAGTAGCAGATATAATATGTATAATTGTGTGCCTTGCTATATCTTTATTGTACATTTAGGCATTGATCTTAAATGTTTAAGATTATTAATATGTTACTTCTATAAGTAATGTAAATATTGAAATTTTGGAGTTAAGTACATGCATCTATAATATATCTATTCCTATGACACAAGACTACTATATGTCATACTTTTCTTCTTATTTTAGCTTTTTTTAAGTATAAACCTTTCATCTACTAAAGATACCTTATAGGATCTTTAAATGTTGCTTAATTAATCCTTTTTAGGGTCACTCTACTTAAGCACTCAACTAGAACCAAATCTAATGCCATTAATTTGTTGTCAATCAGATTAAATTGAAACATTTGATTCTAAATACAATTCATTTTGTAAATTAACTCCCATTAAGCTCCCTATTTTAATATGAAAATGTCTACAGAAAGTAAAAATAAATTAATTAATATTATGAAGACAAATCAATGCAATTTTCTTTAAATACAACATAGCTTAGCACTTTTCTTCTTACTATCTTTGCATTTCCAACTTACAAATTTCTTCTCAGACATGTATGAGAAAGTGTGGCTAATCCTTATACTTAGTTTGCCAAGTTGAGTATCAATTTTAGTTTTAAATCTTAATTTTTTTAGCCTAAATATTCTAACTTTAATGTGTCCTAACCTTTTTTATTTTTTGTGTGTAAAGCTTGTAAATGTCTTCTTTCATGGATAAGATAGACTTATTCCTTAATGTTGTAAGGTTGGCCTTACTTAATCATAATGTCTAATTTTTTTTCTCTTTAATAACATTATATTTGCATTGTGCTTGACTCTTTTATATTTGCTTTTTTGGGTTAGTTTAAACAATTAACTTTTGGCATTCATCTATTGTGGCATCTCTTATTGTAAAAGTAGAGTTTGATTAATATTATATGAAAAGTAAATATGTAATTTTTCTTTTTATAAAAGTTGTCTTATCACTTTAAATAAAACAAAATATTATGTAATTTCTAACTCCTGAAATAATGAAACTCTAGAATGGTTGTGGACATAGGAATATTTAGGTTGCAGACCACATAAATTTCTTTTTTGCTTTTATTCCTTTGAATTATTTTGTTTCGTAACAACTAGTATTAGAATTTTTGTTCTGAGGGAGCCAATGAATAAGTAGGAACGATGGCTTTTGAAGAAGAAAAGGTAAGGATTAACAAGTTCAATGCTATTAATTTGGGATTTTGAAAGATGTAAATGGAAGATTATTTGTATCAAAAGAACATGCATTAATGTCTTTTGAAAAAGAAACCAGAATTGATGAATAAGAAAGATTAGGAGTTATTGGATAGACAAGTCTTGAATGTTATTTGATTAACGTTAGTCCACAATGTTGCTTTTAATCTAAAGATGAAATAGGGTACCTTGTTAGAAGCAAATGGTTCCTTATATGTATATGTGAACACCCTCATCAATTTTGAAGTGACAAAAAAAAACCATTTAATTTGAAGATGAAAGAGGATATCTCTCTTATAGATCATATAAATGAGTTTAATCTAATTTCTAATCAATTGAGATTGATGAATATAAACTTTGATGAAGAGGTCAAAACTTTGATTTTGTAATCTTTATTGTTGAAAGTTGGAATGTTACTATAACTACAATAAATAATTCATCTAGTTTGCAATAATCATAGTTTAAAGCAATTCAAGATCTATTCTTGAGTGAAGATATTCTTAAGAGAGAATTAGATGTGTTATGCAACTTTAATTCTACCTTAAGTATTGAAGGTAGATAAAGAACAATTCAATGTGATGATAATAGAGACAAATCAAAACCTAGGAAAAGGAAAAAATTAAAATCTAGTACTACATGCTGAAATTGCGGTTGTAGGGGCTACTTTAAGAAAGATTGTAAGTAACTAAAAAAGAAAAGTCATGAAAATGATTATGTAAATATAATAATTGAAAATATTTTAGACACTTTAATTTTAAGTATTAATAGACTAATGAATTTTTTTAAGTCTTAGTGGATTTTATAGAAAATTTGTTAAAGGCTATCGGCACACTAATAAGCCATTAACAAAATTGCTTAAAAAGAATAGTTTTAGGTAGAACCAAAAGGCTAAAAAAGCTTTTAATCAACTTGTTGTTCCCACATCCTTGTATGGGTTGTAATTGTTGTCAACTAGCCACAATCTTATATGGGTTGTAATTGTTGTCAACTAGGTTTAAGTGTGCAAGAAAATAAAGCCACATGGAAGGGCAAGAAGGTAAATCCACGTGGAAGGGCAAGAATGTAAATCTGCCGCGTAAACCCTAGAAGGGCAAGAATGTAAATCTGCCACATAAGCCCTATTAAGGTTTCATGGAAAAGAGTATATAAAGACCTTGGAAGATAAAACTAGGGTCAGGGCCAATACAATTGAATACACAAAAAAACACCAAATCCTACACAGAAAAACACCACCTATAAAAAAAAAGAGTAACCGTAGTAAACAGTAGCCGTCAAGTGAACAATAGCTGTCGTGAATAGTGTAACCGTCGAGAGAGAGAAAGAGGAGACGGTCGACAGCCGAGCTGAACAAAGAACAAGAGCCCGTTGAGAGAGAGAAAGAGAGACAACGGCGAAAAATCAGAAAAGAGAGACGACGGCCAAAATCGGAAAAAAGGAGATGACAGCCAAAAATCAGAAAAGGGGAGCAACAGCAAAACGTCACAGTAGAAAGAGAACCGTCAAAAAGGGACCATTGGCAGAAAAGAAAGAGAAACCCATGCGTGACGACAGACCACCGGCACACCAACAGTCGGCAAGGAAACGACACAGCAAGAGAGAAAAACGAGTAAAATGAGATCAGATCGAGAACCGGGGAGACCAAATCCAAGATGGAACGGGTGAGACGAAACCAGATCGGGAACGGGTAAGACCAGATCCGAGCTGAAACGGCTAGACAGTAAGAGAGAGAAATCCAGCGATAAGAGAGAGAAATTCGGCGGTAAGAAAGAGAAATCTGGCTAGATAGCAAGAGAGAGAGAAACGGACAGGGTAAGACAGTGAGATCGTGAGACAAAGAGACGGGTGAGACCGTGAGACGGTGAAAGCAGGAGTTGTATGATACAACGTAGAGAAGAACTTCGGCGAAGCATTCAAAGAACTCAACGTATTTCCAGACTTCTTCAAGAAAGGTTAGAGAGCATTGCGATGAACTTTTAAGCGATAGTGGAGCAGCCTTTCAATTCAACAGAGGCAAGACAAGCTAGAAGAAGGGTAGACACAGTAAGTGACACTCTTTGTATTGTACTTACTTAGTAATTGCAATAGTGGAAGGAGCAAAGGATTAAGACATCCATTGTAACTGGAATTCTCAAGTATAGTGGATAGTCTCGATAAGGGAAAGTCCCTACCACCGTGGATGTACGTCACGTTGACGGAACCACGTAAATCTCGTGTGTCCTTAATTTGCTTTACATTCTGTGTTTTGAATTGAGTTGTAAATGCAGTTAAAGTATCAGCCAACCCATAACCTAACAAAGACCTAAACAAGAACATCCGTATTGTTTATTAGGTAAGGTGTCTGAAAGGTGACTTTGGGGACTATTGTGATTAGTAGGTAGCAATAGATCTACCTTAGTCGAGTCTGAGAAAGAGTTTGCTTTTAAGAAGAGGTTGAAGTTGTTCACTTACCTACGAATTGTTAATTGTGGTGATACTAATTCACCCCCCTCTCAGTATCACAAACTAATAGATCTTAGGGAGAAGTTAGGAACTTCAATTGGTATCAGAGCACTAGTTCACCAGTTTGAAGCTTAACAGCTTGGTGTACTAGTTTGAAGGGATCTAGGAGTTTGACTTGTTCAGCATACTGAGAAATGGAAGCCGGTACCAGCACTAATACCACTTACAACAAGAAGGTTCCAATCTTCAACAGAACCAACTACCATATGTGGAGAGCAAGAATGCAAGTGATATTTGCAACCATGGGCATGAACGTGGTGAAATGCGTACAGGAGGGTTTTGTGGCTCCGGAAGAAGGTAAAGACCCAACCCCAGAGGAGTTAAGGCAATTTAAGATAAATAGGAAGGCCTCAAATGTCATCATTTTAGCATTGACGATGCTGAGTATGCTAAAGTTATGGACTGCAAATCTGCCAAGGAGATATGGGACAGATTGCAGAAAGTCTATGAAGGTGATGGCAGAATGAAGGAGGCCAAGCTCTAAGTGTTCAAGGAGAGATATGAATCTTTCAGAATGCAAAAAAAATGAGAAAGTCCAAGAGTTCTTCACCAGGGTTATTGATGCTGTAAATGACCTTAGAAGTCATGGGAAGAACAAGAAGGACTCATTTATTGTGAAGAAAATTTTGAGAATTCTGCCTAAGAGGTTTGCCTCAAAGGTAACAACCACAGAGGAGAGTAGAAATCTCAATTCTAGGTCTCTACATGATCTCCAGTGCAATCTCATTGTATATGAGATGAGGATAAAGTCAGCTGAAAGCTCTGCAACAACGAAGGTATCAAAGGAGGCAGCTTTTAAAGCTATGAAACACTTAAAGATAAAAGAAGAGGAAGAATCATCCAGTGAGGATGATGATGATGAGGAGGAAGAAAGTGAAGGTGATTTGTTGGCATACTTCACAAAGAAGTTCAAAAAGGGGTCTAAGAAGGAAAAAGGACAGTTGTCCTTGCAATGTTATCGTTGTGGGCTAACTGGACACTTTGCTTCTCAATGCAAGTGAAACTTGATGATGAAGATGAGGATGGTGATGATGAGCCAAATTCAAAATGGAGAAGACCATTATTCAAATCAAAGAAGTCCAACAAGAAGACTGCCAACCTACAGAAGAAGAAGAGAGGCTCATTCAGGAGTTATGTGAGTCAGACAAAAGAAGCTGATAAGGAGGAAGATGAAGACTCATCAGATGAGCATGTCTTTATGGCATCAGCTCAAGGTGGTAGTTCAACCTCTGAAGAGGAAGAGGAGGTTGATGAAGAAGAACCAGATCTTGAAGCTGAGTTGGAAGTAGCTTCAAAGGAGATAATTAGAAGGGGCAGAACCATAAAAAGGTTGGAGGCTCACATAAAATAAGTTGAAGTGAAGTCTGAGGAACCTAAAAGTCAAAAGGATGAAATAAGGGCTAAACATATTAACTTGAAGAGAATATTTGAAGAATAGATCAAAATATGTGAATACCTTACTATAAAGCTTGGCTCAAGGACTTCAACAATTGAAGAAATGGAAATAAAGTTGCTGAGACTTCAATAACAACTCAAAAAGAGTGAGGAGAACTTGCAGAAGTTTAAAGTGGTAGGAGAAACAAGCTCTACAAAAGAAAAGAAGAATGAGACTTTGCTACAGAAGTTGAAAGAGAAGGTTGTGACTCAAGTGAAGATAACTGAAGAAGATAAGACAATTATCAAACCAAAGCCAAGGCCAAAAATGATGTATATGGTTAAAGAACAGTAGCCCATAGCTACTACGTCTCAAAAAGAAAAGAAAGTCAGCCAGCAGAGGGCTATGGCTGAACAGAAGAAGGAGAAGAAGGTGACTGAAATGAAAGTCACACAAGCAAAGAAGCCAGCTACTTTGCCTACACGACAAGTAATGAACAGAAGAAGATAAGCTGTGATCAAACCCAAGAAGAGGCAATTTCAAGGTCATTGCCTTTATTGTGGAGTTTAGGGTCATAAAGCGAGTAACTGCTGGTGGAGAAGGCCAGTATATGTCTCCAACTTGAGAAGATACGATGCTGCATACAGGGGGAGACAATACAAAATTCAGAAGAGAACACCTATCATTAGTTCTTGCATATACTGTAAAAGGCAAAGACACACTGACAAGGATTATTGGTGGAGGCCCAGATCGGTGGTTTCAAAGGACAAGTTTGTTATATTGGCAAACTTGGAATAGTGTGAAAGGTGCGGGCAGGATGACCATAATGCCAAGAGATGCATGACACTTCTCCCTGAGTAAGAGAAGGCACTCAATAGCACAGTGAAAACAAGTGGTGCAATCAAAGCTGAGAAAAAGGAGAAAGCTATCTTCCAGTCAGTTCAAAAGAAGGAATATAGAGCAAAAAGGGAGGTGGCTAAGATAGCTGAAATTGCACTAAAGGCTGATTGCAAGGATAAGCAGTGGATCCTTGATAGTGGATGCACTTGGCACATGACAGGAGATAAGAGTAAATTATCAAAGCTAAACAAATCAAGAGAAGGTAGAGTCAAGTTTGGCAATGATGATTCACTCAACATCAGTGGTTAAAAGTCAGTGAATATTGGAAAAGGAAAGCTAAAAGATGTTCTGCACGTTGAAGGACTCAGATATAATCTAGTATCTATTAGCTAACTATGCAACGACGACCACAAAGTGATATTCACAAAAATAAGTTGTCAAGTAAAGAGTAAAGAAGGCAATACTATTGCAGCCAGGAAGAGAACAGCTGGAAATTTATATGTGATTGATGAGGATAAGACAAGCAACTGTTTACTTACCAAAGAAGAAGAAAATCAACTCTGGCATAGGAGGCTGGGACACTTATCACAAAAGAACATGAGGAAGTTGACCACTACTCATGCAATCAGAGACATTCCTGACCTCAGGAGAGAGAGAGAGAGAGAGAGTATGTTTGCTCAGCATGCTCTAAAGGAAAACATGCCAAAAAGCAGTACAAGACCAAAGATTTCAGTTCTGAAGCAATGCTTGACATTGTACATACTGATTTGTGTGGATTGATGAGAATAAAAGGGTTAAAAGGTGAAAAGTACTTCATTTTGTTTGTTGATGATTATTCGAGAAGGACCTACCTCATACACCTTAAACACAAGTCAGAAGTTTTGAATTGCTTCAAGAGATACAAAATATTGGTTGAAAATGAGAGTGGAAGAAAGATCAAAGTATTGAGGTAAGATCAAGACACTAAATTTACAAATAAAGCTTTTAAAGATTATCTTGAGAAGCATGGAATTCATCATCAAATGGCAACAGTAAGAACACCTCAACAAAACGGGGTGGTAGAGAAGAAAAATAGAGCTATGGTTGAAATGGTGAGAACTTTACTACTGGAATCCAAACTTCACACAGGATTTTGGACAGAAGCAACATTTACAGTCGTACATCTACTAAACAGAGTTTTACTAAGGCCCAATACTGATAAGACTCCATATGAGCTATGGAGTGGGAAGAAGACGACAGCCAAGTATTTCAAAATCTTTGGCAGCCCATGTTTTGTGAAGAACAAGGAGCAAAACTTGGGAAAATTCAATACTAGGTCTGATGAAGACATCTTTGTGGGATACTCAAAAAAGACAAAAGGTTACAAAGTTTTCCTGTATAAGCTGAGAAAAGTGATCACTTCCAATGATGTGAGAATAGATAAGAACTGGAAAACAATGCAGAATGGAGAAACTAAGGACAATGAAGAAGATGACTTAAATGTAGATGAAGAATCAGACCAACCTGAAGAAAAGGAACAAAAAGTAAGTTCAGACTTAGAGAAGACTGAGTATAAAGACGAAGAAAGAGATCATCTTGCAATTAAGACTGTGCAAGAATGAAAGCCAAAGAAAACGTGGAGCAGTGCTCATCAAGGAGATCAAATCATAGGTGACCTATCAGCAGGAATTACAAGAAGAAGAAGAATTGTGGAAGTTACTACTTTACTCTCACAAATTAAACCTAAATCTGTTGAAAAGGCTACACAAGATCTAACTAAATCTCTGTCCACAAAGCTATTTAAAAAGCACAGATTGAGTCTATCTGTGCAAATGCCTCCTCAAGCCTAAAGTTCAGGTGAATCCTTCATCTCTACTTTGCGAGTTTTTTAAATTTGTAATTCATTGGCAAAGGGGGAGAGAAGCAACAGTGCCGGGGGAGCTGTTAAGAAAGGGGGAGTGCATATTTAGGGGGAGTTGTAATCCATTTGCTTCTGGATTATTATTCTAAAAAGATTATGAAGGATTGCTGCATAGTGGCTTTTGTTATGAGTGTTGCCAACAATTACAAAAGGGGAGATTGTTGTTCCCACAACCTTGTATGGGTTGTAATTGTTGTCAACTACGTTTAAGTGTGCAAGAAAGTAAAGTCACATGGAAGGGCAAGAAAGTAAAGCCACATGGAAGGGCAATAAGGTAAATCCACATTGAAGGGCAATAACGTAAATCCACCGCGTAAGCCCTAGAGGGGTAAGAACGTAAATCCACTGCGTAAGCCCTATTAGGGTTTCATGGAAAAGAGTATATAAAGACCTTGGAAGACAAAACTAGGGTAAGGGTCAACACAATTGAATACACGACAAAACACCAAACCTTACACAGAAGAACACCACCAACAAAAGAAAAGAGTAGCCGTAGTGAACAGTAGTCGTCGTGAACAGTGTAACTGTCGAGAGAGAGAGAGAGAGAAAGAGGAGACGATCAACGACCGGGCTGAACAAAGAACAGGAGCTCATCGAGAGAGAGAAAGAGAGACAACAGCCAAAAATCAAAAAAGAGACAGCCAAAATCAGAAAAGAGGGGACAACAGCCAAAATCGGAAAAGAGGAGACGACGGCCAAAAATCAGAAAAGGGGAGCGACGGTAGAACGCCACGGAAGAGAGAGAACCATGGAAAAGAGACCGTCGGCAAAAAAGAGAGAGAAACTCGTGCTTGACGACAGACCACCGGCACACCAACGGTCACGAGGAAACGATACGACAAGAGAGAGAAACGGGTAAGATGAGACCAGATTAGGAACCGGGGAGACCAGATCCGAGCTAGAACGGCTGAGACGAAACCAAATCGGGAACGGGTAAGACCAGATCTGAGCTACGGCTGGACAGTAAAAGAGAGAAATCCAGCAGTAAGAGAGAGAAATCCGACTGGACAGTAAGAGAGAGAGAAATGGACAAGCGAGCCGTAAGACAGTGAGATTGTGAAACAAGGAGATGGGTGAGACCGTGAGACGGTAAAAGCAGGAGTTGTGTGATACAACGTAGAGAAGAACTTCGGCGAAGCATTCAAAGAACTCAACGTATTTCCAGACTTCTTCAAGAGAGGTTAGAGAGCGTTGCGGTGAACTTTTAAGCGGTAGTGGAGCAACCTTTCAATTTAACAGAGGCAAGACAAGCTAGAAGAAGGGTAGACACAGTAAGTGACACTCTTTGTATTGTACTTGCTTAATAATTGCAATAGTGAAAGGAGCAGAGGATTAAGACATCCATTGTAATTGGAATTCTCAAGTATAATGGATAGTCTCGATAAGAGAGAGTCCCTACCACCGTCGATGTATGTCACGTTGACGAAACCACGTAAATCTCGTGTGTCCTTAATTTGCTTTACATTCTGTGTTTTGAATTGAGTTGTAAATGCAGCTAAAATATCAGCCAACCCATAACCTAACGAAGACCTAAACAATAACATCCGTATTGTTTATTAGGCAAGGTGTCTGAAAGGTGACTTTGGGGACTATTGTGATTAGTAGGTAGCAATAGATCTACCTTAGTCGAGTCTGAGAAAGAGTTTGCTTTTAAGAAGAGGTTAAAGTTGTTCACTTACCTGCGAATTGCAAATTGTGGTGATACTGATTCACTCCCCCTCTCAGTATCATAAACTAATAGATCCTAGGGAGAAGTCGGGAACTTCACAGCTCAAGCAAGTTATGGTTATTGCCTTAGTACTTGTAATGTCAAACTTTACTAAACCTTTTATTCTAAAAACTAATGCATGTAAGAATGGTATTGGGAATTTGTTAATGCAAAATAAAAGACCTGTTGCATACTTGAGTAAAAGATTAAATGTTAAACATTATAAGCTATCTATATATGAAAAGGAATTGCTAGCTATCTTGATGGTAGTATTTAAATAAAAGCATTAATTAGAGAGGCACCATTTCATCATTCAAACTAATCAACTAATCATAAAAGTCTAAAATTCTTATTTCAACAACAATTTCACATATACTTTCAACTTAAAGGTATGACCAACTTTAGGGATTGGACTATAGCATCTGGTATAAAAAGGGTCTAAACAATAGAGCAATAAATGCCCTTTCTAGAAAGGGATTTGAAGGTCCTAAAGAGTATCAACCATAGGAGCCCATAGCATGCCTTACTACAATAACTCAAG
Organism: Ceriops tagal; assembly: GCA_021533255.1. Classification (NCBI taxonomy): domain Eukaryota; kingdom Viridiplantae; phylum Streptophyta; class Magnoliopsida; order Malpighiales; family Rhizophoraceae; genus Ceriops; species Ceriops tagal. The sequence continues at coordinate 5,199,598 of CM038604.1, forward strand.
TGCCCTAATGGCTTAATGAAGTAGTTGAAAGCTATAAGGATAATGCCTTAACTTCTAAACTTATAGCCATATTAACACTTTCTAGGATCTAAACCTTTATTTTCCTTACAAAATGGAGTGCTCAAACATAAAGGCAAACTCTCTATAAAGACTCATAGTAATATTAATAAACAAATGTTGAAGCAATTCCATGCTTCACTAAGGAGTCCTAAGTTATTGCAACCATTACTTATTCCTACACAAGGTTAAAGAGACATTAGCATATATTTTATAGAGGGTTTACTCGGAAAACCTACCTACGTTGCATGACTTTCCACAAGTCAACCCAATGGAGTAAGTAGTTACATTTGATAGAATGATGGTATAATAGCAGTCATCATTCAGTTATAGCAATGTCATTTTTTCAAACTCTCAATGGATTTGCACCCCTATAACTATCTTAGTTACCCATTGATCAACCTAAGGTAACCTTTGCAGAAGCCTGGTTATAAGAAAGGTAGCACATGTCAAGACTCCTTAAGGAGCAACGACTAAAAGCTCAATAAAGGATGAAGTGTTATGCTAATAAGAGCAAAATTGACGAGCCTTTCTCATTGGGAGAGTGGATCTACTTGATGTTACAACCTTACAAGCATACTTCAGTGGTTATAAGAAAAAATTTGATGCTTGCTACTAAGTGTTATGGGCCATTTTTTATCCTAAACAAAGTTGGTCAGATAGCCAACAGATTACAATAGCTAGAAGGATCCACAATCTACCTCATTTTTTATGCGTCATTGTTAAAAAAATCAGTGGGTGAGCAAGGTCATCTTATGCCTCGGCTACCCCCTTACTATTCAGGATGGGCAACCTTTCGCAGAGCCTATTGTAGTCTTGGATAGGATAGGAAGATGGTTAAGAGGCAGAATAAAGTCGTTATCCAAGTGTTGATCTAGTGGTCAAACTTAATTCTAGAAGATGCCACTTGAAAGGATTGGTCCTTCATCTCGTCACAATTTCCTAATTTCATGTCTTGAGGACAAGGTCATTTTTGCAGGAGAGGACTTAATGTGAGCCAACTTAGAATGGATTCAATTTTGATAGATGGCCTTGTGAACTATTGTTGTTGTCTGCCATTGTTTCTGTTGTGATTCAACATTCTGTTATTGTTGGGAGCATTGACTTAATGGATGTCTATGGGAAGCGTTAGCACTATTGGATCAATTGAGTTTGTTCAATTCGTTAAGTTGCCATTAACCGACGTTTCTATCCCGATACAATTAGTAAATGGTGCATTTTGCTACTTTGCAGAAAATAACGTTATCTTTCTTAACGGTGCCAACTGTATAAAGTGCATTGGATGTAAGGAATAGTTGGATGATAATAGAAAACGCTGATTTTCTCTCTAGATTCCGTTCTGATTCTCTCCCTCCCTCCTCTGCTCTCTCTCTCGTTCTTATCCCAAATCTTTCCTTTTGGAGACCTAACAGCTGTTGAATAAACATTAAATATCCGTTTTTTATTAATGCGTTATTTCAGCAGTTTTATAGGAAAATGAAATGTCAAGAGTCAGCAGTTACTCTTACGGGTGATAATGGGTTTTTATTTTGGTTTATGGCTATTAATAGAATTGCCTATAATTAAGTTTATTTCAGTTTTAGAAGGGCAGACTACAACTTATAAATAAATCATTGTATTGCTTGTAAGCATGACACAGAATCGAGAATAAAGCCTCTTTTCAAAAATTATTTTTCTCCACAAGTCCATAATTTGCAACCAACACTATTTTTTTACAAATTGGTATTAGAGCCAATGGGGAGTGTAATCAATAATGTGCCGCTGCCCCGATTAACGAAGGTGAACTACGAGAATTGGAGCATCCAAATGAAAGCTCTTCTCAGTTCTGTGGATTGTTGGGGGTGGTTCAAGAAGGTTTCAAAGAACCAGAATCTACCGCAGGATATACGGTGGCTCAAAATAAGGCGTTGAAAGAAACGCAATCAAAAGATAAGACGGCATTGTACATGCTATTCCGAGCTGTTGATGAGTCGGGCTTTGAGAAGATTGCGAGTGCGAAAACTTCAAAAGAAGCGTGGGACATCTTGGAGACTGCGTACAAAGGAGCCGATTGAGTTAAACAAGTTCGCCTTCAAACTATTCGCAACGAGTTGGAAGGCATGAAGATAAAGGAGTCGGAAGGTGTGTCCGATTACATCACGCGTGTTCAAACTGTGGTGAATCAACTCAACCGAGACGGAGAAAAGTTGTCCGATGCACGGGTCGTGGAGAAGATTCTGAGGTCGTTAACCGACAGTTTCGAGAATGTGGTATGTGCCATAGAAGAGTCAAAGGATCTAGCAACGTTCACGGTCGACGAGCTTGCCGGTTCCCTTATGGCACATGAATATCGTAAAAAGAAGAAGAAGGAGGAGACACTTGAGTAGGCACTTCAAACCAAAGCATCGATCAATGACGAAAAGATATTCTATTCTCAAAACTTTCGAGGTAAATGGCATGGCCGTGGTGGTCGAGGAAATAGTCGCGATGGGAAAAGCCGCGGTCAAGAAGGGTATCATGAGGAGAAGGGGCAATCAAACCAACAGAATTGGCATGGAAGAGGACACGGTCGTGGAAGAGGCGGTCGGTCAAATTATTCCAACATCGAGTGCTACAAGTGTGGCAAATATGGTCACTATGCGAAGGATTGCAATTCCGATAAGTGTTACAATTGTGGAAAGGTGGGGCATTTTGCAAAAGAATGTCGAGTTGAGAAAAAGGTGGAAGAGACAACCAACCTAGCCACGGAAGATGAGGTGAAAGAAGGTTTTCTCTTAATGGCATATAACAAAGTCAACACCGACAATGACACGGTGTGGTACCTCGACACGGCTGCAAGCAACCATATGTGCGGGCACGAGCATTGTTTCAAAGAGATGCGAAAGGTTGAAGCTGTATCTGTATTGTTTGGAGATGGCTCGAAGGTTGAGGTCAAAGGCCAAGGTACGATTTATTATTTACAAAAGGATGGTTTAGTTGGGTCAATCCAAGATGTGTATTACGTACCAGACCTCAAGAGCAACATTTTAGTATGGGGCAACTCATGGAGAAAGGTTATTCGGTTTTTATGAAAGACCGGATATTACTATTGAAAGACAAGCAAGGGCGTTCAGTCGCTCAAGTTGAAATGGGGAGAAATCGGATGTACAAACTAAATTTGAGAAGTGTACGAGAAAAATGTTTGCAAGTCAATGTAAAAGATAAGGCGTCACTGTGGCATCTTCGTTTTAGTCACCTACATCATGAAGGCCTAAACAAGTTGGCAAAGAAAAACATGGTGCACAGACTACCGGACATGGAATACGAGGGAAAATTTTGTGAAGAATGTGTGCTCAGAAAGCATGCGAGAATGTCGTTTCAAAAGAAGGCAGAATATCGGGCTAAGCAACCTCTCAAGTTGATTCATTCCGACATATGTGGACCAATCACCCCCGAATCTTTCAGCGGCAAAAGGTATTTCATTTCCTTTATTGATGATTTCTCACGAAAAACTTGGGTTTATTTTCTGAAAGAAAAATCCGAGGCATTCGAGGTGTTCAAAAAATTCAAAGTGCTGGTGGAAAAGGCAACCGGTAGACACATCAAATCTGTACGATCCGATAGAGGTGGCGAGTACACTTCGACGGTTTTCATGGAGTATTGTGAGGAGCAAGGCATAAGGCAATTTCTAACCGCACCGTACTCTCCACAGCAAAACGGTGTGGCCGAGAGGAAGAACCAGACCATTCTCGACATGATTCGGTCAATGCTCAAGAGTAAGAAAATGCCGAAGGAATTTTGGGCGGAAGCCGTGCAATGCGTCGTCTATGTTCAAAATCGGTGTCCACATGCGAAGTTGTATGATCAAACACCATAAGAGGCATGGAGCGAACAAAAACCAACAGTCTCTCATCTCAAAGTATTCAGCACACGTGCCAGATCAATGAAGAACAAAGCTCGAAGACAAAAGCAAAAGATATATTTTTATTGGGTATGATGAGAAAAAAAAAGGATACAAGCTATTCGACCCGATAAGCAAGAAGATTCTAGTGAGCCGTGATGTACGAGTTCATGAAGCAAATGAGTGGGATTGGAATAAAGCAACAGAGGGTATCATCAAAGTTGGAGAATCATCAACTGCTATACCAACAACCATACCGGAAAATTCTGAAACTATTGTTGATGAAGATGAACCGCGACAACCCAAAATGCGAAGTTTACAAGATTTGTATGATTCGACAAATGAGGTACACCTTGTATGTCTTTTGGTGGATTCCGAGAATATAAGTTTTGAACAGGCGGTACGAGACAAGAAGTGGCAAACTGCCATAGACAAGGAGATTAAAGCAATAGATCGCAACAACACATGGGAGTTAGCAGAATTGTCGAAAGGAACTCAGCCCATTGGTGTCAAGTGGGTGTTTAAGAGAAAGATGAATGCTCAAGGGGAGATAGAACGGTATAAGGCGAGACTTGTAGCAAAGGGATACAAGCAAAAGGCGGGAATCGACTATAACGAGGTGTTTACTCCCGTTGCAAGAATGGAGACAATCAGATTGCTCATTTCACAAGCGGCTCAATTCAAATGGCCAATATTACAAATGGATGTCAAGTCGGCATTCCTGAATGGTGTGCTTGAAGAAGAAGTTTATATCGAACAACCACCCGGGTACATGAAAATTGGAGAAGAAAAGAAGGTGTTGAAATTGAAGAAGGCACTTTATGGGTTGAAGGCATGGAATACTCGTATCGATACATACTTCAAGGAGAACGGGTTCGAGCAATATCCCTACGAACATGCCCTTTATGTGAAAAAGAGTAGAGGTAATATGTTATTTGTTGCTCTCTATGTTGATGACCTCATTTTTATGGGGAATAATAATGAAATGATACAAAAGTTCAAGAGTACAATGACACGGGAATTCGAGATGACAGATTTGGGCTTGATGAAGTTTTTCCTTGGTCTGAAGGTAAGACAAGAAAAGACGGGTATCTTTGTATCCCAGGAGGCATATACAAAGGAGATTTTGAAGAAATACAAGATGGAGTCTTGCAATTCGGTTTCAACACCAATGGAATCGGGTGCAAAACTCTCTAAGTTTGATGGAGGAGAACGAGTCAACGCAAGAAAATACCGGAGTTTAGTGGGAAGCCTTCGCTATCTCACATGCACAAGGCCTAACCTTGCATTAAATGTCGGCATTATAAGTCGGTTCATGGAGGAGCCAGTTTATTCACATTGGAAGGCGTTGAAGCGAATCCTACGGTACATCTAAGGAACAGTGTCACTCGGGTTATTCTATACAAATGCGGCAAATTACAAGTTGGTCGAGTACTCCGACAGCGATTGGTGTGGAGACTTGGAAGATCGGAAAAGCACATCGGGTTATGTGTTCTTTATGGGTGACACGACGTTTACCTGGCTTTCAAAGAAGCAACCGATCGTAACACTCTCGACATGTGAAGCTGAATATGTGGCAGCATCTTTGTGTGTACGTCATGCGATATGGCTTAGAAATTTGTTGGGCAAGTTGGAGCAACAACAACTCGATGCGACTATGATACGAGTTGACAACAAATCAACAATTGAGTTGAGCAAGAACCCAGTGAATCATGAGAGAAGCAAGCATATTGACGTTCGCTTTCACTTCATCCGAGATCAAGTGAAGGAAGGAAGTGTGGAATTAGTGCACGTGGCAAGTCGGGACCAAGTCACGGATATCTTCACGAAACCGCTACCGACGATACTTCTCGACAACTGCAAAAGATTGATCTGTATGAAAGATGGCAGAAGTATTGAACTTTATGGGGGAGTCTTGTTAAATAAACATTAAATGTCCATTTTTTATTAGTGCGTTATTTCAGCAGTTTTATAAGAAAATGAAATGTCAAGAGTCAGCAGTTACTCTTACGGATGATAATGGGTTTTAATTTTGGTTTATGGCTATTAATAGAATTGTCTATAATTAAGTTTATTTCAGTTTTATAAGGGCAGACTACAACTTATAAATAAATCATTGTATTACTTGTAAGCATGACACAGAATCGAGAATAAAGCTTCTCTTTAGAAATTATTTTTTTCTCCACAAGTCTATTGTTTGCAGTCAACAATATTTTTTTACAACAACCAAAGTTAGTTATTGCATTGCAGTTATCTCTAGAATTGTCGGAGCAGTCTTAATAACCTCCGTTTTGCTTTTCTACTATTATTGCCTAAAGACGTACAAGAACACCATGAGCGATCCACTGGAACTTCGCTCGCTATCCCTTTTCCCGCAAGTAACATATGAAGATCCCCTTCCTAAAGCAACTAACAGAACCCATTCAGAAAACTTCATAGGTGTGTGGGCAGTTTTGGGTCTGTCTACCGTGGAATTTTTGAACTGAATGAAACAATCCTTGCTGTTAAATGTACTAAATCTTCTGCAGAAGGGGTACTTCCGAAAGTTTTTTGACAGGGTGTGAAGTACTGAGAAATGTCAGGTGTTGAAATCTACTCAACATATTGACTGCATTTTCTAGTATTGATTTTCAAGGCTCTAGGATACAATTACGTGGAGATTGGGAGTCTGGAGGAATGGTTGCATCAGACTGATAAACTTGACAGAGTACAGAGCCAAGGTATTTAAGTCTGATTTGGAGATAATGCATATGACCGTTTGCACCACGATTGTGACATGCCCATTGTTCACTGGGATCCGCAGCCTATCAATGTTCTACTAGACAATAATATGAGATGACTGACTGCTTATGTCGGAGACTTCGGATTGGCAAGATTCCTTCAAGAAAATTCCACTCAGTACAGCAGCAGCTCCATTTCGTAATTTGGTATAAAACCATTGGTCATGCAGCCCAAGGTAAAACAAACGAACTTTCCATCGAGTTACCATTACTCCATCGGAATATCTTTTGTCTTGTAATATTATACACCAAAATCATGAACAACGAAGCTTGCAACCATGTGTATGAACTGCGGAGCATGGCATGGGGAGTACATCGACTAATGTGATGATACCAGTTATGGTAATGGCAAATGTTAGAGACCACAGCATCCGCTTAACATTAGACGTCAATAGTCAAAGTTGGAGTTTGCTTGTTCTGCTGAATTGCCAAGAAGGAGGATGGATATTGGTCGCAAGGCAGCAGCCGAACTGCAACAAAATCAGGTGCACGCTTTTGTAGGTGATTGGGTGCGTTGACCCCTTAAACATTGTCCTGCTAGGCATGGTGAAGCGCATAACTGCCAACCTAGCGCCCGATGAACATCATTGTCCTGTTTAAGAATCCGCCGTCTGTTGCGTTGTCCGCAGTTGCAGGCAACGGGGTTATCAGACTGGCGAATAGACAGATGTATATGTTTTTGGGGAGTGGCATCTAAAGTATGCGCCGATCAGTTTCATTGCCTCCGCTCCTCCACCAAAAACAACCAGTTGCCGCCTCCGTCACATCACACTGCGCTTTCTTTGTTTTCCCACCGAGACTTTGGGGATTTAGTTTTCATCATTCCCGCAATCGAGAAATTAGAGAAGGCCAGAAAAAAGAAGTTTCAGCTTTGTAGGTGAATTCCTTATTTGTGTGTATGGGTTTCAGTTTTTGAGCTCATATCTGACAGCCATTGATTGGATGCGTTTTCTATCAGAAGCTATTAGTGCATTTTTTATCAATTCACCATGAAAAAAGCAGCATATGAAACAACTGGGAAGCAAAGGAATTGACAAGAATATGTTACACAGTGAATGACAATCATATGCCAATTCTAATCAACAGTGAAAATAACCAGCAAGAACTTTGCCAAAATCCAGAACACCTTTGTGCAAAGGCTCAATGAAACTATGAAAATAATCTTAAAAAAAAAATTATGTTGGTAGATAACTGTGCTGAGTCAAAATCCAAGAAAATGCATTTTCCTCCAGAAATGTATAAACTATAACCCCGTGTTACCAGTGTTCTGCTGAACTGAGAGTCCAAGCCTCCTCCAAGCAGCATTGGTTTAGAAATTTGGGGCGATGTGTGAAGAGTGGACCAAAAAAAAAAAAGAAAACTCCCTACCGTCACAGGTCCAGTAAAATAAAGACCCCAAATTACATCGACCATTGTTTTACTATCCTTGAAATATCGATGGATTCACCCAGTATAAAGTGACTTGAGACCCACTAAATATGTTTTCCATCATGGAACTAAGCATTTTTGGAAGATTTGAAAGTCTCCAGGAATTCTTTAGCCTTCCGCGGCTCTTTCTTCCGCCTCGACCTGTCCCAATTGTGCTCAGCAGCAAGGATCTCAATTACACGTGGCAATGCCCGGTTAGCCGCATCAGTATCCAGGAAAGCAAGTCAAATCAACTAGCAATGAAATCAACTGCAGACTCACAATATTCATTGCGAGCACGGTAGGCAACCTCGGCCTCTAGGAAAGGATACCCATGAGCAAGTCGCTTCCCAAGACATTCATTCTGTACCATAGCACCACTAACCGCAAAGACTCATCGAGATTTTTATCTGAACATTTCAGAAAATCACCAGGCATACCCAAGTACCATAGCATCCCTTCGATAATCTTCAACGGCAATACCTTATCTTTACTCATCAATATTAGCTTCTTCAACCTTTCCACCAAATTCTCGTCGTGCTCTTCAAGCGCCCTTCTTTCTTCTCCATCAATCTGGATAGCCTCTGGGGTCAATCGGAACCAAGGCAAGCCATATTTAGGACCAGTAAACTCCTCAAATATTGAAGGATATTGCCTTAGAAATCTAGCAACCTTAATCTTGATATCCAACTCCAATCCCCTCTTGGAAACATGAGAGATTGGGATACAACCATTGGGTTGTCGAGCTATAACATTTTTCAACGAAATGATGCGATTGAGTTCTATGGACTGGTGGATGTGTTCCAACCGGTCATAGTAAGGGTCCTTTTTCCACTTCATGTACACGTTCACGTAGCTCTGAAGTTGAAGGTACATGTAACAAGCACTACATTTTTTGTGATTCAACGGCGAAAAGATGGGATTTTGAGATGTGAAGAGTAAGGGTTCTAGCGATTTGGAGGCGGGTTTCTTTAGGAACATCGGGTTTTGGGGGGATTTAAGGGTGATTTATTTACATTACTAGCTATCATAACAACACTCTCGCCCATCTCGCAAATCTCTTAGAAGATCAGAAGACAATCCCCCACCCCACCCCCAAC
>CM038604.1:5213134-5225543 GCA_021533255.1 Ceriops tagal
TTAAATAGTATAATCTTAAAAAATATAACATAAGGGCAAGCTCACTATTATTCATTAAAAAATTATAATTCATAGAATTTTTTATTTCATCATACCTTAAAATATCACAACTTTTATGTCTTAATCTTTGGTTTATAATTTGAAAAACATTGAAGATGATGTTTTATATTTTTATTGATTAATTCAATAGAATTAGTCTTTTAAGATAGCAAAAAAAATGTTGTAAATTAATATATTTTCAAAAACTAATTACTATGTTTTTTTAATTGGTCAAGTAACCATTTTATGATTGTTGGATTAATCATTTTATGACTATTAAACTAACTATTTTGTGTTTGTTACTAATTATTATGAATTATAATAACACTAATCATTTATTACTATTAGAATTTTGTTTGATATTATTTTACTTTATAAGTTATTAAGTCATGACTAATATAAATTAGTCTCTTCCTCTTATTCTTAAAAGATAATAGATAACATTCATAACAATCCATAGCTCACTATTATGTTAAGCATCAAAGATTAAGTTGTTTCCAGTATTTTATTATTTAAAGTAAACATTAGTAAGAAAATTTGTTGTATTTTGGGATGATAGTTGTTATAGTTTATTACATTAGAACAATTTGTTTATGAAATTAGGAATTATCTTTAAGGATAATACATAGAACGCTTTAAACCCAATATCTTTTTTAGTTAATTTACATTATTGCCCAATTTTAAGGTCTAAACACAACCTTGACATCATATGAATATTTTTTTAGTAGTAGATTTATTTTTTTCCAATTATAGAGCATGGGATTAATGACTAAGCATTTTCAATCCATATGAGGTTAATGCCATTGTAGAAATTCTTTTGACTTAAAAGCTATAAACATATTCACTTATTTGGCATTATAAGAAAATAGGAAATTACTTTAGAAATGGGGTATCACTTTTAAGATCATAAAAGGAATGCCAAGGTTCTTAAGTGTGAAACGTTCAAGCCAATTTGGGTACGTGGAAAAGAGTTTTTTAGGACTTAAGACACCACTTAAGATTAAGAATTGCATTTGGAGAACAATACAAGGTGTGCCTCTTACATAAACAAACTTGCTCAAAAAAATTGTAATTAGTAATTGAGATTGCCTTATTTGTTATAATAGGGAGGAAACCAAAGAACACTTCCTCTTCTTTTGCGATAATGCAAGGGATGATTAATGAGAAAATAGGCTACATGCCAAATACAATAGGGTCTCCATCTTTTTGGGTTTAATGGGAGGAAGTTATGGAGTTCCTAACATTAAAGGGCAACTACTTTATCTCAAATTTGTTGCAAAAACATGTTAGCATATATAAAAGTCAAGGAATATAGCTCTATATGAACAAGTCTAACCAAATCCATTAATAATAGTAGTAAGAATCTAAGGGGATTTTCACCAATTTTAGGGGCTCCTAAGATCAATTGTGATGCTTCTTATGATCTCAAAACAAGGACAATAAGCACAATAGTTAAGGAAAGAAGAGTTACGAGGGAAAAGGAGGAATTAAGCTTAATGGTAATAACTTAGGCTACAGTGGACATGGCTTATTTGGTGATAAGGCTTGGTTGGCCTTAAATTGAGATTTAGATAAATTCACTTTTAATTCACTAAGCCATTTTTGCAAAGAAGAGAAAATTGCTTTAAGAAATAAATCCATTTGTAAATAATTCTCTTAATATATAACGTGACGTACATCCACGGTGGTAGAGACTCTCCCTTACCAAGACTATCCACTATACTTGAGAATTCTAGTTACAATGGATGTCTTAATCCTTTGCTCCTTTCATTATTGCAATTACTAAGCAAGTACAATACAGAGAGTTTCACTTACTGTGTCTATCCTTCTTTTAACTTGTCTCGCCTCTATTGAATTGAAAGGCTACTCCACTGTGGCTTAGAAGTTTACCGTAACGCTCTCTAACCTCTCTTGAAGAAATCTAGAAATACGTTGAGTTCTTTCCGATGCTTCGCCAAATTCTTCTCTAGGTTGTCTTACACAGCTCCTGCTTTTACCGTCTCACGGTCTCACCCGTCTCCTTGTCTCATGGCTCACCTCACGTTTCTGGTTTGTCGTTCCATGTCTCACGGCTTGCCTCACGTTTCTGGTTTGGCGTTACACGTCTCACGCACATTTCTAGTTTGCACCCTTTGCTAGTCCCATGCCTCACACACACTTTTGGTTTGGCGTTTCACATCCCACGTACGTTTCTGGTTTGCACGCCTTGCTGGTCACACACCTTACCACCGTTTCTGGTTTGCACTTGTCTGTTTCACACCTCCGGACAGCTTGGTTTGCTCTCCCAGTGGTCTCCTCTTTCACGGTTTCTCCTCTCTTCCTTTACGGATGATGTGCTGTCTCCTCTCTTACCAATGGTGCGTTTGCCTCTCCTCTTACCGTGAGTCATACGGTTTCCTTCCAACCATCGCCGGTTTCCCTTATTGTCCAAGGTCTCCCTTGGTTTACCGTGTGTTCACTCTTGCTGTCCAACTGGTATACTTTTCCTTGTTGTAGGGTTTTGACTCACCAAGGTCTCACTTGCTATTGGTGTGTTGTAACCATGCTCTCCTTATTGGCGTTCACCTTGCCTTAGCCGTTCTAGTCTCACGTTTCAACTTTGCTACTGTCCCGTTTCAGCTTTGCTGGTCTCCCGTTTTAGATCTCACCTGGTCTCACGTTTCCAGGTCTCACCTAGTCTCACGTTCTGATCTGGTTTGGTCTCACCTAGTCTCACGTTTCCAGGTCTCACCTGGTCTCACGTTTTGGTCTGGTATGGTCTTCTCTTCCGGGTGGTCTCACGGATATTAGGTATGCTGTCTTCCGGTGTGCTTTGGTCTGTATCTCCAATGTTTCTGGTCTATATCCCCAACGTTTCTGGTCTGTCTCTCCAATGTTTCTGGTTTATATCTCCAACATTTCTGGTTTGTATCTCCAACGTTTCTCTCCATCATTTCTGGTATGTATCTCCAACGTTTCACCTTTTCTAGGTCTCACGTCCTATGTGGCTTTTACCTTTTTGCCCTTCCATGTGGCTTTACTTTCTTGCACACTTAACCTAATTGACAACAATTACAACCTATACAAGGCTATGGGAACAACAAAATCCTAATATGCAAGAGTTTATACCTAGCCACTACCATAGAGACTTGCATAAAAAGTTGCAGGGGCTAGTGCAAAGGTCCATAAGTATGGAGGACAATTACAAGGAGATAGAAATAGTCATGATTAGAGCTAATGTAGTGAAAGACTATAAGGCTACCTTAGCAAGGTTTATTAGTAGTTTAAATAAGGAAATTGCAAATGTAATAGATTTTTAACACTATTTAGAGATAGAGGAGCTGTTGTATAAGGCTATCAAGGTGGAGAAACAAATCAAGTCCAAAGGATCTAGATTTAGATCAACTTTTAATTCTACATGGAAAGCAACTTGGAAAGATATCAAAATAGCCTTAAAGCCAAAAAAAGATGTGAGGCCAAAGGAATTAGTTACTGTTTCTAAAGGTAAAACCGAAATGAAATTTTCTAAATCTCGTGATATTAAGTGCTTTAGGTGTCAAAGACATGGACTTATTGCTTCTCAATATCCAAATAAAAAAGCTATGATCATATTGAAGAATGGTGACATAAAAAGCATTAGTTCAAGTGATAATGACATGTCACCATTAGAGGATTATTCTGATGTTGATGTTGAAGAATCTATTTATGAAGATATACTAGTTATAAGGCATGCACTGAGTATTCAACCTAAAGATGATAATGATAAGGAGCAATATGAGCACATGTTCTACATAAGATGCTACGTTAAAGATAAGGTACGTAGCATAATTATCGATAATGGAAGTTATACTAACGTTGCTAATATTTTATTTGTAGAAAAGTTGAATTTGGATACCTTCAAGCATGCTAAGCCTCATAAGTTGCAATGGTTGAATAATTATGGAGAAATTAGAGTAACCAAGAAAGCTTTAATTACCTTTTCTATTGGCAATTACAAGGATGAGGTTCTTTATAATGTAGCACCAATGTATACTAGTCATATACTTCTTGGGCAACCGTGGCAATTTGATAGGGAGGTTACTCATAATGGCCACAAGAATAGATACTCCTTTATAATTAATAATTGAACTGTTATATTAATTCCTCTTAAACTTATTCAAGCATATGAAGATTAAATTAAGATAATAAGAGAGTACAAAATGAGAGAAGAACAAATGAAAGAACAAGGGGAAAAGAAAAAGAAAGAGAGTGAGAGGTCAAAGGAAAAGAGAGAAAGTAAGATTGAGGGAAAAAATTTAAGTGAAAAGGGTGAGACAGAGAGAAAAACTGGAGAGAAATATGTGTAAAAGGGAGAGAAAAGCAAGAAAGTAAATGTGTTTGTTAGGAAAAGTAAGGTTAAGAGCGTTATGATCCTAAAGCAACAACTACATGTATTTATGTATAAGGATGTTTATTTTTACCTAATATCTTTAACTCCTCTTTGCCTAGTGTGGTTATTCCATTATTGCAGGAGTTTGAAGATTTATTTCCGGAAAAGATTCCTTAGGGATTACCTCCTTTAAGAGGAATTGAGCACCAAATAGACTTCATACTTGGTGCTAACATACCAAACCGACCTACCTATAGAGCTAATCCAGATGAAATAAAAGAGATACAAAGACAAATGGATGAGTTGATGCAAAAGGGATTTGTAAGGGAAAGTTTTAGCCCATGCTTGGTCCTTATCATCTTAGTTCCAAAGAAAGATAAAACATGATGCATATGTGTAAATTGTCGAGAAGATCACTATAAAGTATAGACATCCTATCCCTAAATTAAATGATATACTTGATGAGTTGCATGGTTTGTATGTGTTTTCAAAAAGTGATTTAGAGAATGACCATTATCAAATTCACTTGAAAGAGGGAGATGAATAGACAACAACATTTAAAAATAAATATAAATTGTATAAGTAGTTAGTAATGCCTTTTAAATTGATTAATGCACCAAATACATTCATGAGATTAATGAAATATGTCTTGCGTGCTTTCATAAGGAAATTTGTAGTAGTTTACTTTGATGATATTTTAATTTATAACAAGAATTTGGATGAACATGTGAAACACTTGTATATTATGTTCAGTGTGTTAAGAGAGAACCAACTATATGCTTGAAGTTCCCGACTTCACCCTAGGATCTACTAGTTTGTTAAAAGCAAATATGTAAACAACTTCAACCTTTTCTTAAAAGCAAACTCTTTCTCAGATTTGACTAAGGTACATCTAATGTTACTTACTAATCACAATAGTCCCCAAAGTCACCTTTCAGACACCTTGCCTATTAGGTATTCGTTAGGTTATGGGTTGGTTGATACTTTTGTTATGTTCACATAACTCAATTCAAAGCAAAGAACATAAAACAAAGTAAGGACACACGAGATTTACGTGGTTCTGTCAACGTGACGTACATCCACGGTGTAAAGTTTCTTTCTCTACTGAGACAATCTACTATACTTGAGAATACCAGTTACAATGGATATCTTAATCCTCTGCTCCTTTCACTATTGCAAATACTAAGCAAGTACAATACAAAAAGTGTCACTTACTGTGTCTACCCTTCTTCTAACTTGTCTTGCCTCTGTTGAATTAAAAAGGCTACTTCACTACCGCTTTGAAGTTCACCACAACGCTCTCTAACTTCTCTTGAAGAAATCTGAAAATACATTGAGTTCTTTCAATGCTTCGCCGAATTCTTTCTTTAGGTTGTCTCGCACAGCTCCTACTTTCACCGTCTCACGATCTCACCCGTCTCCTATTTCACGATCTCATTGTCTCACGGCTCGCCTCACATTTCTGGTTTGCAGTTCCACATCTCACGGTTTGCCTCACATTTTTGGTTTGGTGTTTCATGTCTTATGCACGTTTCTGGTTTGCACGCTTTGCTGGTTTCACGACTCACGTATGTTTCTGGTTTGCACGCCTTGTTGGTCACATGCCTCACGTATGTTTCTAGTTTGCCCTTGTCCGTTTCACACTTCCGAACAGCTTGGTTTGCTCTCCTAGTGGTCTCCTCTTTCACGGTTTCTCCTCTCTTCCCTTACAGACGGTGTGTTGTCTCCTCTCTTACCAATGGTGCGTTTGCCTCTCATCTTACCGTGAGTCACACAATTTCCTTCTAGCCGTTGCCCAGTTTCCCTTGCTATCCAAGGTCTCCCTTCGTTTGCCATGCGTTCACTCTAGCTGTCCAACCGGTTTACTCTTCCTTGTTGTAGGGCTTTGACTCACAAAGGTCTCACTTGCCGTTGGTGTGTTGTGATCGTGCTCTCCTTATTGTCGTTCACCTTGCCTTGGCCATTCTCCTCCTTGCCGTCCATACCTCTTTTGCTGGTTGATTACTTTGTCATTTAGCTTGTCTTGGTCGAACGTTTTCCTGTGTTGGACAGTTCCTCTTTTATGTTTGGTCGATTGTCTCCTTGCTTGGACGTCTAGGGTTTTCTCTTAAGGTTGTGTTTTTTCTCTTGGCCAAATACCCTAGCTTATATTGGCCAGTTTCTCTCTTTGGACAGTTTCTCTTTGTGTTGGCCGAATGGTTGGTTGGACATTCTCTCTCTTTCAGCCGGTGGTGGTTTTGTTGTTCACTCTTTGGTTTTGGCATGCTGTTTTGTGTTTGGCCATTCCACCTTTTCTGATTTGTGATTTGTCGTCCACCCTCTCCTGCTATCCAGTCGTGTACTCTCTCTTTGCTGTCCAGCCGTTCCTCCCTTGTTTTCTCTCTTTGGCCAATCACCCACCTTTGCCATTTATGCTATTTTTCCGTGTAGGGTAGGGTTTTTTCTTGATTGTCTCTTTGGTTGGCCGGTTGTATAGGTTTTCCGAATGGTTGAATTGCCGACCCACCCTTAGCTTTGTCTTCCAAGGCCTTTATGTACTCTCTTCCATGAAACCCTAATAGAGCTTACGTAACGGATTTATGTTCGTGCACTTACGTAGCGGATTTACTTTCTTGCCCTTCCATGTGGTTTTACTTTCTTACACACTTAAACCTAATTGACAACAATTACAACCCATACACGGCTGTGGGAACAACAATCTCCCTCTTTGTAATTGTTGGCAACACTCATAACAAAAACCATTATACAGCAATTTCAACTCCCCCTTTCTTAACAGCTCCCCTTGCACTGTTACTTCTCTCCCCCTTTGCCAACCAATTACAAATCGAAAAAACTCGTAAAATAGAGATGGAGGATTCACTTGAACTTTAGGCTTGAGGAGGCATTTGCACAGATAGACTCAATCTGTGCTTTTCAAACAGCTCTGTGGACAGAGGTTTAGTTTGAATATCTGAGATTTGATCTTTAGTGCCGACATACTCCAACTGAATTATACCCTGTTCCACTTGATCTTTGAAGAAGTGATGCTGGATGTCAATATGCTTGCTCCTTGAATGTTGAATCGGATTCTTGTTAAGATTAATAGCACTTTGATTATCATAAAGTACACTCACTGGTAACTTCACTTCAACAACCAAGTCTGCCAATTGTCTTTGCATCCATATCACCTGAGAACATGCTGCATAAGCAACCATTTACTTAGCCTTAGCTGTGATCAAAGCAACATTATTTTGCTTTCTACTTAACTATGCAACACACTTTGAATCCAAGTAGAAGCTGCAGCCGCTGGTTGATTTTCTGTCATCTATACTTCCTGCCTAGTTTGCATCAGTGTATGCTCGTAGTTTTATAGAATCCACGGCAGGATACCACAAACCCATTTCCAGTGTCCCTTTGAGGTATCTTAGGATTCTTTTCACCAACAACATATGAGATTCCTTAGGATCAGGTTGGAATTTGCTAGCAACGCGCACAACTTGCATAAGATTAGGCCTTGATGCTGTAAGGTACAGAAGGCTCCCTATTATCTTCCTGTATTCTGTAGGACTTATACTTCTTCCCTCCTAATCTTTTGTTAACTTGCAGCCCACTGTCATTGGGATACTGATAGGTCTGTTATCCTCTATGCCAAACTTTTTCAACATCTCTTTGGCATATTTCGCTTGAGAAATAAAAATACCTTTTTCACACTATTTTATCTGTAATCCAAGAAAGTAATTCATTTCTTCAATCAATGAAATCTCAAATTCCTCACTCATCTTCTGTGCAAAATCATGGCATTGCTCAGTGTGATCCCCTCCAAAGATGATTTCATCTACATATACTATGGTTATCAGCTGGCCTTTCTCTGAGTTAAACACATATAAGTTATTATCAACTATTCTTCTTCTGAAGTTCAACCTTCGTCCAGCCTGCTGTACCATGCTCTTGGGGCTTGTTTAAGGCTATACAAGGCTTTCTTCAGCTTGCACACATGTGTCTCATCCTCACTGATTTGTACTCCATCAGGTTGTTCAATATACACTTCTTCTTTCAGGAGCCTATTCAAAAAGGCTGATTTTACATCCATCTGATAAACTTTATACCTCTTATGTGCTGCCAAAGTTAGGAACATTCTAATAGTTTCTAACCTTGCCACTAGTGCAAAAGTTTCATCAAAATCTACTCCTTCTATCTGAGTGTAGCCTTTGTAAACCAGCCTAGCCTTGTTCCTCACCACCTTGCCATCTTCATTGTATTTATTCCTAAACACCCATTTTGTTCCTATGACATTCTTGTCAGTGGGTCTTGGAACCAGCTCCCATGTATCATTCTTCTCGATTTGATCTAGCTTCTCATTGATAGCTTTAACCCAGGCTTTGTCTTATGTAGCTTCTTCAATAGATTTAGGTTCAACTTGTGAGAGTAAAGCAGTAGCTCCCACAATTCTTCTTCTTGTTGTAACTCCTATTGATGGGTTACCTATGATCTAATTTCCTTGATGAGCACTGGTCCACGTTTTCTTTGTCCTTCTTTCTTGCACAGTCTTAGTTGCAAGAAGATTTCTTTCTTCATCTTCAGACTCACTTTTCTCCGAGTCTGAACTTACTTCTTGTTCCTTTTCTTCAGGTTGGTTTGATTCTTCATCTACATTAAAGTCATCTTCTTCATTGTCCTCAGCTTCTCCATTCTGCATTGTTTTCTAGTTCTCATCTATTCTCACATCACTGGATGTGATCACTTTTCCCAGCATATGCAGGAAAACCCTATAACCTTTTATCTTTGTTGAGTATCCCACAAAGATGCCTTCATCAGACCTAACATTGAATTTTCCCAAGTTTTGCTCCTTGTTCTTCACAAAACATAGGTTGCCAAAGATTCTGAGATACTTGGCAGTTGTTTTCTTCCCACTTCATAGCTCATATGGAGTCTTATCAGTATTGGGCCTTAATAAGACTCTATTCAATAGATGTACAGTTGTAAATGTTGCTTCTGTCCAAAATCTTGTGTGAAGCTTGGATTCTAGCAGTAGAGTTCTTGCCATTTCAACCACATCTCTATTTTTCCTCTCTACCACCCCATTCTGTTGAGGTGTTCTTGCTGCTGCCATCTGATGGTGAATACCATGCTTCTCAAGGTAATCTTCAAAAGCTTTATTTGTAAATTCAATACCTTGATCTGACCTCAATACTTTGATCTTTTTTCCACTCTCATTTTCAGCCAATCTTATGTATCTCTTGAAGCAATTCAGAACTTCTGACTTGTGTTTGAGGTGTATGATACATGTCCCTCTGGAATAATCATCAACAAACAAGATGAAGTACCACTCACCATTCAACCCTTTTGTCCTCATCGGTCCACACGAATCAGTATGCACAATGTCAAGCACTGCTTCAAAACTGAACTCTTTAGTCTTATATTGCTTTCTGACATGTTTTCCTTTAGAGCATGCTGAGCAAACATACTCTTTCTCTCTCCTGAGGTCAGAAATGTCTCTGATTGCATGAGTAGTGGTCAGCTTCCTCATGTTCTTTTGTGATAAGTGTCCTAGCCTCCTATGTTAGAGTTGATTTTCTTCTTCTTTAGTGAGTAAACAACTATTTGTCTTGTCCTCATCAATCACATATAAATTTTTAGCTATTCTCTTTCCGGATGCAACAGTATTGCCTTCTTTACTTTTTACTTGGCAACCTGTTTTTGTAAATATCACTTTATGGTCTTCGTTGCATAATTGGCTGACAAATGCTAGATTATATCTGAGTCCTTCAACGTGCAGAACATCTTTTAGCTTCCCTTTTCCAATATTCATTGACCTTTGACCACTGATGTTAAGTGAATCATCATTACCAAACTTAACTCTGCTTTCTCTTGACTTGTTTAACTTTGACAATTTACTCTTATATCCTGTCATATATAAAGTGCATTCACTATCAAGGATCCACTGCTTATCCTTGTAGTCAGCCTTTAGTGCAATTTCAGCTATGTTAGCTACCTCCCTTTTAGCTTTATATTCCTTCTTTTGAACTGGCTGGAAGATAGCTTTCTCCTTTTTCTTCACTTTGACTGCACCAATTGTTTTTACTGTGCCATTGAGTGCCTTCTCTTACTCAGGGAGAAGTGTCATGCATCTCTTGGCATTATGGCCATCCTGCCCGCACCTTTCACACTGTTCCAAGTTTGCTAATATAGCAAACTTGTTCTTTGAAATCACTGGTTTAGGCTTCCACCAATACTCCTTGTCAGTGTGTCCTTGCTTTTTATAGTATGTGCAAGAACTCACGATAGGTGTTCTCCTCTGAATCTTGTATTGTCTCCCCCTGTATGTAGCATTGTACCTTCTCAAGTTTGAGACATATACTGGCCTTCTCCATTAGCAGTTACTTGCCTTATGACCCCAAACTCCATAATAAAGACAGTGACCTTGAAACTGTCTCTTCTTGGGTCTAATCATAGCTTGTTTTCATTTGTTCATTACTTGCTGTGTAGGCAACGTAGCTGGCTTCTATGCTTGTGTGACTTTCATTTTAGTCACCTTCTTCTCATTCTTCTGTTCAGTCATAGCCCTTTGCTGGCTGACCTTCTTTTCTTCATTTTTGTTTGCCATTGTTGTTCCCATAGCCTTGTATGGGTTGTAATTGTTGTCAACTAGGTTTAAGTGTGCAAGAAAGTAAAGCCACATGGAAGGGTAAGAAGGTAAAAGCCACATAAAGGGGCAAGAACGTAAAAGCCACATAAAAGGGTAAAACAGTACATTCACTGCAAGTAAGCCCTAAATTGGGAGACAATTTTGGTGGACAAAGAAATACCGTCGAGAGAGAGAGAAAGAGGAGACGGTCAAAAGGGGGGCTGAACGAAGAACAGAGGTCGAAAAATTAAGCAAATCGGAGCAGACCAACGGAAGGAGAGAGAAACTCGACGGCCAAAACAGACGATCGGCAAAAATAGAGAAACGGCTGAAAGGGGCTAGACGACTGGACGGCAGACCGGAAAAGCGAAACGGCAAAATCCTATTCGGCCAACCAAGACCACTGTCAACAGAATAGAGGAAAAAGAGAGAAAATACGAGACGGCTGAAGGGGGCTAGAGAGAAGACCAGAAAAGCAAAACGGCAAAGCCGTTGGAAGAGAGAGAAAAATCATATACGGAAAAATCAGAGTGGACAGCGAAAGAGAGGAAAAACCCGACGACCAAATAGGGAAAGCAGATACGGCCAAAAGGGATACCATCGGCAGAATCGAGAGAGAGATGGACAAAGAAAGAGACACCACCGGAAGAGCAGACAACAGATCTGCGACGGCGTGAGACAAACGAACAACACGGTAAGGAGAGAATCGTGAAACGGATGAAGAGAGAGACACCACCGAAAGAGTAGACAACATATCTGCGATGGCGTGAGACAAACGGACGACACAGCAAATGAGAGAAAACCGGCTGAAAGAGCGAAAACTAGAGACAGAAAAAGAAAGAACCGACGGCAGAACAGGGGTGGACAAAGAAAAATAAACCGCCAATCGAAAGAAAACCAGAACGTGCAACGACGTGAGACTAGAATGTGTTTCGGCGTGAGACCAGAACGTCTATCGGCGTGAGACAAGGAGATGGGTAAGGCCATGAGACAGTGAACGCAGGAGTTATGTGAGACAACGTAGAGAAGGAATTCAACGAAACATTGAAAGAACTCAACGTATTTTCAAATTTCTTCAAAAGAGGTTAGAAAGCATTGCAGTGAACTTCTAAGCAGCAGTAGAGTAGCCTTTCAATTCAACAGAGGCAAGACAAGTTAAAAGAAGGGTAGACACAGTAAGTAACACTCTTTGTATTGTACTTGCTTAGTAATTGCAATAGTGAAAGGAGCAGAGGATTAAGACATCCATTGTAACTGGAATTCTCAAGTATAGTGGATAGTCTCAGTAAGGGAGAGTCCCTACCACCATGGATGTATGTCATGTTGATGGAACCATGTAAATCTCGTGTGTCCTTAATTTGCCTTATATTTTATGTTTTGAATTGAGTTGTGAACGCAGCTAAAGTATCAGCCAACCT
>CM038604.1:5233396-5265145 GCA_021533255.1 Ceriops tagal
GGGGGGGGTGAACAAAGAACAAAGGTCAGAAAATTGAGCAAATCGGAGTAGACCAATGAAAGGAGAAAGAAACCCGACGGCCAAAACAGATGGTCGACAAAAATAGAGAAACGGCTAAAAGGGGTTGGACGACTAGACAGCAGACTGGAAAAGCGAAACGGCAAAGTCCTATTCGACCAACCAAGACCACTGTAGGCAGAACAAAGGAAAAAGAGAGAAAGTACGAGACGGCTGAAGGGGGCTAAACGGAAGACCGGAAGAGTAAAACGGCAAAGCCGTTGAAAGAGAGAAAAATCATATGCGGCAAAATCAAAGTGGATGGTAAAGGAGAGGAAAAACCCGACGACCAAATAGGGAAAGCAAATACAACCAAAAGGGATACCACCAGCAGAATTGAGAGAGAGATGGACAGAGAGAGAGACACCACCGGAAGAGCAAACAGCAGATCTGCGACGGCGTGAGACAAACGAACAACACGATAAGGAGAGAACCGTGAAACGGATGAAGAGAGAGACACCACCAAAAGAGCAAACAACAGATCTGTGACGGCGTGAGACAAACGGACGACACGGCAAAGGAGAGAAAACCGGCTGAAAGAGAGAAAACCAAAGACGGAAAAAGAAAGAGCCGACGGCAGAACAGGGGTGGACGAAGAAAAACAGACCACCAGCCAGAAGAAAAGCAGAACATGCAATGGTGTGAGACTAGAACATGCGTCGGTGTGAGACCAGAACGTGTGACAGTGTGAGACAAGGAGACGGGTGAGGCCGTGAGACAGTGAAAGCTAGAGTTGTGTGAGACAATGTAGAGAAGGAATTCGGTGAAGCATTAAAAGAACTCAACGTATTTCCAGATTTCTTCAAAAGAGGTTAAAGAGTGTTGCAGTGAACTTCTAAGCGGCAGTAGAGCAGCCTTTCAATTCAACAGAGGCAAGACAAGCTAAAAGAAGGGTAGACACAGTAAGTGACACTCTTTGTATTGTACTTACTTAGTAATTGCAATAGTGAAAGGAGCAGAGGATTAAGACATCCATTGTAACTAGAATTCTCAAGTACAGTGGATAGTCTCGGTAAGGGAAAGTCCCTACCACAGTAAGGGATAGTCTCTTTGAGAGTTCTTTTTTTCGGATTTGTAATTGGTTGGCAAAGGGAGAGAGAAGCAACAGTGCAGGGGGAGCTGTTAAGAAATTGGGAGTGCATATTTAGGAAGCCACAGTAAGGGATAGTGGCTTTTGTTATGAGTGTTGCCAACAATTACAAAGGGGGAGATTGTTGTTCCCACAGCCTTGTATGGGTTGTAATTGTTGTCAACTAGGTTTAAGTGTGTAAGAAAGTAAAGCCACATAGAAGGTAAATCCACATGGAAGGGTAAGAATGTCAATTTGCATAGAGGAGTAAGAAAGTAAATCTGCCGCATAAGGGTAAGAATGTAAATCTACCACGTAAATTCTATTAGGGTTTCATGGAAAAGATATATAAAGACCTTGGAAGACAAAAATAGGGTAAGGCCAACACAATTGAATACACAACAAAAAGAAAAGGAGCACGGAAATTGAGCATTCGGCAACCACACGGCCAAAAAAAGAGGAGCACGGCAAAGAAAAATCCAACAACCAAATAAGAGAAGGAGAGAAAAACCATATACGGCCAAGTAAAAGGTGGAGAAAAAAAAACCCAACCTTGGGAGAGAGAGAAAATGGAGAACGGCCGAGTGAAAAGGAATGAACGGCAACAATTATATAGTCTAAAGAAAGAGAGCAAATAGGGTAGCTGTCGATGAGAAGAAAAAGGGTGAGTCGGAAATTGAGCTTTGGAACGACAAACCTAGAGCAACCGGCCAACCAAGGTGATCACTCGGCAAAACCCTACAAGACGAAAAACACCACTGAAAAGGAAGAGAGAGTCCATCCAACACAAGAGACAATCGGTAAAACACAAAGGCTGGACGGCAAAACCAGCACGGCAGAACACATAGTGGACGGCAAAGGAGAGTGACCAGCCAAAGGAGAGTGACCAGCCAAAGGAGACATAAGTCCAAAACAGCACAGCAAAACAAAGAACGGACGGTAAGAGAGAACACAGAACAAAGGAATCGGCCAAAGTAGTAAACGGAAAAACAGGGGATATCCAGCCAAACGATCTCTCAGCAAAAACCAACAAAATGGAAAAACACAAAAAACAGAGCACCCAGCTGGACGGTGTGAGAGACAACCTGTGAGAGATGATACATCCTGGAAGAGAAAACGTAAACACCACCTGGAGAGAAATAGACAGGAACGTGCGACGGCTGAAACCAGAAACGGACAGGTCGTGTGACTTAAACCAGAAAAATCAGAAGAGTGGTGCAGGCCAGCAGACGTGCAACAGTAGTGAGGCAGGTCGTATGACTTGAACCAAGCTGTTTGGAGGTGTTAAACAGACAAGTGCAAACCAGAAACTTGCGTGAGGCGTGTGACTAACAAGGCGTGCAAACCAAAAATGTACGTGAGGCGTGTGACCAGTAAGGTGTGCAAACCAGAAACATACGTGAGGCGTGAAACCAGGGTGAAAACTAGAAACGTGCATGAGACGTGTAACGCCAAACCAAAAACGTGAGGTAGGTCGTGAGACGTAGAATGGCAAACCAGAAACGTGAGGTGAGTCGTGAGATAAGGAGACGGGTGACACCGTGAGACGGTGAAAGCAGGAGTTGTGTAATACAACGTAGAGAAAAACTTCGGCAAAGCATTGAAAAAACTCAACGTATTTCTAGACTTCTTCAAGAGAGGTTAGAGAGCGTTGCGGTGAACTTCTAAGCAGCAGTGGAGCAGCCTTTCAATTCAACAGAGGCAAGACAAGCTAGAAGAAGGGTAGACACAGTAAGTGACACTCTTTGTATTGTACTTGCTTAGTAATTGCAATAGTGAAAGGAGTAGAGAATTAAAAACATCCATTATAACTTGTATTCACAAGTATAGTGGATAGTCTCGGTAGAGGGAGAGTCCCTACCACTGTGGATGTATGTCACGTTAACGGAACCACATAAATCTCGTGTGTCCTTAATGTGCTTTATGTTCTGTGTTTTGAATTGAGTTGTGAATGCAGCTAAAGTATCAGCTAACCCATAACCTAACGAAGACCTAAACAAGAACATCCATATTGTCTATTAGGCAAGGTGTCTGAAAGATGACTTTGGGGACTATCGTGATTAGTAGGTAGCAATAGATCTACCTTAGTCGAGTCTGAAAAAAAGTTCGCTTTTAAGAAGAGATTGAAGTTGTTCACTTACCTACGAATTGCGAATTGTGGTGATACTGATTCACCCCCCCTCTCAGTATCACAAACTAGTAGATCCTAGGAAAAAGTCAGGAACTTCAGAATGCATGTGATAAATGTGCATTTGATGACTTTTATAGGTATGAAGGGTTTCTATTTAAGAGGGATAAATTATATGTGCCTATTTGTTCTACTTGTGAGTTGCTTATTAGGGAAATTCACAAGGGTGGTTTAATGGGGCACTTTGGTGTGCAAAAAGCTCTACATATGTTGCATTAGCATTTTTATTAGCCTATTATAAAGCATAATGTGCATTCCATTTATGATAAATGCATTACATATAGGCAAGCAAAAGTTAGAGTTAAACCACATGGCTTGTATATATTTTTACCTGTGCCTAACCAACCTTAGACTAATATTTTTATGGACTTTGTCTTAGGATTACCAAGGTCTCAAAGTGGTAAGGATAGCATATTTATCGTTGTTAATAGGTTTAACAAAATGGCTCATTTTATTATATGTTTTAAAACTAATAATGCAACACATATTGCTGAATTATTATTTAAGTAAGTGATGTGCTTGCATGGATTGGTAAGAACTATTGTTAGTGATAAGGATGTTAAGTTCTTAAGTCATTTTTGACGTATTTTATGGAATAAATTAGGGACTAAACTCTTATTTTCTACTGTTATACATCCTCAAACAGATTGACAAACTAAAGTAGTTAATAAGACACACTACTTTGTTATATGCTATTATTCAAAAGAACTTGAGGCAATAGGATGTTGCCACATATTGAGTTTGCTTATAACAAATCTGTTTATTTTATTACTTCCTTATCACTTTTTAAAGTTGCTTATGATTTTAATCCTTTATCTCTTTTGGAGATTTTATCTTTGCCTACTAAAAAGCATGCTAACATTCATGGTGAGAAAAAGGCAGAATTTGTGAAGGATTTACATGCCAAGATTTAGGCTAACATTGAAAGGAAGAATGAGCAATATGCTAAGCAAGTTAATAAGGGGTATATGAAAGTTATCTTTAAACATAATAGTTGGGTGTGGGTGCATATGAGGAAGGAATGATTTCCCCCACAAAGAAAGTCTAAATTGCAGCCTCGAGAAGATGAACCATTTCAAGTCTTAAAGAGAATTAATGACAATGCCTACAAGCTAGATTTACCAAGTAACTATGGTAATGTTAGTACTATTTTTAATGTTGTTGACTTAACTTTATTTGATATAGGTGATTTGAGGATGAATCTTTTTAAGGAAGGGAGGAATGATGGAGAATAAGGTGCTATTCAAGTGCAACAAAGCAAATATTTGCTAGATACTTTGCAATTGTAAGGAATCGATGGTCCAATGACTAAAACAAGGACAAAGAGGATGAAAGAGGCTTTTACAAGGCTTAATCATGAAGCTGCATAACAAAGAGGGTGTTCTAGAAGTTTTCAAAGCTGTTCTAAAATTTTTCAATATTACACTAAGAATAATCACCTATCTTTATGTGCAAGATGATAAACAAGACTTAAAACTTAAAGAACAAAACTTGGAGACCATGATATAAGTGCAAACTGTATGACCAAGTTAAAAAAAGGCTTGATTGCATACTAAGTTGTATTAATGGGCCTGATTTTGTTTTTGGTTATTAGATTTTAAGTTAAGGACGAATTACATGTAGAAAATGTTTAACTTCTTAGGTTTATTTGATCTTGTAGATTCAGTTAAGTCTTAATACATTAGTTAGGGTTTTACTTTGACTTTATGCCTAGTTATCATTTGTTGTAATCTTTTTAAAAGTTTCTAATCAAAGCAGATTTAAGATTCCTAATCAACGTAGATTTGTATTCCTTAATTAGAAGGATATCTTGTAATTAAGGTTTTTCCTATATAAGTATGTTAAAAAAACACATTTTTTTTTATAAGATTATAATATTTACATGTCTATATAAAGACTATAACTATGTAAAACGAAAGGAACAAGATTAAGGTATTTTTCAATAAAATTTGCTTTACTTTGCTTTCTTGTGTTCTTAGAAAAATACATTGTCTTGAGTTATCAAATGAATGACCAACCTTTGTAACATTTTAAAATTAAGGCTTTAAGAATTTAGTTTCTTTAAGATTTTGATCTAATTAACTCAACTTGTTTTCTAACTTTTTGATATATGCATAATAAATTGATTCAAAGATTTTAAGGGTAGATTACCTAATGGGTTTTTTATCACTGTACCTTTAAACTTCCAAGTTACTCTAATTCATTTTCTTTTTTTTTTAAATATAAAATCAACTCAATAAGTATAATTAATAAGAAAATACAATTAAAAAGAAAATAAAATAATAAATATAATGTATATAACATACTTATCATTAATATAGCTAAGAAATGATTAGCGAGCAATTCATTAATGCCAAAATCATTTGTATGATAAAAGGTATCCAATTTTAGTTTCAATTGGAGTAAATTAACTAAAAAATTATAGTTATGTTACAAATTGATTGATTAATAATTATTTTCTGCAAATGTGGCAAGGTAAAGGTAAGAAGAGTTGCAAATATTATAATAATAGAGAAGTTCAACCAAAGAATAAAACTATTAAATTTTGTTTACTTGAATAAAGATTTAAAATTAGACTTTTTTTAAACTTTCTAATGGAAGATTTTAAATTAAAATTTAGAACTTAAAAAGAAGTGAAAACAAAAACAACATTTAAAAGAAACAAAGCATATTTGGCTTTTACTCTAACAAAAAGATTAATTTCGATCACTATATTGTAGAATTTTGTATTTATGTCAACATGATTTTTTTTATAAAGTCATTATTCATATTAATTTTGCTAGTTAAATTCAATTTATATTGAATTTTTTTTATTAAATACAACTACGTCAGAGCTAATCATGCACCATATAATAGGCGCATCACTTTTTTATTATCATATTATTAAATTTGTTAAGGTATATTAGTTTTATTTTTTATAAAAGTTAATAAAATAAAAAAAAAATATATTAATTATAATATTTTAAGGTTTTATTTTTAAAATTTTTTGATAAAATTAAAATTTATTTCACACAAACAAATTTAATTAATGGAATTAATTTCTCAAATACATTTAAAAAATAAAAATAAAATAAATATAATTACTAAAATTATTTTAAAATATTACAAAAAAGTAAATTTTAATAAAATTAAAATTTATTTTATATCAATAAATTAAATTTAATAATGTGACAATAAATAAATTTAATTAATATAATTAATGTATTAGATAAGTTTTAAAAAAATAGAAATAAAATAAATATAATTATAATTATAAAAAAATTTTGAGCGTCATCCATGGAATTAGTCTTTTTCATTTTGCACTTTCTTTGTCCCTCCTAAGACTCGGGTGGATGGCGATGCGTTCCCGGCAAAGCCTCTGATCGACGCTTCAACCCACTAATGATTTTCGTTCATCGAAGCAATAAAACGGTTGCTACGGAGTGGATATAAGTCGTCACTCTCTCAGATGTTAACGTAGTTTTGAAGACCCGCACGTGCCTCTGTTGTTGTAGCAGGTAGATAGAGAGAGAGAGAGAGAGAGAGTATAGAATTCCGCATATGAATTGTTTTTCCTTGCCAATTGGATGCTAATTTCATTCAGTTTTCTCTCCTTTTTTTTTTTTTTGTTCTTTTTCTTTTGGATTTAAATACGGTTTGCAGACTGCAGTGACTAGTAGTGTCAATACTGAATACAACAGGGAAAGAGAGAGAGAGAGAGAGAGAGAGAGAGAGAGGAGGAAAATGATAGGATCGGGGATAAATTTGGTGATGACAGTGATAGGATTCGCAGTGAGCAGTACGTTTATATTGTTCGTGTGCACGCGGCTTGTTTGCGCTCGGATTCGCTTGAACGCATCACGACGACGCTCCTTTCCTATCGCTACCAGATCCGATCTCAGCATAGTAAGCTTTTCTTTTCGCTCAACTTCTGCATTCAGATTCTGCCCACTCCCCACCCCGACCACCCTGCCTTCCCTTTCCTTTTTGAATGGCTCGACTATTGGGAACTCTACTGTATTAATGTTACGTAATGCCAATACTCAACTGTATGATCACAGTGAAAACAGTTTCTTCCATTTTTCACTGTAAAATAAAAGAAACTCCCGATTTTATCTCTCTTTTTTTTTTTTTTGACTCTCTTTTTTGAGGAATTTTTATTTTGTTTTCTTGTTCCCTCTATGGCCGTGACATTATGCGTGACGGATTAGCTTTTTTTGATATATATATATATATATATAATTTATTTTTTTTTTATTTTTGTTAAATGGTTGCAGTTGGAACGAGGATTGCACGGGCTCGAGCCCCTAGTAGTAGCCAACTTTCCTACAAAGAAATACAGTGACGAGCCTTTTTGGGCTTCAGAAGATGCGCAGTATGTCCTTAGTGCCTTTTGTTTCAGTTCCTCAAAAGCCTCTACTTCTGCCTGTTGTCCATTTTTATGTGGCAATCTTCTATTAATGTGGACGGATAGGATTTGGGAAAATAGCTTGATTTAGAAATTTCTCTTATTTGTCCTCTTACGTCTCTCAAAGATTGGAAAAGGTTGGGTGATAGCACCAAATTAGATTGATTAATTTCTTTTGAAGCTGGCTAAATGTGTGTTCTGCATTGAAACTCATCTCTGTAATGTTTGTTTCTCACATCAAGAGCACAGAGAGTTGCCATACATCTATTGTCTTTGTAATTGGCATGCTTGATTGGCAAAAAGCATGCCCTGAAAGTTGCGAGAGTGGGATAAGCTTTGCTCAGAGCTTAGAGACCCGAATTTAGGCTATATAATTGTGTTCATGTTTTCAATTTGTGATCTTGTCTTCATGTTAAGGCCTTGTAGCTTATGATTTAAGTAGTGGAACTTAACTGGAATGCTACTTGGTTGATTAGATATTCTATAGGTTGAATGTCATCTACTGCACGTTGTCAAAACACTGATATGAAATTGAGGATTCCAATTTTATTATTCAGTTGCAATGATTAGGGTAATTGGAGTTGGATGGTGCCATTTGTAGCTGCTCTTTCATTAATTGACCAGAAAATCAAAGAATCCGTGTCTTTGTTTAGGACAACTAGCTTGTTTTCTAAGTTTTGACTTTGGATAATAAGGTCATCTCGACAACTGCTGGCCAAATGATTAAAATTTGTTTTAGAATTGGGAATATTCTCGTGTCAACAGATTTTGGAAAACCAAACTTGCCCTTTCTGTCCATCTATGTCCATGGACTTATTGTTTAATAAACATTCTTGGCCTGACTGTTAGGAGAACAACATAAGTCTAGATTACCCATGGATAAATGATTAACAGATGCATCCACATATGTTGAAAATGGTGTAAAGATAAGATTGGAAGATTTTAATAATGAAATCTTTAAATTCATTGCCTCCCAAACAACTTTTACTTTGCAATCCCATGCCGCACCTTCTGGTATGCCACAAAGGTATTTTTAACTTTCTTCCTGATGTAGGGTCATTTCTGCAGGCACTGGCTCTCAGTGTTTTGGAACAGTAGCAAGTTATGCAGCACTTACCAATGCTTCAAGTAACTTATCATGGTTATTATTTTTCTGTACATCTGAGTGTAAAAAATATGCTCATCTACATTTAATAGTGTATAGAACAATTAGATCTCATACTAAACTTGGTTCCTAATAGAACAAAGTGACGAGAAAAAATTTATGCAATTGTTGCCAATTAATTAGGGATTGAGGCTTTGTTGTTGTTTGTTGTTGTATACTAGGAGTGCATGGATATCCATTATTCCAGGCTTTGATGGTCCATTATCCTTCTGTAGTTGCAGGACATTCAACTCATTTAAATATTTTTAATATAATAATGACAAGCTTTAAAATTTGCTTAAAGTAAGCATCATGATTCCAAAAATTGGTGTGAACTTTCAACATAATATAGGGGTTGCCATAAAGATACTGTTAAGGATTTGAATGCAATTTGTGTGTCTATTAGTATTATGAACACATATTTAGTCTGCAACTTGAGTTCCTACTCTGGTCAAAACTCAATCTACACATAAGTTTTCTCATGCCTTATGTGGTAAAGGAAACATTTTGCTTGCTCTGCACAGAGCAATGTCTGACTCTGTAGTCTGATGCCATAATGTGAAGGGTTATGTTGCTTTCTGAGAATTTCATTCCTAGTCACTTTTTTGTTTTGAGTTTATCTCTGCAATTATATGCATAAATGAAGAGAACCACTAACTCTCTGGTTTGGTAAAATGTAGAAAATGAGGTGTCAATATGAACTTTCGTTCTGAAGAGTCACATTTTCTTTTCTCCTGTCCCCTCTTCCCAACTCCAGTTAAATTCTTGACCTTTGATGAATTGACAACTGAAGACATTAACATTTCAATATTTCTTGATGTGGCTTATTAGAATGCTTGTTGCTGTAGAGTTTTGCTTGTTTATTGACACAACTTTCTAATTATTCCTATTACTCAGTTTCCTATCAATAAAGCTTTGAGCTGTTGTATGTGGCAGATGCACGGTTTGCCTTTCAGAATACCATGCTGAAGATATCCTGCGTGTCCTTCCCTACTGCAGCCACACCTTTCACGTAAGCTGTATAGACATATGGCTTCAACAACATTCAACCTGTCCTGTTTGTCGAATATCATTGCATGAAGTTCCTAATAAAAAGCGCACAATGCAACCTTTGTTTAGTTCAGCTGTCCACTCTGAATATGGCACAGGGTCATTTGATTTGCATTCTTATTATAATGTGTTAAATGGGCAAGGGCGGCCATCAAGAACCCATGACAACTGTGGGATGGAACCCATTCATATGAATCACTGTCCACCTGAGGTTGATGAAGCAGAAAGAAGGGAGAATTTATTTTCATTGGCTGGGCGTAACCAGATCATGAAGGACCCACAACATAAGCAGGTAGAAAGTCCATCAAATCCATGAAAATTCTAAAGCATGGTAATGGAAGTTGTGGTGATTGACCCTCAAATTTCGGAGAGTTCAGATGCGGTATATAAAGTAATTAGAGATGGATTTGCTATTCCAGCTCCCAGGAAATGTGTTGGTTTTCATGTATGGCTTACTGTAAATATTGCAAATAAAAATGTTTGTTTTCCCTTGTTCTTTTTCAATATTGGTTGTTTTCTGGGCGGTTTTGTTGCGCTCAATTGAAGAATTGGAGACGTCCAAGAACCCCCTTTTTTTTTTTCTTTTTTAATTTATTGAGCAAGGAGATATCTAAATGAGGTGGCATCTCTCTCACGCGCGTGCGCTCTCACATGAACACATCATGCACGTGTGCATGTTGCACGTGTTTTCTCTGCCGTGTCGTTCCAATCTTATCGGATGTTCTGGTAAGGATTTGACTTATTTAATATATATATATGTATAGCGAGAGAGAGAGAGAGAGAGAGAGAGAGAGATGTGGAATGTTGCGTGCGTTGCATTATCCGCTTTGTGCTTCTGTGGGGTATGGAAATATGAGGTGCTTTGCAGATCTTTGGTTAATAGTGCGCGCAGAATCTTTAAAAAGCAAAGTCTTCTGCATGTTGCCAAATTTGGATAAGATTGGAATTGCCTGATATTGCTTTTTTTTTTTTTTTTTTTGTTTAGTTGCATTGCAATCTCGCACTCCCTGTTTATAGGTCTAAAATGGTTGTCTTCAAGTTGCTCTCTTTATTTATGGCCATTTCCTCTTCATGCTGGCAAAAGTGAAATGATAATTAGTCTCTGATCCAGCTGTGCATAAGCTACATGACACGAACAAATCTTTTTTTCATTCCAAATATCAGCGGGGAAAGGTTAATCATTTGAGGTCCCATCCGTTTCCACTTTCCACTACTTTTTTAGGAGACGCTAGTGCAGCAGAAAAGTATGCTTGGATAATCAGAATTGGCAGAGTGCGAGAGGATCGATGCCATCATTCTCAATGTGGACCTCGAAACTAATACACGGGTCAATGATTAAAGAGTTAACATATGCTGGCTTTGGTACCTACAACTACAAATTCAAATAGCAATCAGAAAAAATCCCACGACTTTCTGTTTCACTTCGTAGCCCCAATTCTTTCATTCTTTTGTCATTTGATAAGGATCCCAACGGAAGTCAATTGCCCATGAAAAAGGCCTAGACATTAAAAAAAAAAAAAAGAGTTCCTTAAATTCAAAGTTGAAACTTGGGACCAGCTTCTTCCTTGTCACCTCACCTGCGTTCTGTGCTCTTTGTAAGACGAGCTCTCATCGTGTCTCTGGCAATCCATTTTTTCACACACTCTCTCAAGCATACGTATCTGACATGTATCAACATAAACTATTTCAATGGGGTCATCCACGGAATGTCTTCGACAGTTAATTTCTTTTTCACGTACACACATTACGTTATATCAATGTTTACACATCTAAGGGAATCTGAGTACAGGTTGCAACCATCGCTCCCTTCAGTTTCTCACTCGAGATTCCTTTACTGCGATTAATGGACGTACTGCATATGAGCAATCCCCCATTGAGGAAGTTGATAGCTAGGCGAGATGATGAGAATTATTTTGACTTCTGTCAGTGGCATAACATTACGGCCTTCATCACGTTTTGTTAATCTACTCCATGAATTACCGGACTAATATCCATTCCACATTGGCCTTTCACTTTATTTGCAACTCATTTTGTTTGCTAGATAATTATCTATGTTTTGTATAACTCATTGGACCTTTTTTATTTTTTTTTATTCGCTGCCTTTGCGGATAGCCAATTCTGTGTTCTTTCGCTTTGATGCCCTAGAGATTCATTATAGAACAAACCAAAAGAGTCCCACCTAAATCGCACAAAACGACCAGACACCTCTAAGGAAGATCTTTTCAACCCAATCCGCCCCCCCCAGGCCCTTTCGTGGGAGTCTCTTCCAAATTTTTACTTATATTACCTGAAATATTTATCTTCTTGTTTTCACAAATTTATGACTTAATCTACCCTCCACAGTTTAGCCTTTTTTAACCCAGTCGTCTCCTCTTTATTATTATTATTATTTTAAATCCATCCTCTACTTTTCATGCAACAATTCGCTCATTCTTGAACGGTTTTAGTTAAAAAGTGTCACATCGTGTCCTTATCATCACTTGGCATTATTTAAAAAACAAAAAAAATATGTTACCTAGTTTTTATTATTATTATTATTATTATATTTTAAGAATTAAAAAAAAAAAGATTTCCTTGAATGATTCTTCTCTGTCATGTGATTCGATATTTCGTTTTTGCCAAGATTGCAATTTGAGTAAGGTTAAGTTCTCCACTAGCCAACACTCCGCTCTAATCCGTGCTTTTGTCACCGAGGGAAGGTTGACTATTTTGCTGACCCTGGCGGTGTATTGTAGGTAAAGGTGTTAAAATTTGATTCAACTCAAATTGGTTCAATAATAATAATAAAAAAAAAAAGATTTAAATGTGATTCAAAAATAACTTGACTAAAACATGGTTCAAAAATTTAAGGCTAAATCCAACCCGATGGGAATTTTTTTTTTCTCAAGAAAATAATAACAATAATTTGTAGTATTTGAATTATAAACTTTATGTGCAATAAAGTATAGTTTCAGCTATTTTCACTATAAAAATTATTAATATTCATTTAAAAAAGAAAATTTATTATCTAATATGTCCTTACATTTTTACTTATTATTTTATTTATATATAGACAAGCATATACACATCATAAATTCACAACATTTTTTATATATATTTAATTTATATAATTTTTTTATCTATTATATGTATTTAATTATTTTATATTAGTATTAAATTATTTATTTTATATAATTAGCTATTTTATTTTTATATTTCCAATACTATAAAAATTTTATACCCATATATACGTATACATATATAATATATACATAGATGTATATACATATTTGTATACATATGTTATAAATAATATAAATATATATAATCTATATCTATATATAAGAATATTGTTTATATAGTTGTTTCTTATAAATTTACAAATTAATAATATTAAATATATTAAATTATAAAAATTTGATTACAATCAAAATAAAATCCTATGAATTATCAACATAGATTTAATTGTAATCAATCAAATTTTTATTTCTAAACTCTAATTATCCAATGACTTCCTACATTTGTAGTATTTGACGATAAATTAATAATTAGCTTATAATCTTTCAATATTTTAATAGAATTATAATTTTGATATATAAAGTTCCTGACTTTTTCTTAGGATCTACTAGTTTGTAATACTGAGAGGGGGGTGAATCAGTATCAGCACAATTCGCAATTCACAAGTAAGTGAACAACTTCAACCTCTTTTTAAAAGCGAACTCTTTCTCAGACTCGACTAAGGTAGATCTATTGCTACCTACTAATTACAATAGTCCTCAAAGTCACCTTTCAAACACCTTGCCTAATAGACAATTCGGATATTCTTGTTTAGATCTTCATTAGGTTATGAGTTGTCTGATACTTTAACTACGTTCACAACTTAATTCAAAACACATAACGTAAAGCAAATTAAGGATACACGAGATTTACGTGGTTTCGTCAATGTGACGTACATCCACGGTGGTAGGGACTCTTCCTTACTGAGACTATCCACTATACTTGAGAATTCCAGTTACAATGGATATCTTAATCCTCTGCTCCTTTCACTGTTGCAATTACTAAATAAGTACAATATAAAGAGTGTCACTTACTGTGTCTACCCTTCTTCTAGCTTGTCTTGCCTCTGTTGAATTGAAAAGGCTCCTTCACTGCCGCTTTGAAGTTTACCACAATGCTCTCTAACCTCTCTTGAAGAAATCTGAAAATACATTGAGTTCTTTCCGATACTTCGCCGAATTCCTTCTCTACGTTGTCTCACACAACTCCTGCTTTCATCGTCTCACGACTTCACCTGTCTCCTGATCTCACGGCCTGCCTCATGTTTCTGGTTTGGCGTTTCATGTTTTATACACATCTTTGGTTTGCCCGCTTTACTGGTCTCACGCCTCACGCACGCTTTTGGTCTCACGCCGACGCACGTTCTGGTCTCACGTCGACACACGTTCTGGTCTCACGCCGTCCAGCCAGATCTCTCTCACCGTCCAGCCGGATTTCCTTTGTTTTGCCGTCCACCTTGTTTTTCCATCCACTCTGTTTTGCCATCATCCCTATTTTTCGTCGCCGTTGATTCATCCTTTCTCTTGCCGGTGGTTATGCGTTTCTCACAGGTTTCTCTCTCTTGCCGTTACACGGTTTTCTCCTTGCCGTGTCGTCCGTTTCTCTCCCTGGTCTCACCCATTCCAACTCCGATCTGGTCTCACCCGTTCTAGCTCTGATCTGGTCTTGGCCGCCTCCAGTTTTCTCTTTTGTCATCTATTTCTCTCTCTTGCCGTCTACTCTGATTTTGGTCGTCACGAATCTTCTCCTTTTTCTGCTGGTGGTCTGCTATTCTTCGTCCTGCCGTCCAGCCCCCTTTTGGTCGTTCTTGTATTTCCACCGATTGTCTATTGTCGCCGTTCTGCTCTCCCGATGGTGTATTGTATTTGTCGTTTTGCTCACTTTTCAGCCGTCTCCTCTCTCTCTCTCCGGTGATCTCTTTGTTGCCATCGATGTGTATTTTTCTTGTCCACCATAATTGTCTTCCAATTTAGGGCTTAATTATGACGAATTTACTATATTACCTTTCCATATGACTTTTACGTTTTTGTCCCTCCACGTGACTTTTACCTTCTCGACCTTCCATGTAACTTTACTTTCTTGCACACTTAAACCTAATTGATAACAATTACAACCCATACAAGACTGTGGGAACAATAATATATATATATATGATTTATTGAAGTGTAAATTAATATGTATTATAATTTGCCTAATTTATATTAATAATTTTTTACATATATTTATAATCTGTGTAAGATTAATATTCATAATTAAGAAAAATAAAAAAATTAATTTCTAAAAAAATAAAAGACAAATTTAAATTTCTCTTTTCATT
Organism: Ceriops tagal; assembly: GCA_021533255.1. Lineage (NCBI taxonomy): Eukaryota > Viridiplantae > Streptophyta > Magnoliopsida > Malpighiales > Rhizophoraceae > Ceriops > Ceriops tagal. The sequence continues at coordinate 5,248,645 of CM038604.1, forward strand.
TAAAAAGAAAAAATATTTTCAAAGTTGATTTTTAAAAAAAAATGAAAAAGTATTCATACTTTCAATTCTTTTTCTTTTAAAAAATTATTTTCAAATTCATTTTTAAAAAAATTTATGATTTAAGTCACTTTTATTTTTTATTTATTTAAATAAAATATAAGTAAAAATATATTTTTTAATAAATATGATAAATTTTTATATCTTGCAGATTTATTACTAGCATCTATAATATACTTATAAGCATTTAATACAAATTGATATATAAAAAATAAAGAATTAATATTTTTTCACATATTCTAATATATGATAAAATATAAAATAATAAAAAGACAAAAGCTAAAGTTTGAATACTAACTTGTTAATCTATAGTTTAACTTAAACTTAACCAATAAATAAATTCAACATAACTTGATCCAAAGCAATTTGACTTAAAATTATTCAAATTTGAAATCATTCAACCAATGATCCACTTAAATACTTTTAATTGAAGTGTTAATCTCTAAGTGGTTCTTCTTAACATAAGAGTTGTAGTACTTGCTCTCATCAAGAAAATTTGCGTAATTATGAAAATTGAGGGGCTTTTACAAAACAATCTCATAGATCAAGCCAAATACAAGGAAATTATAAGGAAAGCAATAGTAGAAAGTGGAGTTAGGGGTAAAAAGTATTAGGATTTCAAATGTAAATGTGTAAATATTATAGTCAAAAGAATTCTACACCGAAAAAAATAGGAAAAAGTAAGTAATATATAAGTGAGAAGAACTCATACACCTAATGTCTTAAAATTTTAAGTTAAAAGGGAATGTTAATCCTACGAGTTTATTACTTACTCAGACTATACTCGAAAATATCCTTAGTTTCAAACCTAGAGATGGGGCTAATACATCAAGCAAATTAATACTAGCTTCTGAATAAGCATAAAAGGATAAAGTTGATGCTTCTTCATATAGCTATTGTCCCTAAGTGAATCAATGTTGGTTCATGAATAAGCTTCTCTTAGAGCATGGCTTGGCATGGCTCAATGGAGTAGTGGAGTGGTAAATAAGTGATAACATGTGTGCTCTCGACATGGCTCTTAGAGTCTTAGCAAACCCATTCTCCATATCAAACAAATCAATGTTGAGTCATAAACAGCCTTCTTAGTAGAATGGTGGAATGGTAAATGAGTGGTAACATGTGTGCTCCTGACATGATTCTTGGAGTATTGGTAGATGCACACTGAAGATCAAGTGCATCAATGCTGACTTACGAACATGCTTCTCTTAGAGCATAGTTTGGTAGAGTGGTAATTGGCCTTTGGTGCATTCAATGAAAGTATGCCTAATGTGAAAAAGAAATTCACATTTAATAAGAATATTGATGCTCTCTAAGTACTAATAGATGCACACTTCAAATTAAACGAATCAATACTGACTCGTGAATGACCTTCTCTTGAAACATGGCTTGGTGGAGTGGTAATTGACTTTGATGTATTCATCAAAAGTCGACCTAATGTGTAAAAAGAGATTTATACTTAGTAAAGTGGTAATTAACTTTTTACACATTCAATGAAAGTATGTTTGATGAGTAAAAAGAAACTCACACTTGAAAAGGAGATTAATACTTGATGGAGTAGTAATTAGTTTTTGGCATATTTAATGAAAATAGGCCTAATGTGTAAAAAAAGATTTACACTTAAGAGGGAACTTATTAGGATTTTAAGTGTAAATGTATAAATTGTAAAATTAAAAGAATTTTGCACCGAGAAAGGAGAGAGAAGTCAAAAATATATAAGTAGCAAGGACTCATATACCTAATGTCTTAAGATTTGGGTTGAGATGTAGTATCAAACTTGAAAGTAATATCAAAATTAATAGTTAAGCAAGGGACACTTTTCTTTAATAATTATTATTAGAACCAATAGTTTGAGAATAAATAAATATGAACAATGCACAATGAATAAATATAAACAACACATATTTTATATAGCTATTACCACCCAAGATTAGGACGTAGATGCACACTTGATCGAGAGGGAGATTGTAATGCATATAATGTTTTAAGATTTTAAGTTGAAATGTGGTGTTAAAATGTTGAAATTGTGATACTATAAAAATAAAAAAAAATCTCAATTGACAAATTCTTCATAGAATTAAACTTGTAAATTTCAGTAAATGCCTCGTTAATTTATAAAATAAGCAGTCTTATAATATTTTAATGGCATTTTAAATAGTTATCGACGACTTAAAAAACATAAGTTGAATTTGAGATCATAAGTTCTTTTCTCTCTCTTATTTTGACCCCGTGAGATAAGTTGGGTTAGATAGCTAAGAAGCTTAATTTATCTGTCAAAAGTACAGTCACATCCATTGTCGGTGACCGTCCAAGTACTGATCATATTTCAGAATACCTTTCGCGTCTGACCCGCCTCTCGGGGCACACGGCGACACCAACAAGTACAATTAACTTTCCTAAGTCGAAAGAAAAGAATCTGGGAAGGACAATGAGACCAGGATTATCATTGTTTGAGAAAGTCCAAGCGTTTTTATTATGGAACTGGAAGGTTTTTAGTGATAAGGAAAACTCCCAGCTCTCAGTCTTAATTACACAAATAGGCCAACCGATCCCTAATCAGTTTCGTCGAAGAATGACAGCACAGCAATATGTTAATACTTCCCCAGAAGTCAACACCTGCAGGCCTAAAGAGAATCAACCAATGTGCATCTTTCGGTAGTTCTGGCAAGCTTAATCTTTAGCCATACCAAGATTCACAAGCGCTTTCCTTCAGTTATTGGAACCTGAACGTGACCCTATCCGAACCAGAACCAAAGGCTATGTTATTCATGGTCTCAGGCAATTGTTTTTCATTTTCCTGACCATTATATGTCTCTAATTCCCATAAATAATTGTCAGTTGTCAGATTCCCTTTGCGTCTCCTGTTACGTTCTGTTGTCATATTAAAGTAGATGTTCATATTATCCCATTTCTCCTTGCACTCAATCATGCTTCGGTCATACCCCATGCTGGCCATATTTGCCGCTATCTCGCCCCAAAGCCTCTCTCTTGGATACTCATCTTCCTGGAATTTAGCATCCACGGCAGCTCTTAGCTGTATCAAACTTATAATCTCGGCTTCGGTCCATCTAAAACCACTTATCTCTTGACCATTTCTAATGGTCTCAGCATTGATCTTTTGGTTTTGCTCGTGGGTGTGATCAGTTTCGGGTGCAATTTTGTCAACGGACAATGAGAGTCCTAGCTGTTTCCCTGCACACGTCTTCAAGCTCTCCATTAAGGCAGCATCTCTTGCTTCGATCCATTGCAACTCTTTAGCCCAAAATTCATGTTCCTGGTCGAACCGAGCAAACTCTTGCTTCATCCACTCTTCATCCCTGTACATTCTTTTGTTTTCCCTATCCTCAATGGTCTTCAGCGTTCTTTCCATCCATGCCTCCTGAGTTTCAAACACCTTCCTCATTTCAGAGTCCACAAAGTTCTTCACCTTTGATTTCCAGCGATTCTTAGCCCTTGTATAACTACGGCTCTCTGCTATTCCTTTCTGCTTTTCACTCGATCGTTTCATTGCACGGGCGATAGCTGAAGGATTGTCGTCATTATTCTCCGACGACGAGGTCTGATCAAATTCAGAGTTGTTGGAAAGGCTCAGGCTGTCGCTGTGTTTGTTTTCTGCAAAGGGTGGTTCCATGGTTTCTTGGCTAATCTTGTTGGCTGGGGCTTGATATAAAAGAGGATTATTAACTAGATGGTGGGGTTGTGAGACAGAAGCTTCGTTGCTTGTTTCCCCATAAAGAGCCTCAAGCTGACGAAAGAATCTGTAGTGCTTCCCATCTTGTCTCCCAGCTTTACCCTCCCTGGTTTTTTTGTAGTACTTGTACAGGTTCTCAAACTTCTCTCTGCATTTCCTGCCACTCCTCCGGTAACCATGTTCCTCGGCCATGGTCCTTTGAAAAGAAACAGAAACAATGCCCCCGAGTCAATTAAAACCAATAATAAACAGGGAACTATTGTACTCGAAGTCTTATGTACGGATCCAACCTGGATTCGGGTGTTTCCCTTGCTGTTAAACATCCCAAAACATCTCTATAATAATCCATAGGTGCTGTAGACTACCTTCTCCTTTTTTTCAAAAATTTTTTTCTTATAAGTAGTTCTAGATTAACATTCCCCCAGCAATACATTAATTTATGTCAGTAATCAGGTTACTCACATAGTTTAGTGTAATTTCTTATCTCCTTATTTGGCATTTTAAAGTAAAAATATTAGAGACTACCATTCAAACATTATTTCAAGAATCTTGAATGGGCCAAACAATTTTTATTAATAAATCTTACAAACGGATCATTAAATACTAGAACTACCCAATTAGATTATGGAACATATCAAATGAACTAGTCAATTAAGTATACCTTTCTTTTGTAGGCAAAAGTTTGACTTCATTCAAAACATTACATGTCTTTGTACCATCTATCTATATAAGAAGTACTGAGTGCCATGTTTTTGTAATATTTGTTTATATATTATATTCTTTCTATCTTAAAATGTCATAAAAAATGTCCTTTTCTTATGCTATCGTACTTAACTTGAAAGTTCATTAACTTTGAGTTCTTCTATATTTTGTAAATCCCTTGAGACCTAAATCCGATTGTTCAAATAATTAATTCTTTTAACTACTGAACATCTCCACGAGGTGCTATAAAAAGATATCTTTCTTCAAATTATTAACTAGCTGCTTTCCAATAAAGTAGACACCAATGACTGAGGTAGTTTCAAGGGCAAGCAAAGGAACTAAGGGAACTTCCTGCACAAATCATCCCATCATGCCATCACACAAAACCAGCTAGCCCCTGTTTAAACAGTTTATTGAAACATCCAGCAACCTTTTCGTACAACCAGTCAACAATAGCATTGAATTATCATAAGTCAACTGATAGTTGATTCAGAGAACAAAAGTAATCTATTAAATGCCCCATGAAAAGAAGAATCGGTTTGTTTTTTTTCATTTTCAACTCCTGAAATCATCAAATCATGATAGTAATGCAATGAACACATACCTTGTTGCTTCACGTAGAAACTAGCAAAAGAATGCCATGATTACTTCAAAACACCCATTAGGGTTTCTTAGTTCAGAAGCATCAATTATGAAAGGACAAGAAGCAAATAAAGGAGAGATAGCACTAACAGAAGACACAAGTAGGATTGTCAAGTACCTAGAAACCTCATCCCATAGTGGACCTTTTTGATTAGCCTCCTTGAACTTGGAATCAAGCCTAGATCTGATGTCAAGAAGAGCGAGAGTCTCTTGCCTCGGCCATCTACTGTTAATCCCTCCATGATCATTCCCAGCAACCCATCCCGTGTCCATTAATTCCACTCCATACAGTGCAGTACGTCCAGCGCCTGAATAATCAGTGTTAGCAACAGTAGCGCTGGCAGAAGAAAAGGGAGCAGCAGCAGAAGTAATAACATTTGCGGGATTGGTGCAATAGTGATCATGACCATCGTGACCAAGCTTGACCAATCCACTTGGCAATATTAACCCACCAACCATGATGGGATCGTAGTGGGTTTGTGCCGCCGGTTGCTCAAGACTCAGATTACGGCCATAGAAAAAGATGGGGTCTGTGACTTGTGGGGTTCCTTGAAAATGGGTACTTCCATTCAACAGTTGCCGGAGATTCTGCTGGTGGCTATAGCGGTGGTGGTCACCCATTTCTAGCAAGCAAGCAAGCAAAAAGAAAAGTGTTGAGTTTGAGTATTGAGTTTTCGAGCAGATCAGAAAGGAAGATAAGCGCTGTTGGAACTTGGAAATGGAATGGATATATTTGGAACTTTGCTATTGGGGGAGACAGGATCCGAGTCTACCGCAACTTTCATCATCCTTTCGTCACTGTTTCACATCTCTCTCCCTCACTTCCCCTCTTCCTTGCCCCCACGCACACACACACACACACACACACACACACCACAGACGGAAGGAGAGAGAATTTTAGGGACATAATCGAGAAAGAAAAAATTTCATGAACATAAATAATAATAATAATAATAATAATATGATTATTTTATAAAATCAGTTAAATTTACTCATATTATATATAAAAATAAAAAATTAATTTAAATAAAAAATATAAATTAAAATAATAATGTATTATGTTAAAATAATAAATAAATAAGTGAAGCAAACACTTTAAAGACATAAAAAAAAAGAAAGAAAGAAAAAAAAAAGGAGATTATGTAGTTTTATGGATCTCGTGCAAAAAAAAAAAAAAAATTTCTTTTATTCAAAATTTGAAGTTTTGAGTATGTGTAACTTATACGATAATATACAATGTACAACCCATACGATAATATGTGTAAGTTATTATTAAAAAATAAATTTCAAACTAGTCGTAAATGATTTTATATTTCATTATTTTTATTAATCATAACATTTTTCTGATAAAAAAAATCAAAATTTCAAAGATATATAACTTTTAAAAACGTTAAACTCACGTGCCATGTCACTCTTAACCCCCACCTCCCACCTCTGTTTAATTTTACCTTTCCCACGTAACGGGACTCAAATGAAGAACGAGCAATGGAAACATGCGTAAGGTGCCAATGACGGAGAGACAAATGGCGAAGCATTGCACGAGGATCGTTACCAAGGCCCAGTAGTCCCGATTCAGCTGACGCGAGGCACAGTGTTACAATGGGATTTCTGTTTTTCACTTTTCTTTTTTTAATGTTTTTTTTTTTTTTGATTGACACGCCCCTCAATTTAATTAATATTTGGTGGCCCTAACCCAATGGCGCATTACAAGGTCTAATAATAATAAGGTGAAATTAGTGATTATGTGGGTTGGACGCATAATCTTTAAGTTGAGGTTGCTCAAATGTATTTCGCACAATAATTAATGATAAACGTAACATTGGAATCACACACACACACACACACACACCCACCCACCCACTGCCTGCAATTTGTTTGAAAAAAACAATATATATATATATATATATATATATATTTTTATTTATTTTTTATTTTTTTGGCGTTAAAATAAAATTAATGGTCTATGGCTTAAAGATGGCTAAGCCATGGTCGGTTAATTAATAGATTGCTAATTCTGGTTGCCTGGATTCCCGTCTTTTTATGATTGGCTGGTTGGGGGTGTATTTGTTGTCATACTCTCCGGCAAAATAAGTCTTCGTAGTGACTGAAATTAAGATTATCCCAACATTTTCGGTGTGATAGGGAGTCATTGGAATCCGGAGTGTCCTGTCCAGTCATACGACTAAGGGGGCTCCTATGCTTTTTGAAGTCCGAAGATGAACCCGCACAGATACAGTGAGTCTTTTCACCAAAGCTGCTGGATTATTATTATTATTATTATTATTATTATTATTATTATTATTATTATTTTGTTTTAGAGTATCCTGGCTCCTGGGGGGTCAGCCACCCATAATGTAATGACCGTACACCCGCTGTTGCAGTTGATCCACAAGAGACAAACTTGAACCGGGATTTGCAAACGGCACGACGCATCGCCCTCTGTTTCTCCCAATTTTTTTTATGCCCTTTTGTCTTATTTTTTAATCTACTGACCCTTCTGTTGATTCCTGGAACCCTCCCCACTTCTCTCTAGGTCGTCATGCTTTGTGAAAAACCTAGAGCTGATGCAATCTCGCAGAAAACGAACTGATTATTTTATTTCATTTCATTTCATTTAAAATCGATGCTTGACAAAGAGTCAAACTAAAAAACCTTCGGTTTTCTAGATAATTTTACGATAAATAAATTGAAATTTGTTAATAAATAATGAGCTAATTGTCATCAATTATTATAGTCTAATAATTTGAAATATTTATTCATATCATGAGCTTAATCATTTTGTTCAAGATATTGAATGAAACTAAACGTTACTCTTTTATTGTTATGAAATTTGTATTAACTTAATTTATTTTACAGTGTGTAGTGTACTCAACACAATTTTTTCTAACAGCATTGTAGATACTATCCCCATCTTTCCATTTTACTTAAAACAATAAGAGAGAGAGAAAAAAAGAGAGAGAGAAATAATAACGAGCTAACATATGTATATCAACAATTTTTTCTATAAATTATTATTTTCTGGGTTAATTTATTATTATTATTATTATTATTATTATTTAGTAACCAATAACATGGTTAAATTATTGATCGCATATCCTTTTCTCAATCCGACTTTGCAAGAGCAAAGGAAAGTTCCTAATTGACTGCACAAGATCTCCAATTACGTCTCTTGGAGGAAAAGCTGTGATGCACGAGAGCATCTTGCGTCTGTTGTTCATAATAATGGGGTAAGAGTCCATTACTGTGACCATGGGCAGAAATTCAAGAATCTCTTTAACAAGTTAAATATCTTCTAATTCATTTTATTTTTATTTATTTATTTTTGCAAAGATAATACACATGCTTTATTGCCGAAGTGAGAACCGCAATACAATTGTATTAAACTAAAAATGAAAATAAAAAGCAAATAGTAAAAAGAGAGAGAAGTTGTCGTATTGACTCAAGGGAAAGATCGAGCTGAAGAGGCACATTAAACATAAAGTCCATTGATGAACAAAATGACTTGGTAACAGAAAGAAAGAAAGAAAGAAAAAAACGCGTTTTGATTTGACCCGAAGAGTTCATTAGATTTTTTACCATATAGTAAATCACATTCCACCTCAATTTTTTAACATAATAATACGAACATCAGTATTTAGTTATTAAAAATCAATAAGAAAATGGTGATCGAGTGGGTCTAGGAAAGTCATACCTAAATAGATGCCACGTTACGGGTGCATTACTGTCAAGAATAAAAACTACAATGACAGTAACATCAATCAAACCTTTTTTAAAACTGGATTTTAACTAAATGTAAGTTGCATGAATTGTTTATTATCGTTCTATTCCACGATAAACTAAATTTGGGGTCAAGCAGAGAACACTCCAATGAAATTACTTAAAAATTTATATCCTAAGAGTTTAGTTAGTTTTAGGCAGCCAACTTATCACAACTCTTTTTCTTTTTTTTTTTCCCTCGAATTTGGAGCCGACAATAATGAACACAAGGCCTAGCGGAGAAGATATTAAAAACATAAAATATTACCCTCACTGAAGTAGAAAATAATTGTGTTAAACCGGGAAGTAAAACACATAAAACAAAGGTAACTGATGATTCATCAGCTTTTTCCCTCTAAATAAACTGCAATTGTATCCACACAATATATTGTTAGATTTTTTTAATAAAAATATTATTATTAAACTATAATCTTTTAATTTTAAAATTAAATATATTTATATAAATAATATGTCTGAATTTATGGATATTAAAATCATTGATATATATGGAGAATTAGCTTTAACTTGCTAATTCAATATCCCTTTTTTTATCCTTACTATAATTACATATTTTTAGTTGAAACCTTTTTGTATATTAAAAAATGAGAGTATTAGTTATATATATATATATATATATATATATATATATATATATATTAGTTTAAATTAAACATATCCTTAAATTTCCAAGTCAAGTTTGAGATTATAACCCTCAATAGCACACTAATAAAAACAATTATTCCTCACTAATCAGATTACATCATTATTAAGTTCTTGATGAAAATATTATTTAAGAATATTTTAATATTATTAATTATAAAAGTTTAACATTTTTTGACTTGGCTATTACATTAATAGTTATATGCAAATATTAATAACAATATCTTATAATTCATTTATAATGTCATAATATTATAAACAATTTAGTATGAGTTATGACAAGCATATTTTATTTATTTAAAACACTTACTCCTATATACTACAATATTTACAATCTATCATACAAATTTTATAAGATATATATAATTGTATAATGATTCACAATAATACTTCCTAAAGACTTTTTTTTTTGTTAATTTTAAAATAATAATTTTACACAATTATAAAATAATAGGAAATACATAATATATGTCAAAAATGCATTAGTTAGTTTAAAGTGTTATTACATTATACATAATCAATTATCATTAACGCAACTAATGTTCATTTTTGAGAATATGTTCTTTATATAATGTTAGTTGTAAGTTTTCGCATTTATTTATTATCATGTGATTGATTAGTATTTTATAAATACACTTTGTTTATGAATATTTTTTAATGACAAAATACTTTACTATTTATTATGTTAGTACTCTTTAAGTATTTATTGTTGTAGGAGAAATATTGTTATAGATTATCACATAAAGTTTCAATAACTTTGTAATGATGTTAATAATCTTAAGTTTTGAAATAAAGTTCTGCAATCGTAATGTATGAATCATAATTTTAAATTATGTCATAAACTCTACTTTCATAATAAATAAAGTGGCGTTAAATAAGTTTTCACTATTCCATAATCTTGCTCTTTCTTCTAATAGGAACAAATATTTAAAAGTGAATATTTTACTGTTAATGTATCTAGTAAAATTTAAATGTAAATATTTAATTACATCAAAATGGTTAGGTTTTCTATACATGAGCATACGATTCTTTTTTCCTTGTAAATATCTTAATACTTTTTTTTTGTAGTTTTCTAAATATCTATTTTAGAATTACTTTTACACATACCTAATATTTTAAACACAAAAAAAATGCTTGATTTAGTGGAGATTTGTAGATACATCAAATTACCAATATTAGAGATATATGAAATTGATTCCATTTCTTTATATTCCATTTATGAGGGAGTAGTGGTTCCTATTATCATTAAAGTAAATGTGAGAGAATAGTTATGCAATTATAAAAAAAAGAAGTTGGAATGTCATGTTTATTAAAACAATAAATTTTAAATTAATAAAAAACCTATAAAAGGCTAGATATATGAGCATTCAAATAAAAACAAACTACAAGTTGTAATAAGTTAGAAGAGTTTATAAGTTGCAACATAAGGAAGAGAAACTTCATTCTCTAGGAGAGTAGGAAAAGCTAAATTAGAGGATTGGACATCACCTTCCACACCATAAAAGGGGAGGACTTAATCTACCTCTAGCTAAGGGAATTTTGGGTAAATACATATTAGGTCAATATTTTTAAAATTAAGAAATATTTTATGTAAATCTTTGTAATATTGACATTAGCAGTTACCATAAATGGCAGCCTTCCTATTTGTCTCTTTAAGAGAAAATTTCTTGCTCTCATCTTTTGAAAATCTTTAAATTAGATCTAAGTAAAGTTAACTTGGTTTTGACATCTATCTTTTACTCAAAAGATTTAATCTCTAATATTTGCCAATGGGTTCTTTTCTTATCTAGTTTCTTTTTAAGGTCCTTGACCTTGGTGTTGGTACAAAATACTTGGAAATCTATAAGCGTTATTCTTTTTTGGCTCCCTTTATCTCCCTTAAAAGTTGCAAAACAAAGGCCTTCATATGATTATTTGACATGACCAACTATGTGATCTTACCATCTAGCTCACATAAAGCTTTTTTGGCATTATATCACTCCTTTCACAATAATTCTAAGTCTCTCGATTCCCCATCCAAACACTTTAGACCACCATTTGTATCCTTAAGATCCGATATAATAGCACGAAGACTCCCATTGATGTGGGAAACACAAGAGGAAATTAGATCCTTAAGAAGAAATCCTCTTGACTAGACAAAAGGTCTTTCAACTTAAAAAACATCAAAGTATATTGCTTCTTCTTACCTAAGGTATAGAGTGATGTAATCTTAGGTAGTCCCCTTGCCCTATCCCCCTCATTTAATGAAATATCATCCTTATCTAGAAAACATTTTAACTCTAGATTCTCTTAGAGTCTTAATATGATAAGAATAAAGAAACTCCTTAAATTTCTCCTAGAAGAATAACTTGGTTTGTATTGACATTAGTCACTTCATCAAGGGTAACTACTTATTGCCCCCTCCCTTAGCTAATAAAGGAGGGTCTTTAGTTATGTGTGCATATTAAGAAGAAGGGATGATAATAGTATCATCAAAGGAATGTTTTGATTTGTAATCTAATCATGCCTTTTGACAATTTGCACCTTAATCCTATATGAATGCTTTGTAGCAATCTCGGCCACCTATTTAGAACCTGCGTTGGTCTAAGAAAACATCAATGTTAAAAAATTGATAAATTAGTAAAAAATAGTTAACAATGTAAAACCAAGTAGAAACATTCCCAAAGAAGAGTAAAGAGGGGTAATACATTAGCCAACACTTATTTGTCCATTAGCCAACACTCATCTGTCCCCTTTTAAAGCCAAAATCATAGGGCACCAAGTTGTAGGTTGCTAACCTTATGGAAGGGATACTAAAAGAAGTTACATCTCATAACTATTTAGACCATGAACACATAAGGGCTTATGAATAATGGAAACTCCATCTCCTTAAATAAGCCTATATTCGATTTGATTCTTCTTAGAGGCTAAAATGACTAGTTTTTTCTTTGAATCATCAGGAAAGATTTCAAGGAAATGCCAAATTAGGCAACTTCCTTAGAGTTGCTTCTTGAGACTATGTTAGGACATTCCCACTCTTAGTCTTTAAGGTTGTACTTCTTAAATCTAAACTCAATATGTGGAAGACAAGTTAAGAAATAAATTATATCTTATCTCCTTAATTTGTAAAAGTTTACCTTTTGTATCCTTTAAGTTAATACTACCTCTATTAATCAAGTGGTAAAAATCTTTGTCCTTTTTATAAACATGGCCTTTATAATGATTACATGACCCCTTAAACCTAAGGTTAACAAACACAACAAAAGATAGAAGGAATTTGGATCCAATTAACATAGAACTATTCCTATCAAGAGAAAAACTCTTAAATATCATTATGGATAACAATAGCCTAACTTTAAATTGTTCCATGAATAAAGTGTAATAACAAGTAAGTGGACAACAAGCTTTCTTACTTAGTATAAGTAAGACCAATTGGCACTCATAAGGAATGTGATAATACTCCCTGAAACTTTGATTTTACAAATTTAGAAAAGTTGTAGAATCAAAGTTGTAAACTATGTAATTATGAAATTCATGTGATTTCTTAATTAAGAGGTGGATCATTTAAATACAAGTTGTCAAGTACCCAATTGCAACCTTATTTTGGCAAGCAAAGACAAAAGAGTATGAGCCTTTTCGACATAGATTTTTCATACTTACAAAGAGTTTGATTAAACACTCAATTAAAAAACCATATAGAAATGAAAGCATAAGAGAAGAAAAGTGTTTTTTGTAAGAAAATCTTTATAAATATTGGAATGTGAATGAAAGAATTGAATATCACCCGTTTTTATAAAATATTATACTAATAAAAGGCTAACAAATAGCAATAATAATGAACACCGAATGCATATGACTAAAAGGATGTGACTTTTCAAACTTGGAGACACCTAAAAGTACAATAGAAAAGTTCTTGTAGGAAACAATATGAATATATATGGTGTCTAATGAAAAGATGAAAAAGGATTAAAGCTTATCATAATGACAATAGTTAAAATTTCATAAATATAAAATTTAGCTTATTGATACATTTAGGACATATAAGCCAAAAAGTTTATAAAGAAAGAAAAATAAGCAAAATGAAAATCTTTTGTCTACATTCATCTCTTAGCCTTTAAAAAAGACTTTTGTAATAAGGGGTAAGAAGAAAGTGTCTTAGAGGCAACATCAGCCAAGCCATCATTTTGATAATTTAATTGAGCATCTTTAACTAAAGAATCATTAATAAGATTTGCTAAAGGAGGGTGAAGTACAAGATTTTAGAATTGACCAAGATTAAAGTCAGGGCATGATGCAAAGGCCTTCCTTTAGTCATTAAACAATGATTTATGATGAGTGAGAATTTATTACATTTAGTTATTTTTAATGAGTTTTATCGTTATTTAAGTTGATTAGAATATATTTTGTAAATCAATTGTATTTTAGGAAACTTTTGAGAATATATATTTTTAGTAGGAAAATTTTCAGCATTTTATCATTTTAACCTTTGTTGTTTATTTCAAGTTTTTTAATGACTCATAGGTCCATATTAAAAAAAATGATTTTTAATGAAATTATAATAGAAATCTTAAACATTTCAGATTGACTTCAAGAGTCCAAATCCAAGTTTGTTTGGACCTTAAGATGTTGCCTTAAATACAAAACCAAAAACTAAAATCCAATCCTAATTAGTGTAAGATTCTTTTATAAGCATTGTATACTTAAACAAGAATAACTTGTGCCTTATATGTTTAAATTAGGTGATTTAAAAACTTAAATTAAGTTATAAATTGAGGTCAACAATTGTTATGAAGAGACCTAAGTTTATATTAGTTGTTTAGTAATTAAAAAATAATAGAGAAGTTATTTTGGAATCTATTGTAGGCTAGACTAAGCTAGCCTTAATTTTTGGTTTGTAACTTATGCTATAGACCTTTGTCTTAGTCAAGATTTGATGCATTAAAAAGTTAAAGAGGAGGATTATAACTTTCATGAAAATGTTACACCTAAATACTGGCTATATCTAATTCAAAATTAGCTTCAAAGTCAATACAAAAATTCTAGAAGATTAAGGAAACAAGATTAAGATGCCTTTGAGATTTTCTAAAGACTTTTTTTTAAGTCTTTAGGTTTTGCTAATAATGGCTACTACATATGTTTTTTAGGATAGACATAACCACCTTTTGAGAGCATAAAGGGAGATGGACAGATAATCAAATAATCACTTTAAAAGGAATTTATTTTTAGTATATGTAGTTAAGCTTTTTAATAGTTTTAAGTGATTTCAAAACTTTTGATATTTTAATGGTGTATATTGTTTTGGTATATTATTCTCTTTTCTTATAAAACTTTTCAGGTTATTTTAATTTAATGGTTGAATGATTGTTTGTTCAATTAATTTGGTTGGGCTAATTAAATTGATTAAACAAGTATTGATCATTAGAATTAAGAATTTGAATTTGTTGTTCCCACAGCCTTATATGGGTTGTAATTGTTGTCAATTAAGTTTAAGTGTGCAAGAAAGTAAAACCACATTGAAGGACAAGAAAGTAAATCCGCCGCGTAAGGGCAAGAACGTAAATCGACCGCGTAAGCCCTATTAGGGTTTCATGGAAAAAAGTATATAAAGACCTTGGAAGACAAAACTAGGGCAAGGCCAATACAATTGAATACATGGCAAAAATAGAGAAAAGAAGAGGTGGCCAACGAAGTGAAATGAAAAAAAAAAAACACCACTTGCAAAAGAGAGAGAAAACCAAACCTTTGGAGAGAGAGAAAGTGGTGAATGGCCGAAGAAGGGCTGGACGGCAGGCCAAAGAAGAGCCACCACCAGCCAGAGGAGAAAATCAACATGGCAGAATAGGGGAAAAGAGAGAAATCTGGCTGGACAGCAAGAGAGAAAGAAATGGATGACATGACAAGAGAGAGAGAAAAGGATGTCACGGTTGGACGGTGAGAGAGAAAGCATGACACGACAAGAGAGGGAGAAACGGGTCGACACGGCTGGACGGTGAGAGAGAAAGTATGACACGGCAAGAGAGAGAAACGGGTCGACGACAAAACAGAGAAATGGGTCGACGACAAAACAGAGTGGACGGTGAGATAGATCCAGCTGGACAGTGAGAGAGATCCGACTGGACGAAGAGAGATAGATCATCGACAGAACACGAGAGAAAGAGAGAAAAATTGAGACAGCTGTTGGAAGAGAGAGAAAAGAGGTATACAGCCAGAACAAAGGAGTCGACGACAAGGAAAGAAAAAGAAACCTGATGGCTAACCAAGTGAGCACGACAAAACACACCATCAGCGGAAGGAGAGAGAAACCCGATGGCCAAACAGGGAAGGAGAGAAAAACCTGTTACAGCCAGAACAAAGGGGTGGACGGCTGATGAACAGTGACCGATAGAAAAGGGAAAAAAAAATCTAATATGGCCAAACGAGGTGTGAAATGGACAAAGAGTGCAAACCAGAAACGTACCTGGGACGTGAAACGCTAAACCAGAAGCGTACGTGAGGTGTGTGACCAGCAAAGGGTGCAAACCAAAAATGTGTGTGAGATGTGTAACGTCAAACCAGAAACGTGAGGCGAGCCGTGAGACAAGGAGACGGGGAGACCGTGAGACGGTGAAAGCAGAAGCTGTGTGAGACAACGTAGAGAAGAATTCGGCGAAGCATTCCAACAACTCAACGTATTTCCATATTTCTTCAAGAGAGGTTAGAGAGCGTTGCGGTGAACTTCTAAGCGACAGTAGAACAGCCTTTCAATTCAATAGAAGCAAGACAAGCTAGAAGAAGGGTAGACACAGTAAGTGACACTCTTTGTATTGTACTTACTTAGTAATTGCAATAGTGAAAGGAGCAGAGGATTAAGACATCCATTGTAATTGAAATTCTCGAGTATAGTGGATAGTCTTGGTAAGGGAGAGTCCCTACCACCGTGGATGTACATCACGTTGACGGAACCACGTAAATCTCGTGTGTCCTTAATTTGCTTTACGTTTTGTGTTTTGAATTGAGTTGTGAATGCAACTAAAGTAT
>CM038604.1:5265245-5327452 GCA_021533255.1 Ceriops tagal
ATTGCAATAGTGAAAGGAGCAGAGGATTAAGACATCCATTGTAATTGAAATTCTCGAGTATAGTGGATAGTCTTGGTAAGGGAGAGTCCCTACCACCGTGGATGTACATCACGTTGACGGAACCACGTAAATCTCGTGTGTCCTTAATTTGCTTTACGTTTTGTGTTTTGAATTGAGTTGTGAATGCAGCTAAAGTATCAGCTAACTCATAACCTAACGAAGACCTAAACAAAAACATCAAAATTGTCTATTAGGTAAGGTGTCTGAAAGGTGATTTTGGAAACTATTGTGATTAGTGGGTAGCAATAGATCTACCTTAGTCGAGTTTGAGAAAGAGTTCGCTTTTAAGAAGAGGTTAAAGTTGTTCACTTACCTGCGAATTGCGAATTGTGGTGATACTGATTCACCCCCCATCTTAGTATCACAAATTAGTAGATCTTAGGGAGAAGTCGAGAACTTCAGAATTTGTTTTTATTTTCTTGCTAATCACTAAATAGCAAATAATAATAAGAAATTATGGATAAATTTTTATTTTATTATTATTATTAACTCAATGTAGATTAAATGATCCAAGCTTATGTGATTGTTAATTGAATTAACTTATTTTCCTTATTTTTAAGGTTGCTAATATATTACTTTAGAGAGCTTTTTTATTATTTAGGGGTTGAAGGTTCTATTATAATTAAGATAAGTGTTATAGGTAGTTAATTTGTTTATAATTTATTTTATTTGATTAGTTTATTTATTTTTAAATTAAAATTCAAAATTTTTTTCTAATTACGTTTATGTCTTTAATTTTTATTTTATCAATTGTGAATTAACCATACTTCTTATATGATTGATCATTACTCATACTATCTAATATTGAATAATTGAGAGTAAGAAATTAAATTTTTGGTACCTTAATGGCAACTACCAAAATTTGGTGTCATGTTTTTATATTTTTACTGAATAAGAAAGAGTAAGTCATTTAGTATTGAATAATTGAGAGTAAAGTATTATATTTTTATATTGAGAGGATTATAACATTATCTTCTCATTTATTTATGAAGTTTTGTATTTTTCAAGCATTTTTGGTGTTGTAGCATCTTCAGTTGCAATGATACTATTTATTAAGAAAATTTTGGTTGAATTAAGTAATAAACCTAAACTCTTTCAAAGGAAATAATGTACTAACTAGAATCAATTGCTATGCCATTAGCCCTACCCTTTCAAGCCTTAAAAACATTGTTTAATAAGGTTTTGGCTTTTTTCTTTGTTTTGTTTATAATTGCAAAATTTAAGTAGAACTAGTTACAAAAATTAAGTATCTTATTCTTGATCATGCAATGGTAGATAATGTGAATAAAAGTCAATTTCATAAAGAGTGCTTAATTCAATGTTAAATAAATAAAACCTAAAGACACTAATATGAAGGAAGGAATTTGAATTATGACTTTATACTAATTAAAGTAAACAAAACAACTTATAAAAATATCAATTAATAAAATTTCAATCTTAGATTTATTCACAACTATGATATTTAATACTTTTAATTATTTATATTGTTGTTTCGATTTTGTTGAAACTATTAATCTTAAGTAAGAATAATGTCACGGCCCGTCCCAAAAGCATTGTCAAACAAGGTTCGCCTAGCCCGATTGTAGCCCAAAAGATTTAGCCAGAGCATTCTGGATAAGTTATTGTAAAGCGTGCCTTATCTTCTTGTAAAGCGTATCTTATCTTCTTGTAAAGTATGTCTTATCCCCTTGTAAAGCGTAGAGTAATAGGAACCATTAGATCAAATGGATCCTACCCACATATTAAGGAGGTGGAACCACTATAAATACCCCACTCCTCTCATTTGTAAAGACACCATTGAATTGAAGTTCTTTCCTTTGCAAAGCTTTCTCTTTTGTGCCTTCGGTTTCCTTGTCCCTTTCTAGCCTCTCTTGACTCTAAGTCGATTCTCTCAAACTCTCTAAGGCTTACTTAGCATCTTCTCTCGCAAGATTGTCTAAGTGCCGCGCGGGTTAGCACCTCTAAAGCACGTCTAAAGCCTAAGTTCGTGACAGTTGGTATCAGAGCAAGGTAATCCTAAGTCTCTACTCTATTGTTCTTTGAGTTGTGAGTATGGCAGGTGAGGAAGGAATCGTTGTTGCCAACTTTGAGGAGCAACATGCTGAGCTTCAAACCCGTGGTCGAGAGGAGCAGCGTGCTCCAACTAAACGAGAGAAGTCCAAGGTCGCAACAAAGGAGCCTGTGGAGTCTCGTGTTGCTGTCCTAGAAAGGAGCATCACGGATGCGAGTTCCTTGGTGGGAGATCTTAGTGATCAAGTCGATAACTTGATCCACGAGAATGCTGAAATCACCAGGGCTGCCAAATCCATGATCGGGGAATTCAGCTACGCATTTAAGGGAGAACTGGGCTCCCTTAGCCAAGAACTGTCGGATCTACGAAAGTTCGTTGAAGGGGAGATTCACGATCTTCGTAGGGAGATGGGTTCACTTTGTTGAAGCAGTCCACTTTCGACGAGTACTGCTGGCACAAGCAGCACAACGGTTGGGTGCGATCTAAAGGTGCCCAAGCCTGCCATGTACAATGGCACTTGCAACGCCACTATGGTGGAAAACTTTCTCTTCGGCCTTGAACAATACTTTGAGGCCATGGGAGTTGATGATGACATCGCTAGGATAAGCAATGCCTCAATCTTCTTCTGGGATGCTGCTCAACTGTGGTGGAGAAGGAAGCATTCCGAACGGGAGAAAGGCCTGTGTGTGATCAACACATGGGAGCAATTCAAGGTTGAGTTGCGCAAACACTTCGTCCCTCACAATGCAGATAGTGAAGTTAGAGGGAAGCTGCATCGTCTCAAGCAAACAGGTAGCGTTTCTGAATATGTTAAAGAATTTACTACTCTTATACTTGAGATTGACGATCCGTTCAACAAGGACTTTCTCTTTCACTTTAAAGATGGTTTAAAGGATTGGGCAAGAGTAGAGTTGGAAAGGCGTAACGTGTAGACTTTGGATGATGCCATTGTTGCAGTCGAAACGCTAACTGACTACTCAACCCATTCCAAGAATAAAAAGTCTAATTCTAATAAAAGTAGGGGAGAGAAGTCTGGACAGAAAAGAGAAGCAGGTCAAAAGGAGGGAGGACATCAGAAATCCTCAAATGGCAAGCCCAAGAACTCTTCGGGTAAGCACGATGGACCTCCGAAGCCATGCTTCATTTGTGACGGACCGCACTAGGTAAAGGACTGCCCCAACCGAAAAGCAATGAATGCTATGGTGGCAGTACTCAACTCGGAGAAAGCCAACGAAGAAACCTAAGCGGACATGGGATCTATCCAACAGTTGGGTAATCTCTCGAAGCGTTCCTCCCTAACAGTCGCTAAGGAGAAGGGACTGTTGTACGCTGATGCTACCATCGAGGGTAAATCAGCTTGTGCGATGCTAGATATTGGGGCAACGCACAACTTCATAGATGAATAAGAGGCTAAATGTCTAGGCCTCAAACTAACAACAGGAAATGGCACCATTAAAGCAGTAAACTCGGAAGCTCGGCCTGTCCAAGGCATGGTACGTGGAGCAACTGTCCAGATCGGCGAATGGACCGGTAAGTTAAACTTTATCGTTATTCCCATGGATGATTTCGAGGTAGTGTTAGGTCTTACATTCTTTTGCGAAGCTTCGGCTTTTCCTGTTCCTGCTTCAAATTCTCTTGTGGTTGTTCACGATCGTAAGATCCACGTAGTTCCCTTGAAGCGCAAGGAGAGATCTCAACCATCGACGATCTCGGCCTTGCAATTCAAAAGGGATCTCAAGTCGGGTCCTGGCTATGTCGCTACCATAAGGGAGTTAAGCGATAGGGAAGACGTAATCGCACCAACTTCCGCACTGCTGCAACCCATTCAGGCTATCCCTATCAAGTTCAAGGACATTATACCTTCCGAGTTGCCCAAGAAGCTTCCACCAAAGCGAGATGTGGATCACCACATTGAGCTGGAACCGGTTGCCAAACCTCCTGCCATGGGTCCCTATCGCATGGCACCACCGGAGCTCACTGAACTAAGGAAGCAGCTCTATGATTCGATTGATTCGGAATGCCAAGCTTCCTTCGAGGGATTGAAACAAGCAATCTCCGAAGAATCTGTTGTGGTCCTACCGGACTACGAAAAGCCTTTCGAAGTCCATACTGATGCATCTAATTTCGCCATTAAAGGAGTCTTAATGCAAGATAGGCATCCCATTGCCTACAATTTTGCAAAGGAATGGCACGAGGAGGCAGACATCACAAGAGCCTGCCTCGACAAAGCTGCCAAACGGATGAAAAAGCGGGCCAATGCCAAGGGACGCCCAAAGGAATACGCGAAGGGAGACTTGGTGATGGTAAAGTTGCTACCTAACCAATTCAAGTCCTTATGCAAAGTGCACAAAGGCTTGGTGAGGAGATATGAAGGACCATTTCCCATAATCAAGCAAGTAGGGAAGGCTGCCTACCAAATCCAACTCCCCCCAAGACTCAAAATTCACAACGTCTTCCATGTAAGTCTTCTAGAGACCTTTCATGAAGACACCGAAGATCCGAGCCGTGGGGAATCCAAGCGTGCACCAACTGCCGTCACCACCAAGTTCAACAAGGAAGTGGAAAGCATCCTTGCTGATAGGGTGATACGAAAAAGGGGAGTTCCTGACTACACCGAGTACTTAGTGAAATGGAAAGGTTTGCCAGACCACGAGGTTAGTTGGGAACGAGAAGATCTGCTTTGGCAATTTGTTGACTACATTCAACGCTACAAGGACGAAGTCGTGACGAGGACGTCACAAGATCAAGTGGGGGAGGATGTCACGGCCCGTCCCAAAAGCATTGTCAAACGAGGTTCGCCTAGCCCGATTGTAGCCCAAAAGATTTAGCCAGAGCATTCTGGATGAGTTATTATTGTAAAGCATGCCTTATCTTCTTGTAAAGCGTACCTTATCTTCTTGTAAAGTATACCTTATCCCCTTGTAAAGCATAGAGTAATAGGAACCATTATATCAAATGGATCCTAGCCACACGTTAAGGAGGTGGAACCACTATAAATACCCCACTCCTCTCATTTGTAAAGACACCATTGAATTGAAGTTATTTCTTTTGCAAAGCTTTCTCTCTTGTGCCTTCAGTTTCCTTGTCCCTTTCTAGCCTCTCTCGACTCCAAGTCGATTCTCTCAAACTCTCTAAGGCTTACTTAGCATCTTCTCTCGTAAGATTGTCTAAGTGCTGCGTAGGTTAGCACGTCTAAAGCATTTCCAAAGCCTAACTCCGTGACAATAGGCTCTATTGTCTAAATTTTCCCTTAAATATTCATTAAGTAAAACAAGTTATTTACTTAGATTCTAATTATGATACTCTTAAAATAAGCTTTCCAAAGTTATATATTGGTAGCATTAAGAATTAGAAAAATAAGTTAATTTAAATAAGAATCACACAACCTCAAATTGTTTAAATTGTATTGAGTTATTTATAACAATAAAAAAAAAACTTAATCATAATCATTTATTGTTAATTACTATTTGGTGATTAAAAATAGGTTAAATATGGGACATAATCCTTAACTTTAATGATTAATTATTGTTTAATTAATTTAGCAAATTTAACCAAATCAATTAGAAAAATAATCATTTAATAATTTAATAAAAAACTCAAAAAAAATTAATAAAGAAAAGAACAACATAGTTAAATAATCTATTGAATCAAAATACCAAATATTTTAAAATTTTTTAAAATTGTTGAAAAGCCCTAATTATTCATACTTACAAATTAAATTCTTACTATAGTTATATATGCTACCTTTCTTATATGTTTATCTTTTCTTCTCTCATTAGCTAAAAGGTCCTTATTTACATATTAGAAAATGTATCGAGTAAACATAAGAGAACCCTTGGATGTTTTTAAAAAAAATCTTCTAAATTTTTAATGTTATAATAAACTTATTTCCTTAATTATTACAAATTTTTTATAAAAAGTTCTAAAATGATTCCTAAATAGATATAGTATGAATAAAGCTTTACCTTCTTCATCAAAGTTGTATTACTCTTTGTTAGCCTTTTAATGCATTTAGTCTTGTCCAAAAAAACAAAACCAAAAAAGGTCCAAAGCTCAATATATTAGCTAAAAATCAATACTAACTCAATCTAGCATGTGACAAATTACTAAATTGGAATGTGAAATTCAATATAGGCTTTTGAATTATTTGATTTAGATGTCTAAAGTTTAAGTTATACATGTGATAAGAGTCTTTTTAGGTCTCACACTGAGAGAGGGAGGGGGTAAATCAGTATGAGATATTCGCTTTTTACAAATCTTTTTAGATTAACTTCTATGACTTGTTAGAATCAATGATCCAATTTTTATCTTTCTTCTTTATGTGAAAGCGGTCGTACGGATATCAATCAAATACAAGCACCTAAGAACACACAATAATTTTTACGTGGTTCACCCACAATTTGTGAGCTATGTCCATGATGTGATAATATCACTCATAAATCACATAATCCACTCTTATTATCAAGGGATATAGTTAATGTCATGGAAGGATCACTCCTTAACCATTTATAATAATCTCTTGATCACTCAATGGATTGATCTCCTGATCATTTCAAGGGTATCCCACCCTTTTTCAATAAGTTTATCAAAAGGTTTGTGACTAATACCTTCTTGAGAAGGATTACTCAATGTGCACAGGCTGCTAATGCAAAATGTGGATCTTCTCTTTCCTTTGTTTCCTAGGTTGCCTCCTATTGCTTTGGTAGGTTCTCTTCCCTTGTTACCGATGCTACCTCTCTTATTACCTTGGTAGGTTCTCTTCCCCTACTAGTGCTACTTGCCTTGCTACTATGGCAAGTTTTCTCTTTCTATTATTATGATAAGTTTTCTCCTTTTACTGTTGGTGTTGCTTACCTTAATGCTAGTTACAAGCTGCTGGTTGTGATTCGCCTGCTGCTGGTTGTTATAGTACTTGTGCTTGCTATTGCAATTGCTAGTTGTTATACAAGTTGCTTTCTCCCTCTTTAATGGCTGCTGCACCTTCTCCTTTATTGGTTTGCCAGTTACTGCACCTCTCTTTGATTGGTTTGCCAGCTGTTGCACCTCTCCTTAATTGGTTACTATAACTTCTTCCTTGGGTGGATGATTGGTTATTACACGTTCTCCTCTAGTTTGGTATGACTGCTACACGTCTTCTCTGGTTTGGTATGGCTGCTACATGCCTTCTTCTTCTTCCTTTGGTTTGGCTAGCTGCTACCTTCTTCTCCTTTTGGTAATGCTGCCAGTTGCTATAACTCCTCCTTTAGTTGGTGTGGTTGCTTCCTTCTTTGGTGGCTACTACACTTCTTGGCTGATTGCACCTCTCTTGGCTGGCTACACCTCTTCTTGGTGGCTGCCTCTCTTTTTGCAACTGGTCAGTCTCTCTTTTGCAGCACACGTATATCTTAAAAGGTGCATGGATGTATTTATAGGCTTTGAGATTTAAGGTTGCATAATTATTAACAGTCAGTATTGATTCCCAAGGGTTGCCTTACAATCAACAGCCGAATTTGATTATTAAAATTTAGGGTCAATGGTTAAGGGTCACTGGTTAATATTGACTCGTTAACTTTAGAGTTGACCTACTATCAACGGTATTGACCAACGACTTCTCTGTATCTCAACGTCATTTAAAACACTAAATTAACACTAAATCTCTCTTTTTGGATTTGTTGGCAACATATTAAATCCACAAATCAATAATTCACAAATAGCAAACTTTGATATTCATAACTCCCCCTAAAACATGCATCTCTCTATTTGCATGTGGGTGTACCTTTAACTCCCCCTTTTTTCTACTTCTCTCCTTTGACAATTTCTTCCCCTTTATTTATCAAACTACTCTCCCTTTTTAATTAGTATAGACTTTTTTTGGATTTATGTAAAATATCAATCCTTTTGACAATAAATCCAAAGAATAATAGAAGAGGGAAGGGGAAAGGGGTTGGAGGCATACCTTAGCCTCTAAGGGGTAACTGAACACATAAGGTAAGTTTCAACTTTTGGAACACCTTTCTTGATAGAGGTTTGGTGAATATATCAGTAATTTGCTCTACGGTAGGCACATATTTCAGCTTTACTTTATTTTTCTCTACTTTTTCTTTAATTAAGTGGTACTTGATTTCAATATATTTAGTTCTGAAGTGTTGGACAAGATTCTTTGACAAATTGATGACACTTTGGTTATCACAACTAATCAATAATGGCTGTTGCACATCCACTTTTATATCTTCAAGTTATTGTTTCATCCATAGTAGTTGAGTATAAGCCTGAGTAACAGCCACATATTTAGCCTTTACAGTACTTAAAGTCACTGAATTTTGCTTCTTGCTATTCCATAAAATACATCTACTGCCCAAATAAAATGCACCACTTATTATTAACCTTCTGTCATCACAATTTCTAGCCCAATTAGCATATGTATACCTATACAAATTAAGTTGTCTACTTTTATTATAAAGCAACCCATAATTTGTTGTGTTCTTCATATACCTCAAAATTCTCTTAACAGTCATGAGGTGAGATTCCTTGGGCTCACTTTAAAATCTGGCACAGAATGTTACAGCAAAAATAAGATCAGGCTTTGATGCTGTCAAATATAGTAAGCTTTCAATCAACTTTCTGTATTCCTTCTGATCAACTATGTTGCCTTCTTTATCCTTGCTTAACTTTGTTCCAATTGTGATGGGAGTGCTTACTTCTTTAGAGTTCTCCATCACAAACCTATTTAATAACTTACACGCATACTTTTCTTGGGAGAGAAAAATTCTAACTTTGCTTTGCAAAATTTGTAACCCTAAGAAGATTTTCATCTCACCTAGTATCGACATCTCAAACTTCTTTTTCATCTACTAGGAAAAAGTAGTGCAAAAGGCCTTCTTTTTTACAACAAAAATTATGTTATCAACATAAACTACAACAATTAACTGACCTTGTTTATTTTCTTTTATGTACAAGTTGTTGTCCCCATTCCCTTTTCTGAACTTTATATCTTTAAGGCATATATCTAGCTTGGAATACCATGCTTTTAGAGCTTACATTAAGCCGTATAGAGCCTTGTTCAATTTGCACACAATTGAATCGTCATGATCAAGTATAAAACCATCTGGTTATTTGATAAATACTTCTTCTTCAAGCTCTCCATTCAAAAATGTAGACTTTACATCCATCTAATAAATGTTGTAGTTTCTTTGAGCAATAATGGCCATGAATATTCTGATTGCTTCAAGCCTGACCACAGGAGCAAAGGTCTCTTTAAAGTCAATACCTTTTATTTGTGAGTAGCCTCTGCAGACAAACCTTGCTTTATTTCTTACCATTTCACCTTTTTCATTGAGATTATTTTTAAAAACCCACTTGGTTCCAATGATGTTTTTCCCTTTAGGTCTAGGTATTAAACACCAAGTTTTGTTATTTTCAATTTGATCAAGCTCTTTATTTATAGCATACACCTATTTCTTATTCTTTAATGCTTTTTCCACTAACTTGGGTTCAAACTCATAAATCAATGAGGTTTGTTCACCACCTCTTAGTCTTCTCCTAGTCTGTACAGAGTCCTCTTTACTATTAATAATGTTCTTAGCCTTAATTTCAACTCTGACTTTTCTATGAGTTTGGGAATGCCTTGATTCTATTTCTTAATCACTTGTAAGTTGAGAATCAATGTCTTTTTTATGCTAAATGCACCCTCTGATTCATCACTTTCAGATTCTTTTCAGTTGTCATACATAGCATCTTCAGCTTCCTCATACTGTGATTTTATTGTAAAACTATCTTCAATCACTTTAACTTCAAAGTTGTTCACTATTTTCAGTAACCTTTTGTTATAGTACCTGATGCTTCTTCCATTTGGTACATAGCCCAAGAATATGCCTTCATCAGCCTTCTCATCAAATTTGCCAAGATGCTTGCCTTTGATTTTAATGAGGCATAGGTTTCCAAACACTTTAAAGTGTTTTACACTTGGCTTCTTTCCATTCCACAACTCATAGGGCGTCTTCTCTATATGTGGTCTCATTAGGCATCTATTTTGAATCTGAGTTATAGTGGTGATAGTCTCTCTCTAATAGTCATGTGAAGTATTATGTTCAACAAATATAGTTCTTGCCATATCTATTAGGATTTTATTCTTCCTTTTGGTCACTCCATTTTGTTGGGGTGTATGGGGACTAGCATATTCATACTTCACTTTATGTTTCTTTAAATAATCTTTAAATTCACCATATGTGTATTCTGTCTCATTGTTCATCTTAAGCCTTTTAATTTTTCCCCCTAATTGATTTTCAACCAACCTTTTGTAGCTCTTGAAATTATTGAGAGCCTCTAACTTATGTTTCAAGAACATAATACAAGCCATTTTTGTAAAATCATTAATGAATGAGATGAAGTACCTATAACTTTTTGTTGATCTTTGTCTCATAGGCTTACAAACGTTTGAATGAATGAGTTCTAATGGCTTTTTTGTTTGAATCTCCACATTTTTATGGGGAGTATTCACCATCTTCCCTTTTTTGACACGTGTTACAAATTGCATCTCTTTCTCTTCTCAGCTTGGGTATATCTCTCATAACTTCATTTTTAGACAACTTGTTTAGCCCCTTTTGTCCAAGAGGTCTTAATCTTCTACGTCACAATAAGTTCTTATCTTTAGTGCTTATATAACATGTGTTTTTGGTTTTGGAAACTTGGTATAAGTTTCCATTTGTTCTTTTACCCTTAGTAAGAACCGCACCATCACTTAATCTCTTTACTATGCAGCCACTCTTGGCAAATTCATGTCTATCATTACAAAGTTGGATAACACTAATGAGATTGTGTTTTAGCCCTTCAACATAAAGTACTTTCTTTGATTTTAGCTTTTTTGCACCAATTTTAACAGCACCAACACCTTTAATCTTTAAGGCACCATCATTGCCAAATCTGACTGACCCTCCATCGTATTTTGCTACTCCTTACAACATCTTGGAGTCTCCAATCATGTGTGAAGAGCAGCCACTATCTAGGATCCATGACTTTTCTTTCTTAGAAGCTTTTAAGGTTACTTCCACAACTATAGTCATTTCTCTTCCTTTTCTTCTTCTTTGGCCGAATTTAGGAGCATGTGTAAGTGTTCTCCTTTGCACTCCTTGATTGGGCAACAATGTTTGGCCGAATATAGGAGCACATATAGGTTTTCTCCTTTGCACTTTTTAACCATGTAGCAATGTCACATAATCCATAGCAGTGTGTCCAGCCTTTTTACATTTTTCATAGATTTCTTTTAACAAATCAAATATGTTTCTCAATGGAATATGAATTCTTTTCACCTGTAACTATTTTCTTTTCTGATAGAGTCTTCCCCTAGACTTTTTCCTTACATTTCTCTTCATTATAAACCCATTACTTCAGCACACATTAGCCTTGTGCCCATACTTACCATAGCTCTAGTAAAATCCTTCAAATTTGAATTTTCTTCTTTCACTAAGTTTATATCTCCTTTTTTCAGCAATTGTTGTAGCACCCTTCCCTCCATCTTTGACAACCTGTTTCCTTTGCATAAGAGTCTTCACTACATCTTTCCTAACCCATTTTAACTTAGGTTGGTTTCTCTTCTCCATCATGTCATTGTGCTTGCTTTTAAGTACAAATATAATTTTCTTCTTCTCTGCTACCTTCTAATTTGGCTTTTCAATATAACCAAGGCCTTTCTTCCCCATGGAATGAGGTCTTTGTTTGCTTAGACACTCATTTAATTTTTTGGTAGCATCCTCCTTAATGGCATTTGCTGAAGCTGACTCTCCTCTCACTTTCAAGGCCTGCATAAAGCTTTCTTCATGCTTCTTTAGTTCGAACTTAGCCTTGTGGAACTTGGCTTGCAAAATCAGCACCTCTTTCTCTGGTGCAATCACCTTAGTGCCAAGATCTTCGTGTATCTTACCTTGTTCTGCCTCAAGTACAATCAACTCCTCAATTCTCTTCAAGTACTTCTTCTCTTTTGCTTCAAACTCCTTTTCTTTCACCTAGAGATTAGATTCACCAATAGCAGAATTTTCATATAGCTTCTTAACATGCTTTACCTCCTTTTTTAACTTGCTATTTTTGAGCACACAAGCTCTCAACTCATTCTTAAGTTGTTGCACCAACTTATCCTCTTCCTCTTCGATTGATTCCTTATCATTTGAAGATTCTTACTCAGACTTAAGCAACCAGCACATCCTTTAAAGCATCATCATCGGAATCATCATTGTTTATTTTTATTCTCTTTGGGAAATTTACAGCAAAGTGCCCAATTGCTCCATACCTAAAACACTTTAAGGGTAATTTTCCCTTATACTTCTATTTTCCTTTCCTCATATTTTTGGGGATGCATGCCATGACTTTATCCAGTTTAGGATCACCGACTTTTTCTTCAGAATTGTTGTTGGATTCTTCTTTTTGGTCTTTAATCTTTAATCTCTTCATTGCCTTAAAAGTCAACTCCTTTTTTGCCTTATACTTCTTTTTTTTCTTCATTGAGGCTTTTTTTATTTCATAAGCCATTAATATCCTGTGCAAATTATCTAAAAGTAACTTATCCAAATATTTATCTTCTATTAAGGAAACTTTGGCATTGTATGCTTTCGATAAGGTTCTAAGTATCTTCCTTACCACAGTAACATCGTTGATCTCCTCTCTATAGTCTCTAATTAAGTACACAATTTTGTTGACTCTTGTGAAAAAGGCATCCATAGATTCATTATTCTACATCTTTATGTTTTCAAATCTGCTCCTCTAGATTTGTAACTTGGCTTCCTTCACAACTTTGTCTCCTTTGTAAATATTTTTCAGTTTATGCCAAATTTGTTTGATTGTGTTACACCTTATTGCTTTGGTGAATTCTTTGTTTAATAAGGAGGTATACAAGGCATTTTTTGCTTTTTCATCACACTCCAAATTCTTCTTATTAATAGGTGTCATAGCATCACCTTCAACAACAGGGATGAAGCCACTAATAGCAGATTCAAACATATCCAGATCAAGTGACATCAAATATGAGAGCATTCTATTCTTCCATAATTGATAATTCTATCCATCAAAAGTGGGAATGCTCTTGTTGTTAGCACTGTTCATACTATCTATGATATCAACCAACAAAAATTCACAGCAGTAATAACAATTTTAGATCAAAGTAAGCAAAATAGATCAATAGAGGAAACCTAACTCTAATACTACTTGATGAGGATCTTTTTAGGTCTCATATTGAGAGGGGGAGGGGGTGAATCAATGTGAGATGTTTGCTTTTTACAAATCTTTCCAAATTAATCTTTGTGACTTGTTAGAGTCAATGATCCAATTTTTATTTTTCTTCTTTATGTGAGAGCAGCTGTAGGATATCAATCAAACACAAGCATCTAAAAACATATGATAAATTTTGTATAATTCATCCACAATGTGTGAGCTACGCCAATAGTGTGATAAGATCACTTTTGAATCACACAATCCATTTTTGTTATCAAAGGATACAGTTAATGTTATGGAAAGATCACTCTTAATCACTTATGGAAGGATCACTCTTTAACCACTTACAATAATCTCCTAATCACTCAAAGGGTATCTCACCCTTTTTCAACAAGTTTATCAAAAGGTTCTCTTCCCCTGCTATCGGTGTTGCCTCACCTGCTGTCTTGGCAAGTTGTTTCACCTACTACTTTGGTAGGTTACCTCACTTGTTGTCTTGGTAGGTTCTTTTCCATTATTGGTGTTACTTGCATCTACAATTGTTGGTTATGCTCCAAGCTGCTTTCTCCTTCTTTGGTGGCTGTTGCACCTTCTCTTTTGGGTGGCTGCTGCACCTTTTCCTTTGGATGGCTATTGCATAACCCTTTTTATTGGTTTGTCGACTTCTGCACCTCTCCTTGATTAGTTATTGCAACTTCTTCTTTGGGTGGTTGATTGGTTGTTACATATTCTCTTATGGTTTGGTATGACTGCTACATATCTCCTCTAGTTTGGTATGGCTGTTACACGTCTCCTCTAGTTTGGTGTGGTTTTTGCGCACCTTCTTCTTCTCCTTTTGGTTTGGCCGACTGTTGTCTTCCTCTCCTTTTATTAGGGTTGCCAGTTGTTGCAACTCATTCAATTGGTGTGGCTGCCTCCTTCTTTGGTGGTTGCTGTCACCTCTTGGCCGGTTGCACCTCTCCTTGGTGCTGCACTTTTAGTCGGTCATTCTCTTTTTGGTGGCTACCTCTTTTTTTGTTGTTATCTTGTTGCAGTTGGTTGATCTCTCTTTGTAGCACACATACACATCTTGAAAGATGCATAGATGTATTTATAGGCTTTAAGATTTAGGGTTACACAATCATCAATAGTCAGCATTGATTCCCAAGGGTTGCCTTACAATTAATGATTAGGTTTGATTCCTAAAATTTAGAGTCAATGGTTAACATTGACTTTTTAAAATTTAGGGTCAATGGTCAACATTGATTTCATAAAATTTAGGATCAAGGATCAACGGTTAGCCTTGACCCTAAAATTTAAGGTTAATGATCAACATTGACTTATTAACCTCAAAGTTGACCTACCATCAACGGTATTGACCAACGATTTCTCTGCATCTTAACGACATTCAAAACATCAAATCAACATGAATAATTATGTGAGATGCTTTTAACAATAAATCCAACATTAGCTATTAAAGATGAGCTCAATAACATGTTTTAGTATACAGTGCATAGACAATAATCTTATTCTAATTAGAATTTGGACTTCAAATTTTTGCCTATCTTTAAAGTAATGTTTTAAGGTTTAAACAAATTTAATATTATACTTATGACTCCAATCTAGAATTTTTGACATGTCTACTATAATTTTACCAAAGACTACTCTTTTAATATAAACCTTTAAGTTAGTAAAAAATTTGAAATAAAGGATAAAGGTCAAAATGCTAAAATGGTGAAATTTTGCTTACAAAAAGTACAAATTTTCAAAATTCTCCCAAAACATACTTAAGTTACAAAATATATTCTAATCAATTTAAATAAGGATAAAACTTATTAAAAATATCTAATGTAAAAGAAAATAAGTAAATAAATTACAAGTTTTAATATTCAATAAATTACATCATTTTATTCTTATTTATAGATGATATGCTAATTACAAGTTTTAGCATTTAAGAGATTAATAACTTGAAAAAAAAAATTCATATGAATTTGTCAAGTGGATTGTTGTTATTTGAAGGGTAGTATAAACGTGACATTGTATTTTAGGAAGAGCAATATGAACATATAAGGCTTTATTGATAAAGATCTTAGTATAGACATTGATAGTAGAAAGAACATGAAAGGTTATGTTTCCATTTTGGATAATATTGTTGTGAGTTGAGTACTTCAACTATAAAAGGTTGTCGTTTTGTCAGTTATTAAAGCTAAATGTGTCATTATCACTAAAGCTAATAAGGAATTGAATCTGGTTAAAGAACGTTTTAGAAGAATTAGACAACTCACCTAAAATCAGCATACTTTTCTATGATAATTAGAGTGGATTGTATGAACTTGTAATATGACACTGTATTGATATGACATTATATTTAGAAAAAGTAATATGAATTTGCAAGGCTTTGTTAATGTAGATCTTAGTGGGCACATTGAAAGTGGAAAGAACATAACAAGTTATGTATACACTTTGGGTAATATTGTTATGAGTTAAGTATTTCAATTACAAAAGATTGTGGCTTTGTGACTTATTGAAGTTAAATGTGTTGTCATCATTATAGCTAACAAGAAATTGATTTGGTTGATGAAATTCTTAGAAAAATTGAATAAGACACCTATGATAGAGAATAAGGTGTTATTCAAGTGCAACCAAGCAAGTATTCCCAAGATCTTTTGTAAAGAATTGATGGTTCAATGACTAAGACAAGGATAAAAAGGATGAAAGAGTCTTTACTAGACTTAATCATAGAGCTGCATGACAAAGAGGGTGCTTTAGAAGATTCTATGGCAATTCTAAAATATTTTAAGGCTATAC
The DNA here is from genome assembly GCA_021533255.1 of Ceriops tagal. Taxonomy (NCBI): domain Eukaryota; kingdom Viridiplantae; phylum Streptophyta; class Magnoliopsida; order Malpighiales; family Rhizophoraceae; genus Ceriops; species Ceriops tagal. The sequence goes on from CM038604.1 coordinate 5,281,279, forward strand.
TAGGGATAATCACATATCTTTATTTGCAAGATGATGGACAAGGAACTTAAAGAACAAAACATAAAGCCTATGATATAAGTTTAAGCTATATGACCAAGCTAAGAAAAGGCTCGATTTGCATGCTAAGATGTATTAAAGGGCCTAATTTTATTTTGAGTCATTGGATTTTAAGTTAAGGTCAAACTACATGTAAAAAAGGCTTAACTTCTTGGATTTATTTGAGCTTATAGATTCAACTGAATTTTAATATATTAATTAGTGTTTTTACTTTGACTTTTATACCTAACTATCATTAGTTATAGTCTTTTTTAGGGATTTTTAATCAAAGTAGATTTGCATTTCTTAATTAAAAGGATCTCTTGTAATTAATGTTTTTCTTATATAGGTATGTTAATAAACACATTTTCCTTATAAGATTGTAATATTTACATACTGTTTATATAAAGGCTACATCTGTATAAAACGGAATCAATAAGATTAAGGTATTTTCAATAAGTTTTGCTTTGCCTTTTTGTGTTCTTGGGAAGAAGACATTGTCATGACTTATCAAAAGAGTGATCAACTTTTGTAGCATCTAAAGATTAATGCTTTTAAGACTTAGTTTCCTTAGGGTTCTAATCTAATCAACCCAACTTGTTTCATGACATTTTGGGGTATACATAATAAATTGATTTAAGGGTTCCTAAGATAGATTACCTAGCAGGTTCTTTATTAGTTGGTATTAGAGTTTTGGTTCTAGAAACAAGTGACATATCCCTTATTTATCTTTATTTAGTACTTTTTTTGTGCTTTATTCATTCCTTGTATTTCTTTACTTAGTTCTTCTAGTTTATTCTAATGAGCTTATTATTCTTGAAGTTGTGTTAATTTTGTGAGTGTTTGTTTTGATTTCAAAAAAAGAAAAATGAAAAAAAAAAAAGAAAAAAAGGAACATAAACAAGTTGTATTTGAACTGAATAATATATCTTGATTTTTTCAACCTATTGTGTATATAAGGTTGCAAATCTGATTTTTTTTTTCCAAGTTTAAAAGGATATCTTGAATTTCTTTTAAAAGTTCTAATTTTGAAATTTGTCACTATTTAACTGATTGCTCCTTGTGATTTGTTAATTTTGAGTCTTTTAAGAACATAAAAGGGGCTGACTTGAGTGAAAAGAGGCAAAAGTGGTAAGATCATTATTGAGAAAAGTCAAAATAGAGTGAAACACGAGTGATAACAATCTGATTTGAGGGTAAACACATAAGGAAGTATCTAAGGAGCAAATTTCTTTTAATTACTAATATGTTTCTATAGGTTATAAATATTAGTAATCAAAGAGAAGTGTATGATATATACATGAAGATTTGGATGTAGACTGTTACTAAGTAATTTAAGATGATAAATGTAAAGTTAGATGAGTTATAATCATCTAACAAATCCAAATCCTCTAGAAGGCATGTGATTGAGGAAGAATCAAACTTAAGAAAAGGCAAGAAGGTTGTTTCTAAAAGAGATAGCAATCTGGGCAACATAAAGATAAAGATTCTAATATTTTAAAGGAAGAATGATTTTAAACTTTATGTAAAGTGGGACAGAAGGTTAAGCATATATTTGATTACCATAATTATTCTGAGGAGAAGAAAGTAAAATTGATAGTTATAGAATTCATTGATTATGTAAGTATTTGGTGGGACAAATTGGTAATAAGTAGAAGTAAGAATAATGAGAGGCCAATTAGTCATGGGAAGTGATGAAATCGGTAATGTGCAAGAGATTTATACCTAGTCACTACCATAGAGACCTACATAAAAAGTTGCATGAGTTGGTTTAAGGTTCATAGGGCAGGTCACCTAATAGGTTATCAACCCAAAAGCAGTATTTTTTTTCTATGATAATCAGAGTGTATTATATGAACTTATAATATGACACTGTATTGATATAACAATTTATTTTAGAAAGACTAATATGAACTTGTAAGACTTTGTTAATGTAGATTTTAATAGAGACATTGATAGTAATAAGAAAATAATAAGTTATTTTTACACTTTAGGTAATACTATTGTGAGTTAAGTATTTCAACTACAAAAGATTGTGACTCTATCACTTATTAAAACTAAATGTCTCATCATCATTAAAGCTAATAAGGAATCGATCTAGTTAAAGAACTTCTTAAAAGAATCTTACTAAGAATCTTGTATTTTGTATAAGAACAAAGTATATCCAATTAAAGTATCTCTTTATACTTAGTTTATTAAATGATGAAATGTTGTCTTTAAAAAAGAAAATATATGGTATTAAGAATCTTACTAATATGTTAACTAAGCTAGTAGTTATAAAGATGTTGAAGCATTGTGCGTCCTTAATTTGCCTTTATTATTAATGGTTAAGGAAGTATCACATTAAGGTTATGGATTATAATAAAAGTTTAGCTATATTGAGATAGTTATATGTTTAATAATTAGTTTTTAAGTGGAAAATTATTAGAGCAATGTTTGATTAATATTATATAGAAGGTGAACATGTAATTTGTCTTTATGTAAAAGTTATCTTAACTTTTTATATAAAAAGACAAGCTTATTATGCAATTTATAACTTTTGAAATAATGAAATTCTAGTATATATGTGGATATAAGAAAATTGAAATTCAAAACCATGTAAATCTCTTGTATTTTTTGTAACTTTTATTTTTTTTTCAAATATTTTGTTTCCTAACACTAGGAATCAACATATAGATTAGAACTATACCTACCCTGAAAAGCAAAGATCTTTTAAACTAGCAAACTTCCACCTATGTCACTTTGAGACTTTTCTTTAATAACATATGGCAAACCAAATGACATTATAGTGGCTTTCTTCTCCATATATACTATCTTTTTTAAAGGTCCTTTCAGAATCTCCTTTATAACAATGTCCCTATATATATTGCAGGCATCTAATTCCTAAAGTTTAGCCACAATGGCATTATCTAGCTTGATGAGTGTTAACTAATCTACAAATATTAAGTTTTAAACTAAAGTATAAAGAATTATACCTTAATTTCGAAGAAAAATAAACCTAAACTTTACGTTACTTTTTATCTATGCTAATTTAATTCCACAAGAAGAATGGTATGGAGCACTGTATAAGCCAATTTTGTCATTTTTTGTAACATTCTTAAAGTAATGGAAATGGATAAGGACATTCCTAGTAAGAGTGGTATTAAGCTCTTGGGCTGTATCTACCAGTAGTATCAAGTTTTGCTAACTAAAAAGAAAAAAAAAACAAAAGATACACTTAAAAAACTTTAGAGATAGGTAAAATTAGCTTTATCTCTAATTACTTCACATTAATAAAGGTATAACCTAAAGGCGTACAACATGCCTTTTTAATTTCATAAGGATAAAGGATATGGATTATTCTCTCATCAATCTAATTTAAATAACCATTATATATGTTAAAGAAAACCTAAGGAATCTCTTTATCTTTTTTTTGTTCCACAATTGTTTAAGCTATAAGGTGGTATAATCTTTTAAGTTAGATTCTCCTTATCATAAAGTCTATCCAAGGATCTCGCTAAGGCCTGCCTAGATGATCCTTCCCCAAACAATCATGCTCTAACATATAGGACACATGCCTTTATAAGATACATTTTCATATTTGTACAAAAGAAACACATCTTTAGTGGCAACGACAATAAGGACATGTTAGAGAGGCACACCAACATTACCCATGAATGGTATTTAGCTAGCATGCCAACTTTTTTTGTACCTTGTCCATAAGCCAATAAAAGTTCTCCAAAAGTCTTATAAATACCCTATGTCTCAATAACCCCAAAGTAATATTATTTTTCTTATACAAAACTTTCATTTTGTCTTTCTTGGTCCTTATTAGGTTAGACATCTAAGTGTTATTACTATGCTCCAACCTAATACCTCTAACCTTTCCTTCTTTTTAAGAATTATTTCAAACGCTCAAGGTTAGTTCATCCTAGTTTTGTTGATTCTCTTATGTGTTAATGTCATTTAGTATATTAAAATTTAGAAATTCAAGTTGTTAATCATAATATTTTATTGTCAAAGATTAATGCACTTATTTAATTATTGGTATAATTTTAAAAGCCTAATACTTGAAGACAATATTTTAATAAGCATAATAAAGATGAATTCAAAACAAATTTTTGAAGGAGGCAAAATTTATAAATAAGGCTAAAAAAAATTAATCATGATTCACTTTAAGTTGAAGAATTTATATGGAAGAAATATCTCTCCAATTGTATAATTTAAGTATGTTTTAATGCAATTATATAAAATCAAGTGTGTGGGGGGGATAAGAGATACAACATAATGTGGTTTATAACATATAAGATAGTGTTAAAATTTTATTCTTATTTTATTCAACTTTATTATAGTGTTGAAATTTTATTCTTATTTTATTCAACTTTATTATGTGATACCAAATATCATTCATATTAAACTAAATACTAGCATCTAAAAATAAAATTTTGCCTAGAGCCTTTTTGGAATTTTTTATTACTTTTTTTTTTTTTTTTAAGAATCCATGCTTTATGTTTACTTTGTCATCCTTTTACACCTTTTTCTACTAGTCCTCCGTGCGGCAATTTACATATTACCATATCATCCCAACTTTACCAAGTCAAAGGCAATATCAACAATTTAGGACAACATAACAATACATTATTTTAAAAAATTCTAAATATTATAAATTATTTTTGAAAAATTCTAAAAAAATCTTTAAAATTATAATTTAATTTTAAAGAATAGAAAAAAATATACATTAATTTATAAAAACAAAAATCTATAAAATAAAGATTTATTTTTAAAAATTATAAATTAATTTAAAAAAAAATAAATCATTTCAAATTTAATTTTTAAAAAAATGGTGTTGGAGTGCTCTTATCCGAACCATAGTGGAAGGATGAGTAGAGCATATCTACTAAGTAGATATTGCACTAAAGTTGGTGATGATGGAGCATATGTCAAAATTGTTCAAAATTAATTTCTACTTTTTAAAATTAATTTCTATTTTATAGAAAATTTTTAGATTTTTTTGCTAAACTTTTTAAAAAGTATTTCTATTTTTCAAAATTTTGAAATTAATTTCTAATTTTCAGATTTTTTTTTGTTTTTAGAGTTTTTTAGAATTTGTTTTGTTGATCAAAATTAATTTATAATTTTCATAATTTTTTTTCTATTTTTATAATCTTTTTCAATTTTTTTAATATTAATTTCTAAGTTTAAGAATTTTTTAAAAATAATTTATTACCATCTTTGACAAATTTGAGGAGGTATAACTTTACGTGAACTGTCATGTGACAACAATAATAAAAGATTGACATAAAAAATTTATAGAATTAACCGTGGAGGGTGATTTTTAAAATAAAAATAATGGAAAAAAATCCTAAAAAAAGAAAAAGGTTAAAGTTGTTGGCAAAATTTTATCTTTTATCAAATATTATTTCATTTAAGATAAACAACATTATATTTACTGTATCTATTAAATACTATTTCCATATGCTGTTCCATAAGGTTTTTTAACGTATACCCGTGCCTATATATACATCCGACGTACGTAAGAGTCCTGCAGTCCCCTGGGACACACTTGTCAGAACTGATAACTTAATCTAGACGTTGCTGCACGCCGACAGAAGCCATTCCCATTCCCTCGTGTTTGCATGAATTCGTGAGGGCACAGGTGACCCCTTCATATCTCTACCTTGGGATGTCTTTTTTTAAAAGAACTAAAGAATGGAGATTGTATGAGATTTTATTTTTAGTCCCTTAAACGATCTCCAAGCGACTTACCTTGCAATAATCACTCTAGTAAAAGTGTCAAAAAAAAAAAAAAAAACAAAAAAGAAAAACTGCATGCAGCTTTTGAAAAAAAAAAAACACTCACCGTACAAAATGTTTTCTTGCCAACAAGAAGTGGATATGTCAACCGTAAAATCTCAAAAATCGTTGAGGTTTCTGTCCTGGTTGAAATCTACCATAACCCCTGCGTAATCGAGTTACCAAAAAATGAGACTGTAGCAATATATATATATATATAGAAAGAAGCTTCTTCTCCTTCTCCTCTTTGGTGAAATAAAGGAAATGGAACAAAACAAATAATAGAAAAAGAGGTAAAACTTAATTAGATGGTATGTCCAATAAAAGATGTTTCCATCACAGTATTTTCATAATTAATTATAGAAGTATATGATTCATAACATTAAATGGCTAAAGCCATTTAATTTCTAACATGGTATATTAGGCTGAAAGGTGGTGATGAAAAGTTTTGGGTTTGACTCCGAGAAAGGAATGCGGGTCCTAGCTCCACAGCTGTAAAACACAGACTGTCGGTCTAATATGGTACGGACCCTTCATGAAGGTGGGTGGGTGGGTGGGGTGGCCAATGTTTGGAAGGCGCGAGGGCCACGGGACAGGAGGGTTCACGATTCGTAAGGTCGAGAAAAGGTGAGCTCTTTTGGCCAGACGATAATTGCGTAATCTCCTTCTTCTCGTTACTGGTCACATTTGTTTTCGAGAGCGTCGTTACATGCGATCCCTTAAGTTGGCTCTAGAGGTGACAAAACTGATTCAACGTAAATAGTTCAATTTAATTTGGCTTGATTAAATTTGTTTGGCCGAACAAGTTAATGATTTATCATTTTGACTTAATTTAAAATTAAAATAATTTTAAAACATACATAATTTTTATTTAAAATAATTTAAAATTTAAAATGACATAAAATTTAACTGAATCAAAATTTTTATAATTTAAATTTGAATGTTTTGAAATCTATAATAACTTATAAATTTAAAGCACGTAATATTTAAAATTAAAATTTATTTTAATATAAGGTAAAACTTTTAGTTATTTTTAATTAAAATATTTATTTATTTAAATTTTTTTTGAATAATAATAATTATTTTATAAGTAAGTTTTTTAATATTTAAATTAGTATACACTTGTTAAAATTTATATCCATATGTAAGTATATATAGTTAAAATTTAGAAAAAAAAAACTGATGAATTTACTCATGTGGTGAAATTTGCCTAATTTTTAGAATATTTAAATATTTGATTAAAATTTTAATTTTATTAGTAGACTTTTATGGTTTATATTATATGATATTAACTTAATAGTTAATTTATAATTTTTATATTTTAATAAAATTAGAATTTTAATATGTATATAATTTATTCAATTATGGTCTAACACTCATTGTAATTTATTTAATTTATATTAACAACTACTCAAAATAGAAATATTCATAATTAATAAAATAAAATAAAAAAAGAAAATAATTTCTTAAAAAATAAATTCTAAAATCTTCTTTTTGTATTCTTAGAGAAACAAAAAAAAAATCTATTTTTTTAAAGAAGATATAATCATTTAAGTCTTTTATTTTTAGTTTTTTCCTTTCTGTTTTCTTAAAAAAAAAAAAAAAACAACCATAATTTCTTTTATCCTTTTTAAACAAAAGAATACTCACAATGTAAGTTTTTTCTCTTTTTAAATTTTTCTTGTAAATTAAATATAAATAAAAATAAACTTTTTAATAAATATAATAAACTAGTGTATTATATAAGTTTAATACTAGTATAAATATATATTATCAAAATAAAGAAAAAAAAAATTAAAATGTTTATAAAACAATATTTGTTTAATTTTTAAAATATTTAAATATTTGATGTAAATTTTAATTTATTTTATTGTTATTCTACAATTATAACATTTAATATTAATGTAATAATTAATTGATAATTTTTTAATATTTTAATAGATTTAAAATTTTAACACGTATTTGATTTGTGTAATTTATTTAATTACAATCAAACATATATTATAATTTATCTAATCTATATTAATAATTTTTTTATATGTATAAAATTCACCTAATGTGTACGATGAAAAATAATAAAAATAATGAAAAATAATTTTAAATTTTTCTTTTTTATTTTTTTGATATTTTAAATTATATCTTTTCTTTAAAAATACTTACAATTTAATTTTTTCTTCTTTTTCCTTAAAAAAATACATCAAATATTTTTTTTTGTTTTCTAAAAAATACATTTAATTTAAATTTCTTTTTATTTTTTTTATCTAAATAAAATATAAGTGAAAACGTTCTTCTCAATAAATGTGATAAACTCGATAATGTGTAGGTCTAATGCTAATTTATCCATTAATTTGATAACAGAAAGAAATAATAATTATTGATAGAAATGATAAAAAGTGATCCCATTTTAATCCCCATGACATCTAATCTAAGTATGACTTTCACTGATTTAAAAAATTAACAACTTGCAAATTCAATTGATAACAAAATAATTCAAATAAGTCATATTTAAAATAACTTAAAATTTAAATAAATTAAAATTCGAAATGCTCAAAAATCCGTTCGATATTTCAACAAACCCAAACTGGAAAAAACATGAAGCAAAACTGACCTGATCCGTTTGTTTTTTCATTGTCACAAAAGTTTCTCAAATCCATTGCGTCGGGACTGCATGGCGCGGTGGATTACTGCGTCTGACTTCGGATCACAAGGTCAGGGGCAGCGTGTGTTTTGTTTTGTTTTTTGTTTTTAACTAATTAATTAATTAATTTTATTACCATCGGGCGCCGCCGCTTAACAAATAAAAGAAAAACGCTCCTCCTCGGTCATTTGGAACGGCAGTGAAAAACCGTAACATGTTAGTGCTCAAAATTAGGTATCTCGGTCTCCTGCACCACCCACCAATTCCATCAATTTTGGGTTCTCTTCCCGGAAGAAATCTCTCTTCCCTCTCCTTTCCCGTCAAAACCCAATTCAAGTTCCACAAAACCCAATCAAGATTTCCTCTTTTTGCGCAAAATGGCAAGGACGACCTATCCCAAGAACCCAACAAACAAGAACAGCAGAACCCGTCCGCTATTAATGGAGGAGGAGGAGGAGGTGACGGCCGCGGTGATGACGAGGATAATGATTTGAGAAACGATCGACCACCCCCGTCGTTCAATTTCAAGTGGGTTGAACTGCTGCTGGACCCAGATCCTGACAACATTCTGGCCGTTGGCTTGACCGGTTTGCTGGCGTGGGCAAGTGTTCAAGTTCTGTGGCAACTCTTCCTCATATCCTTAGCAATTCTTCTTGCTGCTGTCAAGTACTCTTTCGTTGCGGCTCTTCTTATTTTCATTCTCATTACTCTTCTTTAGATTAATGGATGCGTAAATTCCTCCTGGATTTACTCTCATGTTTGTAAAAATTGACAGCCGACAGCCCATTGAGTCCGTGAGAAGGAAATAAAGTGTTTGATTCTCCTTCCTTGCTCTATTTTGGGACGCGAATCCCACTTTTACAATGTTCTTTATTTTTTTATTTCTTTTGTTTGCAATTTAAATCTTTTTTTTTTTTTTGGGTGGTTGTTGGGGGCGCGTGGCGAAGAGATTTTTTGTTGGGCTGGAGCATGGTAACGAACCAATAATTGGACGGCAAATCCAAGAGGCTACTAAACTAACCTGAGCAGGCATTTCATGGCATGACGTTGCCCCTCTTTGATGTAGATATTAGGCCCGCTTTTTACAGGTCAGTGGAATCTTTATGCTCAAAATCCAGATTCAAGTAGTCATTTATTTGGTACCTCCCAAGGAGCAGGAACCGCCATTCTAACCCCTCTCGGGGGGTTCCATCCACAAACACAAAGTTTATGGCTGACCGATATTGCACTAGATGGCATAGCATACACTGGAATCCTTATTGCCTAGAAGCTTGTCTAAGCTTACCATTTCTGGAAAGTTGTGCAAATATGTATTGTTAAAGAGAAGCCCCTTAGATTTCAAAGGATGAATGTTTTCTTTTCGTTTGACGATGAAAAGACTTTTTTTTTTTTTGGTCCTTTTTCAAAATAGAAACGCACTCTCGCAAAGCAGTCCGTACAAACGATGAATCGTGATTGATTGATAATGTCTGGGGCGCACAAGCATGAAAATTCAATGCTTTTCATGTTCCACCATTGTCTCTGCCATTTCAGACTTTTTAGTATCACAATCCACGGACAAAGGTAACAGGCATTAATCTATAAAATAAAGATGTAAACCGTAGGTCCATAAAAGGATGGCCAGAATGAAATCAAAGTAATCATTCCCATTATCCTTACCGAACAAGATGAAAACAAAGGCAAGCTATAGAAAGAAAGATTACAATGATATAACTTCCCAATTCCAAGAAGTTTGCTTAAAGCCCTAATCTTCATCAAACTTTATCTTCTTCGGTGCAGGCTGGACGTCACCCATCTGCAAAAGCGCATCTTACAATAAATAAATGCCCTGGAAATAGACAGTTTATGCCAATCACACGCCACTTGATGGTCAAACAGTAATCATACATACTAATTCATTGGCAAATAGAAAGAGAGGCATGACAAATGTAATTTTGTATAGGTTCTAGAGTCACAGTCAAAACCAAATCCTTTGTTGCATCATGTTCAAGCCACCACCAAAGCTTTAACCTTACTCCTGTTGTGAAATCACCTTTCTTAATTGACCTAACATGGACTATGATATCATTTGAGAATATCAAGCAGAATACAGTGCCACCAGGCGAAGCATGAAGTATGTTTGAAATAAAGACTAACACAATGCCATTTAAAAGGGGGAAAAAGAAAAAAAAGCCGAATATGAAATTAGTTAAAATTCATTTCTAAACTTGCAGGCTTGATGGTGGCACCCTATCCTTCCAACAATTGGTGCTCTAAATAGAGGTGGAGTACTAATATTTCTTGAATCATACAGTGAGATGCTCCATTGACTCTCATATATTTTATTAGTCAAATAGTCTCCCAGTATCAACTATTTGTGAAATTCACAGTTAGCATTTATCAAACCTGATAATAGCAACAAAATGCCGTTCACCATATACTTTACCATTTCACACTTTTGTCATTCACTTATGCAAGCATTATAATTGACAAATGTGAAAAATCGAATGGATCCATACAATTTCGGGGCAGTCATAATCAAAACCAGCAGCCTCTATCCTTTTTTGCCGCCTCTGACTTTGTTTCACAATCTTTTCCACCAACTTCTTGTGCTCCTCAATTGTCCTTTCCTGAGAAGGCATATCAAATAATTAAAAGACCATTTAGTCCAAAATTATTATTTTCAACAATTCAATTCATAATCCGGGGTGGATACCTTGTTCAGTTGTTTTCGCTCAATTTGAACTCGGTCTACTGGTTTGTATCGATAATTGAAACCTTTCCATCTACATCTCCCAATAAAACAAGAAAAAGAAAAGGAAGACATAAACCAAACATTGGTGAGCAATGGAATTACATTAGGTCACAATAACGTTGCTCATGTAGATCTAACGATACAAGAGTAAGTGAATCTCATCCTTTTCAATATTTTATTTGTTTAAGTTAATGCCTGGTAAAACAAGCTTGCAATAAGCATATTATGTTGACGTATGGCACAACAGATTTTATTTGTTAAGTTATTCCACAAACGCAAACAGCTTGCATGAAGCATTTTCTGTCCAAGTATGACGCAATGCACCCATGTTATGTGGCAAACATACAGTTGCAGGATATTCCTTATTAATATTGTGTCTTAATCAAGAAGGAGAAAACAATTCTATTGAGCTAAAGTTATGTATGGTGCTAATAACCAAATAAAAAAGCAATGCTACCTTGACTCTAGTTATGTAAACATGAAGAAATCAATATATTGTGAAAAGATAAGGAGTTTACAGTTTTGGATGAACATGATCTGGAGGAATAAGATGAACTTGCAGAAGATGCTCAAACAATAGATAATTATGCATGCAATCAGCTACAACTTCTGCCACCTGCAGTAAGCCAAAATTGTTAAATAACACAAAGGAATAAATACATAAACATTAAACTTTATTGCAATGAGTCCAACCTCAGGATCTTCAAATTGGATGAACCCATAATGCTTCGACTTTCCAGTCTGACAAACAATAAATCAAAGGTATTGATATAATGATGCCACCAAAAGGGAAAGGTTCTAAAAAATTTCCAGTATCTGCATAGAATTTCAGTTTGTAATGATTCTAAAAGATTAAGAAACCAGTACCCAACAAAAGAGCAAGGCCCAGGAGCCAGAAAAAAAATTCATCTTCACCAACACAATTGGGACAAGGGTTTCAATTACCAAAGCTATGCCCTTCCTGTTATCATTCTCATGAGATAGGATAACAGACAAGAACACAACATGCAATGACAAAGTCGTGAATAATATACAGGGACAAGAATACTTGCATGCAGAGCAGGAAAGTTGGAATGATCCAATACAAAGTTAAAACTCGAGGCATGTTTTTGAAGAATGACCTTTTTATTCCTTGCAATCCTCAATCTCATGACTTTTCCAAATTGCGCAAAATATGCTGCGGCATACAAGCAAAAAGACAAGAATTGCTCCTCTCAAACGCAAAAGGAACGCAAAAGACACAATCAGCCAACAAACTATAAGTCTCACCTTCCATTTCTTTTTCGTAGAAGCCATGCGGTATCCGCCCAACATATAACACAGAAGAATAATTCTTCTGCCCGTTCTGTACTAGTGGCTTCTGATTTTTCTTTACCATTAGCTTATTATCCATGGATTCGCCTTCCAAAGGCTTTAACATGCAAACACACATAACCAGCAAGCAATAAATTTGAAAACATAATTGAATCTAGCCCAAAGTTGAAAGCAAAACGGAAAATATTAACCCCCCTAAAAAAAAAACAAAAAGTAACCACAAAATCTACCAAGAAATCAGCGTCCTTTTCAGCTGACAAAAGAGAAGACGAAGCTTTCTTTAATTTCCTCTTCAACGCTTTCTTGGCCTTTACCCCCATCCTGATGAACCCTAGAAAAAGCAAAACGCAGAAGAAAACATGTATGAAGAAACAAAAGCATTAAACAACTACAAAAATATAAACCAAATCAAATGTACGATACTAAAATTAAAAAGTAATTACCAAAAGTAATAGACCGAAGCTACCCTAAACGAGTGGCTTACGAATCACGATATTAACAGGAGCTCGAGTGTAACCCGCTTGGTTACTGAGAAAACGGACCCAAAAAAAAAAAAAAAAGAAAACAAAAGAAAAACAGAGAGGAAGAAGACGGAGTTGCGATTTGTCGAAGCGAAAGGGTTAGAAACTAGGGTTTAGGAACTGGAAACCTTAACAGCTTGGGGTGTTGGGTTGCCCATGGCCCATTTGCGGCCCATTTACGCGAGTAAATTTTTCCGCTAGTGCATTTCTTTGCGTAGCGGGCGGGATCTATTTCAGCATAATATTAAACTTCGTAATGCCCAAACTGTGTAAGCTTGCGTTAATCCAGAATGCTCTAATGTTTTGAGACCATGGTTTGTATTATGTTGTAATTATAATTTAATTTGTTAAAGTATTTGAGAAATTAAATATGCCTGCAGCTGGTTATGAGACTTGTTGTTTTTAGTCTGGCCCATTTTATGAATGCAATGAAATAAGATCAATTTTAAAATCTAGTGTGGCACCATCTTATCCCTCCGACCTTTAATCGTTTCTCCTATTTCCTAATTCCCTTGATTCTCGTCCAAATCCCACGTCAACTAGGCTTTGAAATGTATGATATTTCTTTAGGTTAATATACATATTTATCTATAACTTTTGTGTAATCACAAATCTAACCCGTGTTTGTAAGACTAATAGTTTAGTAATCTTGGTAATTTTTCATTAACAAATTTAGTCAATTATTAAGGTGAAAAAATAGATTCGTTAATTCAGCTAATGTGTTTAACTAAAATGGAAGGAAAGTTGATGTATATATAAAAATAAAATGACAACAAGGTGCCATATGAGACTAAGAGCTTATTGGGCCTAGCCTAACATATGGAAAGTTTAAGTGAAATTTTAGAATGGAAATAAAATTTGTTGTTTTTTCAACAATAAATAAAACTCAAAATTAAAACTCCTAATTTTGACTTTTAAATGCATTTGTAATTTTTTTTTGTTTTCGGACTTTTGTTCCATTTACTTTTTGTTCTCTTTTCTTTGTCTTTGGCTTTCTTCTTCCTTTTATCGTCTTCTTCTTCCTTAAATTTCGGGTATCTTGCTTTGTTGTTGGAGGTACTTGGATCGATAGAGGGTATTACAAGTGGTGAAATCATTATTGGATCATCATACTCCTAAACAGGTCCAGGAACGAAACAAATCCTTTGCAAGCATGGAGTGGTAGCCTAGATTTATACATCTTGGAGATTAAACAGTCCAAGAAGAACATTTTTAGGTTATTGATTTTGGAAGGAAGCCAAATGTAGGTTTTTTATATGGCATGACTTGAAAGTTTGCAACATATGTAAGGTGGTTATAAAGATGCTTTAGAGAAAAAAACGAAGAATTAGAAGCTAGATTTGATTGCATGGAAGAGGGAAACAATCACCATTTGTCTTGGATGAAATATTTGGAAGAGAAAATTAAGTTAAAAAAAAAAAGAAGAAATGAATAATATGGATAAGGATAGTAGAAAAGTGTTCTCTAAAGTGTTGAATTTAAACTAAAAAATAAAGATTAATGAAAGAAAAGGCAATCTTAAGGTACAACGACAAATTGTTTTTGTATCTTTGTGTACTTTGCACATTTGTTGTTATTATTAGTTTTAGTTTGTATTTGATTGATAATGGAATAGGCAAAAGTTTGTATTTGTCACAATTTTTCTTTTGTCATTACATTTCTCTTTATTGTATGCAATTTGTTGTTATATGAACAATTGAAATTAAAAGTCAAATAAGGTATTCATTTAGGTTTAGTAAATGTTTGCATTTTAATGGAAATTAAATTTGTATCAAGTTTGATTACTTTGTATGCAAACAATATCACTTGTATTAAGAAAAATAAATTACAATCTTAAAACTCTAGAAAGGTAAACAATAAACTATTTATATCAAATGATATCATTATTCTTATATATAAAATAAGTCATTATTTAATATCAAATGATGATTTCTTTAAACTATAAGTTCTCAACAAAAAGATTAGACAAAAAAAAACCTTATCAAATTATTTATGTTTAGCTTGCTATAATTGTGGGAGCAAGGTAATAAATATAACATGTAAGCCAAAATTAGTATAAGTCTTATTTAGCTAATAGCATAACAACCTTAAACTATGATTTTAGGTTTTTGCTTGCCTATTCCTTGTATTGTCCCATATGTTTGTTGGACTACACACAAGCCACTTGAATATGGTGTTGATAATCCATGAGATTAAGTACTTGTCATAATTTGACTAGGGCTAAAAACCAAGGTTTTAGACCAAAGTGAAATGTTAAGTGAAATATTTGTTAATATAACATTTCAATCAATTTACATGAAAGCCAAAATTATATTATTGTCTACCTGTATATAAATATTACTTGCCTTAGTTAAAGTCATAACTTTAAAGCCCACTTGCTTTTTCTCTATTGTAATTTTTTTCTTTTGCATCATGAATGATGGGTCAACTCTTAAATTTATGTTACTTGTCCTTTTCCTTTTAATCCTAGTGGTAGATTGGGTTGTTTCTATTACTATTCCTGAGCTAATTGTTGTTATAATGTTGTCCTCTCTTGGTCTCCTTCTTTTCTTACCTTAGATATATATATATATATATATATATATAACTATAATAGTTCTAGTTTGTAGAAATCAAATAGTTATCATAACTTTTTTAACAATTAAGATGTATGAGGCCTTATTGGGTTTTCAATGTCTTACTCTCCTTCTTATTGGCTATATTATGCTTTATGGAGTAACATTCGTTTCTTTCCTTGGTCTTTTCTTCTTTCTTGCTTACTCGAAATAATAATAATAATAATAAATAAATAAATAAAGACAACCAATAATAATAATAATGCTAAGACATTAACACATTTTGCAATTAAGTTGCATAGTTCTACTTACACATTTTGTTACTCCTATAGTAGACATTAACAAGTCAGTGTGATGATAACCTTTTTTGTTGTGACCAAATTTATAACATCATTAGTGCTGCATCTTAATTCTTTGATGCGAAAAACCAAAAAAAGACGTGGCTTAGGGACCCAACACATACAAGGAATCAAAGAATAACTAGGAAAGCTAAACCAGAGTTTAATATTACAAACCCTAGACCCACCCTTTGAAGGAACACAAACCTAGGGTATTTAAGAAGGATATGGACACCACACCCCAGAAAAGAACGAAATTGGGAGTGATAAGTCAATTGGAACACCACAAGAAGAAATACCTCTTGATAAGTCTTTTAGTCCTTAAAAGAACCGAGGAAGAAAAACCTTTGCTTTTTATTTCACTTAAAATTGTTTGCCTTCAAAGCTTACAAGGGGTGCCTATTTATAGGCTAAGATAGCAATCCTAAAAAGGCACAAATTCTTACTTAGGACAAAATCCTTATTTTGGAAGAATTCCTAACTATGGACAAATTCCAACATAAACCATAAACTCTTATTTAGGAGTGAATACTATTACTTAGTCTGACCTATTAAGTATTCTAATTATATTAATTAGGCTTGGACTCTTTGTCAAACTTGAATTCGCACAATTTGAAGCTTGGTTGGCCTAAATGTTCTCAATCAGCTCATTTAGTGTTTCTTTAATCTTTTTGGCTCTAGCTCGTGTTATTAGGCCTTCTGGCATGTGCAATGGACCTCTTACATCCATTGAAGCTCTAGTTCGTATTATTCGGCCTTCTGGAATATGCGATGGACCTCTTGCATCTATTGAAGTTCTAGTTCGTGTTATTGGGCCTTCTGGGATGTGCAATGGACCTCTTGCATCCATTGAAACTTTCCACCCATCATCTCTATGGTTCTCATCATTCCCCCTCTCCTCAAAAGGATTCGTCCCCGAATCATCACCTACATTAAAATGCAAAAGATCAGAAACATTAAATGTTACACTCATATTATACTCATCGGAAAGGTCCAACTTATAAGCATTATCATTAATTCGGGCTACAACTTGAAAGGGACCATCTCTTCTAGGTTGTAGCTTCGAAAGCCTTTGAGCTGGGAACCATTCCTTGCGTATATGGACCCAAACGCAATCACTAGGTTCAAACACCACCTTCTTTCGTCCCTTGTTGACATGGGATGCGTGTTGCTCAGTTCGTTTTTCAATATGTTGTCACACTTTCTCATACAATTTTTTTATCATGTCAGCCTTACGTTCCCCATCTAAGCTGGCATACTCATTGACAGGTATAGGTATCAAATCCAAAGGAGTTAATGGATTAAAACCATATACGATTTTAAATGGAGAGTAACTAGTAGTAGAATGAACACTTCTATTATACGCAAACTCGACATGTGGTAAACAATCTTCCTATGTTTTCAAATTTGTTCAAATAATAGCACGCAAAAGAGTAGAAAGAGTTTGATTAACTACCTTAGTCTGTCCATCAGTTTGTGGATGACAAGTAGTTGAAAACAATAACTTAGTACCTAACTTACCCTACAAAGTCTTCTAGAAGTAGCTTAAGAACTTTGTATTTCGGTTTGAAACAATGCTTCGTGGCATGCCATGCAAACGTACTACTTCTCTAAAGAATAAGTTAGCTACGTTGTTGGCATCATCAGTTTTATGACATGGGATGAAGTGTGCCATCTTTGAAAATCTATCAATAATAACAAATACAGAATCCTTACCCCTTTTTGTTTGTGGCAATCCTGGTACAAAGTTCATAGATAAATCAACCCAGGGATGGCTAGGTATGGGTAAAGGGGTATACAAGCCATGGGGTAAAACTCTAGATTTAGCTTGTTTGCATGTTATGCATTTCTCACATATCCTCTCAACATCTTGTTTCATGCGTGGCCAAAAGAAATGTTCATTTAGGACATCTAGGGTTTTCCTAACTCCGAAATGACCCATTAGACCACCTTTATGAGCTTCTCTTACAACCAACTCCCTCAAAGAACTCATAGGCATGCATAAACGATTTTCCCTAAATAAGAAACCCTTATGCCTATAAAACTTCTCAAAGGCTGACGCATCACATGCTCCATACACATTAGCAAAGTCAAGATCATTCTCATATAAATCCTTAATATGTTTAAATTCTAATAAGTTTGCAGTAAGTGTAGAGATAAGGGCATACCTACGAGATAATGCATCAGCTACCATATTTTCCTTACCTTGTTTATATTTGATGATGTATGGAAAGGTCTCAATGAATTCAATCCACTTGGCATGTCTTTTGTTTAACTTTCCTTGTCCCTTCAAGTGCTTTAAAAATTCATGGTTAGTATGGATGACAAACTCTTCGGGCCAAAGGTAATGTTGCCATGTCTCTAAAGCTCGTACCAATGCATACATCTCTTTATCATAAGTAAGATAATTAAGGCTTGCTCCATTTAGCTTTTCACTAAAGTAAGCTATTGGGTGCCTTTCCTGCATCAAAACAACTCAAATGCCAATACCTAAAGCATCACACTCAATCTCGAAAGCTTTTGTAAAGTTAGGTAAAACAAGTAAGGGTGCAGAACTTAAATTTTCCTTGATGCAATTAAAAGCCTTGTCTTGGTCACTACCCTACCTAAAACTCATGTTTTTTTTAATAAGCTTAGTAAGCGGTGCAGCAATGGTGCTAAAGTCTTTAACAAAGCGTTTATAGAAACTAGCTAGACCATGAAAGCTACGCATGTCACTAGTTGACTTAGGTGTAGACCAATCATGAATTGCCTTAACTTTTTCCTTGTCAACCTTAACACCTTTAGCACTGATGAAGTTCTCGACTTCTTCTTAGGATCTACTAGTTTGTGATACTAAGGGGGGGTGAATCAGTATCACCACAATTCGCAATTCGCAGGTAAGTGAACAACATCAACCTCTTCTTAAAAGCGAACTCTTTCTCAGACTTGACTAAGGTAGATCTATTGCTACCTACTAATCATAATAGTCCCCAAAGTCACCTTTCAGATATCTTGCCTAATAGACAATTCGGATGTTCTTGTTTAGGTCTTCGTTAGGTTATGGGTTGGTTGATACTTTAACTGCATTCACAACTCAATTCAAAACACAGAACGCAAAGCAAATTAAGGACACACGAAATTTACGTGGTTCTGTTAACGTGACGTACATCCACGGTGGTAGGGACTCTCCCTCTATCAAGACTATCCACTATACTTGTGAATACAGGTTACAATAGATGTCTTTAATTCTCTGCTCCTTTCACTATAGCTTGTCTTACCTCTGTTGAATTGAAAGGTTGCTCCACTGCTGCTTAGAAGTTCACCGCAACACTCTCTAACCTCTCTTGAAGAAGTCTAGAAATACGTTGAGTTCAATGCTTCGTCGAATTTCTTCTCCACGTTGTCTCACATAATTCTTGCTTTCACTGTCTTACGGTCTCACCCGTCTCCTTGTCTCACGATCTCATTGTCTTATGGCTCCCTTGTTCGTTTCTCTCTCTCTTGATGTCCAGCCGGATTTCTCTCTCTTACCGCTGGATTTCTCTTTTCTGTTCACCCACTTGGCCGTCACGAATTTCCTCCATTTTTTGTCGGTGGTCTGCTTTTTTTCGTCCTGCCGTCCAGCCCTGTTTAGTTGTCACTCTTCTTCCTGTTAACTCCTCTGTTTTGGCCGAATACCTCTTTTCTCTCTCTTCCAATGGCTGTCTCTGGTGGTGTCTCCATCTTCGTCCGTTTCATGGTTCTCTCCTTACCATGTTGTTCGTTTGTCTCACATCGTTGCAGATCTGCCGTTTGCTCTTCCGGTGGCGTCTCTCTCTTCGTTTGTCGGCTGCGTTTTCTCTTTCTTCGTCCGTCAACTTTGTTTTCTCTCTCTTCATCCGTCGGCTACATTTTCTCTCTCTTCGTCCAATTGCTGGTGTGCCAGTGGTGTGTCATTCCTCACGGGTTTCTCTCTCTTGCCATCACATGGTTTGCTCCGATTTGCTCAAATTGGCCGTTCTTTGTTCTGTTCAATTTCCGACGACTGCACTGTTCACTCGATGGCTACTGTTCACGATGGCTACTCTTTTCTTTTGCAGGTGGTGTTCTTCTGTGTAGGGTTTGGTGTTTTACCGTGTATTCAATTGTGTTGGCCCTCCCCTAATTTTGTCTTCCAAGGTCTTTATATACTCTCTTCCATGAAACCCTAATAGGGTTTACGCGGTGGATTTACGTTCTTGTCCTTCCATATGGATTTACCTTCTTGCCCTTCCACGTGGCTTTACTTTCTTGCCCTTCCATGTAGCTTTACTTTCTTGCACATTTAAACCTAGTTGACAACAATTACAACCCATACAAGGCTATGGGAACAACAATCTCCCCCTTTGTAATTGTTGGCAACACTCATAACAAAAACCACTATGCAGTAGTTTCAACTCCCCCTAAATATGCACTTCTCCTTTTTTAACAGCTCCCCCTGCACTGTTGCTTCTCTCCCCCTTTGCCAACCAATTACAAATCTGAAAAACTCACAAAGTAGAGATGAAGGATTCACCTGAACTTTAGGCTTGAGGAGACATTTGCACAGAAAGACTCAATCTGTGCTTTTCAAATAGCTTTGTGGATAGAGATTTAATTAGATCTTGTGTAGCCTCTTCAATAGATATAGGTTCAACTTATGAGAGTAAAGCACTGGGTTACTTATGATCTGATTTTCTTGATGATCACTAGTCCACGTTTTCTTTGGCTTTCTTTCTTACACAGTCTTAGTTGCAAGAGGATCTGTTTCTTCATCTTCAGACTCACTCTTCTTTGAATCTGAACTTACTTCTTGTTCCTTTTCTTCAGGTTGGTCTGATTCTTCATCCACACTGAAGTCATCTTCTTCATTGTCCTCAACTTCTCCATTCTGTATTGTTTTTCAGTTCTCATCTATTCTTACATCACTGGAAGTGATCACTTTTCCTAGCTTATGCAGGAAAACTCTGTAACCTTTTGTCTTTTCTGAGTATCCCATAAAGATGCCTTCATTAGACCTAGCGTTGAATTTTCCCAAGTTTTGCTTCTTGTTCTTCACAAAACATGGGCTGCCAAAGACTTTGAGATACTTGGCTGTTGTCTTCTTTCCACTCCATAGCTCATATGGAGTCTTATCAGTATTGGGCCTTAGTAATACTCTGTTTAGTAGATGTACGGCTGTAAATGTTGCTTCTGTCCAAAATCTTGTGTGAAGCTTGGATTTTAGCAGTAGAGTTCTTGCCATTTCAACCATAGCTCTATTCTTCCTCTCTACCACCCCGTTCTATTGAGGTGTTCTTGTTGTTGCCATCTGATGATGAATACCATGCTTCTCAAGGTAATCTTTAAAAGCTTCATTTGTAAATTCAGTGCCTTGATCTGACCTCAATACTTTGATCTTCCTTCCACTCTCATTTTCAGCCAATCTTCTGTATCTCTTGAAGCAATTCAAAACTTTTGACTTGTGTTTGAGATGCATGAGGCGGGTCCTTCTCTTATAATCATCAACAAACAAAATGAAGTACCTCTCACCTTTCAACCCTTTTGTCCTCATCGGTCTACACAAATCAGTATGCACAATGTCAAGCACTGCTTCAGAACTAAACTCTTTGGTCTTGTACTGCTTTTTGGCATATTTTCCTTTGGAGCATGCTAAGCAAACATACTCTCTCTCTCTCATGAGGTTGGGAATGTCTCTAGTTGCATGAGTAGTGGTCAGCTTCCTCATGTTCGTCTGTGATAAGTGTCCCAGCCTCCTATGCCAGAGCTGATTTTCTTCTTCCTTTGTAAGTAGACAGCTGTTTGTCTTGTCCTCATCAATCACGTACAAATTTTCAGCTGTTCTCTTCCTGGTTGTAATAGTATTGCCTTCTTTACTCTTTACTTGGCAACCTATTTTTGTGAATATCACTTCATGGCTGTCGTTGCATAGTTGGCTGACAGATGTTAGATTATATTTGAGTCCTTCAACGTGCAGAACATCTTTCAGCTTTCCTTTTCCAATATTCACTGGCCCTTGACCATTGATGTTGAGCAAATCATCACTGCCAAACTTGACTCTGCCTTCTCTTGATTTGTTTAGCTTTGATAATTTACTCTTGTCTCCCATCATGTGCGAAGTGCATCCACTATCAAGGATCCACTGCTTATCCTTGCAATCAGCCTTTAGTGCAATTTCAGCTATATTAGCCACCTCCCTTTTTGCTCTATATTCCTTCTTTTGAACTGGTTGGAAGATAACTTTCTCCTTTTTCTCAGCTTTGACTGCACCAATTGTTTTTACTGTGCCATTGAGTGCCTTCTCTTGCTCAGGGAGAAGTATTATGCATCTCTTGGCATTATGGCCATCCTGCCCATACCTTTCACACTGTTCCAAGTCTGCCAATACAGCAAACTTGTTCTTTGAAACCATTGGTTTGGGCTTCCACCAACACTCCTTGTCAATGTGTCCTTGCCTTTTACAGTATGTGCAAGAACTCACGACAGGTGTTCTCTTCTGAATTTTGTATTGTCTCCCCCTGTATGCAGCATCGTATCTTCTCAAGTTGGAGACATATACTGGCCTTCTCCACCAGCAGTTACTTGCCTTATGACCCTAAACTCCACAATAAAGACAGTGACCTTGAAACTGCCTCTTCTTGGGTCCACTCACAGCTTGTTTTCTTCTATTCATTACTTGCTATGTAGGCAAAGTTGCTGGCTTATTTGCTTGTGTGGCTTTCATTTCAGCCACCTTCTTCTCCTTCTTCTGTTCAGCCGTAGCCTTTTGCTGGCTGACTTTCTTTTCTTTCTGAGACGTAGCAACTATAGGCTGCTGCTCTTTAACCACATCTATCATTTTTGGCCCTGGCTTTGGTTTGATAATTGTCTTATCTTCTTCAGTTATCTTCACTTGAGTCACAACCTTCTCTTTCAACTTCTGTGGCAAAGTCTCATTCTTCTTTTCTCTTGCAGAGCTTGTTTCTCCTACCACTTCAAACTTCTGCAAGTTCTTCTTACTCTTTTTGAGTTGTTGCTGAAGTCTTAATAACTATATCTCTATTTCTTCAATTGTTGAAGTCCTTGAGCCAAGCTTTATTGTAAGGTCTTCACATATTTTGATCTATTCTTCAAATCTTCTCTTCAAGTCAATATGTTCAGTCCTTATTTCATCCTTTTGACTTTTAGCTTCCTCAAACTTTGCTTTAACTTGTTTTATGTGAGCCTCTAACCTTTTTATGGTTCTGCCACTTCTGATTATCTCTTTTAAAGCTGCTTCTAGGTCAGCTTCAAGATCTATCTCTTCTTCATCAACCTCCTCTTCCTCTTCAGAGGTTGAGTTACCACCTTGTGCTAATGCCATAAAGACATGCTTATCTGATGAGTCTTCATCTTCCTCCTCATCAGCTTCTTTTATTTGACTCATATAGCTCTTGAATGAGACTCTCTTCTTCTTCTGTGGGTTGGCAGTCTTCTTGCTGGACTTCTTTGATTTGAATGATGATCTTCTCCATCTTGAATTCTGCTCATCATCACCATCCTCATTTTCATCATCAAATTTCACTTTGTACTAAGAAGCAAAGTGTCTAGTTTGCTTACAATGATAACATCTCAAGGCTAGTTGTCCTTTTCCCTTCTTAGACCCCTTTTTGAATTTCCTTGTGAAATAAGCCAATACTTCACCTTAACTTTCTTCTTCATCCTCATCATCATCCTCCTCACTGGATGATTCTTTCTCTTCTTTTATCTTCAAGTACTTCATAACTTTGAAAACTGCCTCCTTTGATACCTTCGTTGTTGCAGAGCTTTCAGCTGACTTTATCCTCATCTTATATGCAATGAGATTATACTGGAGATCATGCAGAGACATAGAATTGAGATCTCTACTCTCCTCCATGGCTGCTACCTTTGAGGCAAACCTCTTAAGTAGAATTCTCAAAATTTTCTTCACAATAGATGAGTCCTTCTTGCTCTTCCCATGACTTCTAAGGTCATTTATAGTGTCAATAACCCTGGTGAAGAACTCTTGAACACTTAAAGCTTAGCCTCCTTCATTCTGCCATCACCTTCATAGACTTTCTGCAATTTGTCCCATATCTCCTTGGCAGATTTGCAGTCCATCACTTTAGCATACTCAGCATCTATCAATGCTGAAATGATGACGTTTGAGGCCTTCCCATTTATCTTAAACTGCCTTAACTCCTTTTGGGGTTGGGTCTTTACCTTCTTTTGGAGCCATAAAACCCTCATGTACGCATTTCACCCCGTTCATGCCCATGGTTGCAAATACCACTTGCATTCTTACTCTTCATATATGGTAGTTGGTTCCGTTGAAGATTGGAACCTTCTTGCTATAAGTAATGCTAGTACTAGTACCGACTTTCATTTCTCAGTATGCTGAACAAGTCAAACTTCTAGATCCCTTCAAACTAGTACACCAAGCTGGTGAACCTGTGCTCTGATACCAATTGAAGTTCTTGACTTCTCCCTAGGATCTACTAGTTTGTAATACTAAGAGGGGGGGTGAATCAGTATCACCACAATTCGTAATTTGCAGGTAAGTGAACAACTTTAACCTCTTCTTAAAAGCGAACTCTTTCTTAGACTCGAATAAGGTAGATCTATTGCTACCTACTAATCACAATAGTCTCCAAAGTCACATTTCAGACACCTTGCCTAATAGACAATTTGGATGTTCTTGTTTAGGTCTTCGTTAGGTTATGGGTTGGTTGATACTTTAGCTACGTTTACAACTCAATTCAAAACATAGAACGTAAAGCAAATTAAGGACATACAAGATTTACGTGGTTCTGTCAACGTGACGTACATCCACGGTAGCAGGGACTCTCCCTCTACCGAGACTATCCACTATACTTGTGAATACAGGTTACAATGGATGTCTTTAATTCTCTGCTCCTTTCACTATTGCAATTACTAAGCAAGTACAATACAAAGAGTGTCACTTACTGTGTCTACCCTTCTTCTAGCTTGTCTTGCCTTTGTTGAATTGAAAGGCTGCTCCACTGCTACTTAGAAGTTCACCGCAACGCTCTCTAACCTTTCTTGAAGAAGTCTGGAAATACATTGAGTTCAATGCTTCGTTGAATTCCTTCTCTACGTTGTCTTACACAATTCCTGCTTTCACCGTCTTACGGTCTCACCCGTGTCCTTGTCTCACGATCTCACTGTCTCACGGCTCGCCTGTCCGTTTCTCTCTTTCTTGATGTCCAGCCGGATTTCTCTCTCTTACCGCCGAATTTCTCTTTTCCGTTCACCCACTTGGCCGTCACGGATTTCCTCCCTTTTCTGCCTGTGGTTTGCTTTTCTTCGTCCTGCCATCCAGCCTCGTCTAGCTATCACTCTTCTTCCCGTCGACTCCTTTGTTATGGCCGTATACCTCTTTTCTCTCTCTTCCAATGGCCGTCTCCAGTGGTGTCTCTCTCTTCGTTCGTTTCACGGTTCTTTCCTTGCTGTGCCGTTCATTTGTCTCACACCATCATAGATCTGCTGTCTGCTCTTCCGGTGGCGTCTCTCTCTTCATTCGTCGACTGCATTTTCTCTCTCTTCATCCATCAACTTCATTTTCTCTCTCTTCGTCTATTGGCTACGTTTTCTCTCTCTTCGTCTAACCGTTGGTGTGCCGTTCCTCACAGGTTTCTCTCTCTTGTCGTCACACGGTTTGCTCCGATTTGCTCAATTTGGCGGTTCTTCGTTCTGTTCAATTTCCAACGATACTGCTCAATTTACAAGGGGGTGCCTATTTATAGATTAAGATAGCAATCCTAAAGAGGCACTAATTCCTAACTATGGACAAATTCCAACATAGACTATAAACTCTTATTTAGGAGTAAATGCTATTACTTAGTCTGACCTATTAAGCATTCTAATTATATTAATTAGGCCTGGACTCTTTATCAAACTTGAATTCACACAATTTTAAGTTTGGTTGGCCTGAATGTTCTTAATCAGCCCATTTAGTGTTTCTTCAATCTTTTTGGCTTTAGTTCGTGTTATTGGGCCTTCTGGGATGTGCAATGGAGCTCTTGCATCTATTGAAGCTTTAGTTCATGTTATTTGGCCTTCTGGAATGTACGATGGACCTCTTGCATCCATTGAAGTTCTAGTTCGTGTTATTGGGCCTTCTGGGATGTGCAATGGACCTCTTGCATCCATTGAAGCCTTCCACCCATCATCTTTACGGTTCTCATCATTCTTACTCTAATAATCTTTCATGCATTTTAAGGGATTCATCCTTGTCTTTTCTCTTTGACTTCTTTGGTTTATTAGGCATTTGCTTAAATGATGGAGGTAGTATCTGTTATTTTTAACTACATGCCACATCTTACAGCCATTCAATGGCTCAATAGTTTTACCATATGCTTATGGATAAGCAACTTTTTTGTAACATTTGTTAACATATTCATTTAAGTTTGCTTTTTAATAATTAATATATGCCATAATATGTATACATGGAATACCAATCATGTCTTAAATTTTACTATGACAACTAAGTGATACAAGATCCACGACAAATTTATCATCGTAACATAAGATATTGATAAGGACTTTATTGGGTCTTACATTGAGAGAGAGAGGAGGTGAATTAGTGTGAGATGCTTACTTTTTACAAATTCGTCCAAATTAAACCTTTATGACCTGTTAAAGTCTATGATCCAATTTTATCTTGCTTCCTTATGTGAGAATGACCGTATAGATATCAAGCAAGTATAAGCACTCGATAACACACAAAACTTTTACTTGGTTTACCCACAATGTGTGAGCTATGTCTTAAGTGTGATAGGATCACTCTTAAATCATATGATTCACTTTTGTTATCAAGGGATACAGCTGATGCTATGAAAGGATCTCTCCTTAACCACTATGGAAGGATTACTCTTTAACCACTTACAATGATCTCCCAGTCACTCTAAGGGTTTCCCATCCTTTTTTAAGAAGTATATAAAAAGGTTGTAACACAAAAACTTCCTTGAGAAAGATCTCTCCATTTGCATAAGCTACTGTTGTAAAAAATTGATCTTCTCCTTATTGTTAGCCTCTGTTCAAGCTTTCTGCTGTTTTCTCCTTTTTCATTGTGGGTCTTTGCTCAAGCTTTGCTAATCTCTCTTTCTTCACAATCGGTTTCATAGCTTTCTCTTTGTTGTGTTCCCTGCTCTCTCTCTGCCATATTTTATAACTTTCTCTTTGTCTTTGTTAGTCTCAACTTTCTGCCAATTTTGAACTCTCAGCCTCTACTGGTCTAAGCTCTTAGCCTCTACTAGGTTTCTTTCCGCCTTTGCTAAGATTCTCTCCTACCTCTGCAGGGTTTCTCTCTTGCCTTTGTCAAGTTTCTCTCCCACCTCTACCGGGTTTCTCTCCTGCCTCTGTAGGTTTTCTCTCTTGCCTCTGCTGGGTTTCTTTTTGCCTATTTTTGTAACTCTCTCTGCTTGTTTTAAAAGCTCTTTCAACTTTCTGTAGCTCTCTTTGCCAGTTCTCTCCTCTGCAGGTTCTGCTATACTTTATTAGTTTTCTTCACTGTAGGTTTTCTCTTTTTCTTTCTACCACTGCTATTGTTTCTCCTTTGTAGGTTATTTCTTCTGCAGGTTCTCTTATTTGTAGGTTTTCTCCTTTATAGGTTCTCTTTATTGCAGGTTCTTTATTCTGTAGGTTCTCTCCTTTTCTTTCTACTACTACTACTATCTCTCCTCTATAAGTTCTTTCCTTCTTTTTACCAAATCTGCTGTGTCTCCTTTACAAGTTCTCTCTCTTTTATAGGTTCTCTTTTTTGCATATTCTCTCCTCTATAGGTTCTCTCCTTTTTTCTGTCGCTGCTGCTTTTTCTTTTTTGTTATTGGATTTCTTTGCCATTCTCTCTGTTGGTTTTCTTTACCCCTCACATTCTTTGCACTTTTTTTTGTCTCTCTCTACTATGCCCTAGTTCTCTTTTGGCAATTACATGGGTATTTATAAGCCTTAAGTTTAGGATTGCCTACAGTCAACGGTCAACATTGATTCCTAAAGGTTGCCTTACAATCAATGGTTAAAATTGATTCCCAAGGGTTGCCCTACAATCAATGGTCAACATTGATTCTTTGAATTTAGGGTTAATGGTCAGCATTGACTTACAGTGCCACTGCTAAACACAATCTCTGAGGCAGCAACGACATATGTCATATCAAAGAAATTTCATTTATGCCATATGAAGGGCAATCTTATAGACAGCCAGTTATAACAACTAGGTGCTTTTTTTTTATAGCCAAAACACCACTAGCAATCTAAATCAACTCATCATTTTTGGTAGTGCAAGGTGGCGTTAGCAACATCCTAATTTCAGTATTGCTTTCTCTCCTTATTCTTGTCACATTCCACTAACGTCTTCCTTAACCTTTGAATAAATCAGTTGCCAACACTTTGTAAATGCAGCAAACACATCTCAACGACACTTATAACATCAAATCTCTAAGGACAAATATGTGAGATGTAGTTGATAACAAATCTAACATTAGTCATAAAAAATAAACTCAACAATTTCCCCCTTGAGATTTGTTAGCAACATAATAAATCCAAAAATTAGCAATTAAGTACATGCAACAGTGTCAACAAAAAGGAACAACTCCCCCTAAAACATACATCTCCTTTTTTGTAGGTAGGCATAATACTAATTAGAAATAACCTTTTAACTTTTAACTCCCCCTTTTTTCAGCTTCTCTCCTTCAACAATTTCTCTCCCATTATTTGATTTTTACCCTTTAGATTCATCAAGTTACTTCCCCTTTTGATCACTACATACTCTCTTTGGATTTATGCAAAATATTTCCCCTTTTGACAACAAATTTAAAGAATAATAAAAGAGGAAATGGGAGAGGGGTTCGAGACATACCTTAGCCTCTAGGGGGTAGTTGAACACATAAATTCAGCCTTAACTTCTAGAACATCTCTCTTGACAGAGGTTTGGTGAGAATATCTAAATGAATGAGCTCCAATGGCTTCCTTGTTTGAATCTTCATATTTTTGTGGGTAGCATTCATCATTTTCCCTTTTTAACAAGTACTACAAATGGTATTTCTTTTTCTTTTGAATTTAGGTACATCTTTCATAACTTTATTTTTAGACAATTTGTTCAGCCCCTTTTGTCCAAAATGTGTCAAGCTCCTATGCTACAATAAATTCTTATATTTGGTGCTCATGCAACATGTATTTTTCTTATTGGAAACTTGGTATAAGTTTCCATTTACTCTTTCTCCTTTTGTAAGAACAACAACATTACTTAATCTCTTTACTGTTAAACCACTATTGCTGAAAGTAACTTTATACCTATTATCACAAAGTTGGCTAACACTTATTAGATTGTGTTTTAGCCCTTCAACATAAAGCACTTCCTCTGATTTTAGCTTTTTTGCACCAATTTCAATAGCATCAACACCTTTAATCTTTAAGGCATCATCGTTGCCAAATGTGATTGACCCTCTATCATATTTTTTTACTTCTTTCAGCACCTTGGAGTCTCCTGTCATATGTGAAGAGCAGCCACTGTTCAGGATTTATGACTTTTATTTCTTGGAAGCTTTTAAGGCTACTTCCACAACCCTTTCTCTTTTTCTTCTTTGTCTAAACATAGGAGCATATATAGGTGTTCTTCTTTACATTCTTTAACCAGGTAGCAATGTCAAGCATTTCTTAGTGGTATGTTCAACCTTTTCACATCTTCCACAGATTTCTTCCAACATATCAAATCTGTTTTTTCATGGAATTTGACTTCTTTTTTACTTGAGGTTGTCTCCTTTCTTGAGAGAGTCTCCCCCAAGACTTTTGCCTCACATTCCTCTTTATTATAGGCCCATTACTCCAGCACACATTAGTCTTGTGCCTATACTATTACAACACCAACAAAATCCTTTAAACTTGAATTTTCTTCTTTCAACAAGTTCATATCCCCTATTTTCAACACTTGTTGTGGCAACCTTTCTATTTTCATCACATCTTTCCTAACCCATTTTAACTTAGGTTGGTTTCTCTTCTTTATAACATCCTTGTGTTTACTTTCAGGCATAAACACAATTTTCTTCTTCTCTTCTACCCTCTCATTTGGATTTTCAATATAGCTAAGTCCTTTCTTCCCTATGAAATGAGGTTTTTGTTTGGTTAGATACTCATCTAACATTTTGGTAGCATCCTTTTTAATAGCATTTGCTGAAAAGGACTTTCTTTTCACTTTCATGACCTATATAAAGCTTTCTTCATACTTAAATCCAACTTTGTGGAGCTTGGCTTGCAAATTTAACACTTAAGTTCCCGACTTCTCCCTAGGATCTATTAGTTTGTGATACTGAGAGGGGGGGTGAATCAGTATCACCATAATTTGCAATTCGTAGGTAAGTGAACAACTTCAACCTCTTCATAAAAGCAAACTCTTTCTCAAATTCGACTAAGGTAGATCTATTACTACCTACTAATCACAATAGTTTCCAAAGTCACCTTTTAGACATCTTGCCTAATAGACAATTTGGATGTTCTTGTTTAGGTCTTCGTTAGGTTATGAGTTGGCTGATACTTTAGTTGCATTCACAACTCAATTCAAAATATAGAATGTAAAGCAAATTAAGGACACATGAGATTTACGTGGTTTCGTTAACGTGACGTACATCCACGGTGGTAGGGACTCTCCCTTATTGAGAGTATCCACTACACTTGAGAATTTTAGTTACAATGGATGTCTTAATCCTCTACTCTTTTCACTATTGCAATTACTAAGTAAGTACAATACAAAGAGTGTCACTTACTGTGTCTACCTTTCTTCAAGCTTGTCTTGCCTCTGTTGAATTGAAAGGCTGCTCCACTGCCACTTAGAAGTTCACCGCAACGCTTTCTAACCTCTCTTGAAGAAATCTGGAAATACGTTGAGTTCTTTCCGATGCTTCACCGAATTCCTTCTTTAGGTTGTCTCACATAACTCCTGCTTTCACCGTCTCATGGTCTCACTCGTCTCTTTGCCCCACGATCTCATTGTCTCACGGCTCGCTTGTCCGTTTCTCTCTCTCTTATTGTCCAGTTGGATTTCTCTCTCTTATCGTCTAGCTATTCACTCTTCTTTGGCCGTTCACCTCTGTTTTGCCGTCCAGCCGTCTCTGATTTTAGCCGTGTTTTCTTTTTCTCGCCTTCCTGTCGACTTCAATTTGGCCATTCTTGGGTTTTTGCCAGTTGTCTATTTTTGCCGTTCTGCTCACTTTTTTGACCGTTTCCCTTTCTCTCTCTCTCGACGGTTGTTCTTCGTTCAGCTTGACCGTCTCCCCTTTCTCTCTCTCTCAACGGTTGTTCTTCGTTTAGCCCAGCTATCTGTTTTGGCCGTCGGGTTTCTCTCTCTACCTCTTTGCCATGTCGTCTCCTCGCTGACCGCTGGTGTGCCAGTAGTGTGCCATTCCTTACGAGTTTCTATCTCTTGCCATCACAGGTTTGCTCCGATTTGCTCAATTTACCGACCTCTCCTCTTTTTTGACTATGGCTTTTTCAACGGCTGCTTTGTTTTGGTGTCAAACCCCTGTTATGCCGTTCTCTTGCCGTCGGTGTTCTCTCTCTCTTCGTCCACCGGTCTGCTCCAATTTGGCCAAATTTTGTTTTCTCTTCTTCTTCCGTTGACGGCTACACTGTTCATTATGGCTACTTCTTTTCTATTTTGCCATCCCCTGTTCTGCCGTTCGCTTGCCGTCGGTGTGCTTTGGCCGTATGTTGTGTTTTTCTATTTTCTCTATTTGGCCATCCACACACTTTTGTGGTTTGTCGTGTATTCAATTGTGTTGGCCTTACCCTAATTTTGTCTTCCAAGGTCTTTATATACTCTCTTCCATGAAACCTTAATAGGGCTTACACAGCAGATTTACATTCTTACCTCTCTAGGGTTTATGTGGTGAATTTACGTTCTTGCCTTTCCATGTAGATTTACCTTCTTGCCCTTCCATGTAGCTTTAATTTCTTGCCCTTCTATGTGGCTTTACTTTCTTGCACACTTAAACCTAGTTGACAACAATTACAACCCATACAAGGTTGTGGGAACAACAAACACTTCTTACTTTTATGCAATCACCTTAATGCCAAGATCTTCATGTACTTTGCGTTACTCTGTTTCAAGTATATTCAACTTTTTAATTCTTTTCAAGTACTCCTCTTTCGTTTCAAACTCCTTTTTTTTTTCACTTGGAAATCAGATTTATCAACAGCAAAATTTTTATTCAGCTTTTTGAGATTTTTTACCTTATTTCCTATCTTGCTGTTTTTGTGTAAATAAACTTTTAATTCATTCTAAAGTTGCTAAACCAATTCTTTTTCTTCCTTTTCAGTTGATGCCTCTGAAGTTCCCGACTTCTCCCTAGGATCTACTAGTTTGTGATACTGAGAGGGGGGTGAATCAATATCACCACAATTCGCAATTCGCAGGTAAGTGAACAACTTCAACCTCTTCTTAAAAGCAAACTCTTTCTCAGACTCGACTAAGGTAGATTTATTGCTACCTACTAATCACAATAGTCCCCAAAGTCACCTTTCAGACACCTTGCCTAATAGACAATACGGATGTTCTTGTTTAGGTCTTCGTTAGGTTATGGGTTGGCTGATACTTTAGCTGCATTCACAACTCAATTCAAAGCACATAATGTAAAGCAAATTAAGGACACACGAGATTTACGTGGTTCCATCAACGTGACGTACATCCACGGTGGTAGGGACTCTCTCTCTACCGAGACTATCCACTATACTTGTGAATATAGGTTACAATGGATGTCTTTGATTTTCTGCTCCTTTCAATATTGCAATTACTAAGCAAGTACAATACAAAGAGTGTCACTTACTGTGTCTACCCTTCTTCTAACTTGTCTTGCCTCTGTTGAATTGAAAGGCTGCTCCACTGCCGCTTAGAAGTTCACCGCAACGCTTTCTAACCTCTCTTGAAGAAGTCTGGAAATACGTTGAGTTCAATGCTTCGCCGAATTTCTACGTTGTTTCACACAACTCCTGCTTTCACCGTCTTACGGTCTCACCCGTCTCCTTGTCTCACGATCTCACTGTTTCACGGCTCGCCTGTCCGTTTCTCTCTCTCCTGCTGTCCAGCCGGATTTTTCTCTCCTACCGCCGGATTTCTCTCTCTTCCCACCGCTTTGCTCCGGTTTGGCCGTCAGGTTTCTCTCTCTTCCCTTCGGTCTACTCTGATTTGGCCGTCGAGTTTCTCTCTCCTTCCGATCTAGCCGTATAGGTCTTCACCGTCCACCCCGTCCAGCTGTGTCGTCTCCTCGCCGACCGCTGGTGTACCGGTGGTGTGCCGTTCCTCACGGGTTTCTCTCCTTCTCCATTCTGCGTATTCTCTCTCTTGGTTCACCGGTTTGCTCAATTTTCTGACCGTCTGTTTCTCTCTCTTCCAACGTCTAGCCGCCGGATCTCTCTCACCCGTTACCGATTTGGTCTCGTCTCACCCATTCCAGCTCGGATCTGGTCTCCGTTCCCGATTTGGTCTCATTTCTCTCTCTTGCCGCGTCGTTCCCTCGCCGACTGGCGACGTTTTCTCTCTCTCGATGAAACTGTTCACGGCGTACTGTTCATGACGGTTATTGTTCACTCGATTCGTCCGTCGGCTGCACTGTTTACTCTCTTCGTCCTCGCCGGTGGTGTTCTTTTGGTGTTCTCTTTGGTTGGTCGGTTGTCTAGGTTTATCTGAATGCTCAATATTGCCGACACCCTGTTCTTTGTCTTCCAAGACCATTATATACTCTACTCTATGAAACCCTAACAGGGCTTACGCAGTGAATTTACTTTCTTACCCTTTCATGTGGCTTTACTTTCTTGCACACTTAAACCTAGTTGACAACAATTACAACCCATACAAAGCTATGGGAACAACAATCTCCCCCTTTGTAATTGTTGGCAACACTCATAACAAAAGCCACTATGCAGCAGTTTCAACTCCCCCTAAATATGCACTCCCCTTTCTTAACAGCTCCCCCTGCACTGTTGCTTTCTCCCCCTTTGCCAACCAATTACAAATTTGAAAAACTCGCAAAGTAGAGATGGAGGATTCACCTGATTTTCAGGCTTAAGGAGGCATTCGCACAGATAGACTCATTATGTGCTTTTCAAACAGCTTTGTGGATAGAGATTTAGTTAGATCTTGTGTAGCCTCTTCAACAGATTTATGTTCAACTTGTGAGTAAAGCAGTAGCTCCCATAATTCTTCTTCTTGTTGTAACTCCTGCTGATGGGTCACCTGTGATCTGATTTTCTTGATGAGCACTAGTCCACGTTTTCTTTGGCTTTCTTTCTTGCACAGTCTTAGTTGCAAGAGGATCTTTTTCTTCATCAATCACATACAAATTTCCAGCTGTTCTCTTCCCAACTGCAACAGTATTGCCTTTTTTACTCTTTACCTAGCAACCTGTTTTTGTGAATATTACCTTATGGTCTTCATTGCATAGTTTGCTGACAGATGCTAGATTATATCTGAGTCCTTCAACATGCAGAACATCTTTTAGCTTTCCTCTTCCAATGTTTACTGACCCCTAACCACTGATGTTGAGTGAATCATCATTGCCAAACTTGACTCTGCCTTCTTTTGACTTGTTTAGCTTTGACAATTTACTCTTGTCTCCCGTCATGTGTGAAGTGCATCCACTGTCAAGGATCCACTGCTTATCCTTGTAGTCAGCTTTGAGTGCAATTTCAGCTATATTAACCACCTCCCTTTTTGCTCTATATTCCTTCTTTTGAACTGGTTGGAAGATAGCTTTCTCCTTTTGCTCAGCTTTAACTGCACCGTTTGTTTTCACTATGCCATTAAGCGTCTTCTCTTGCTCAGGGAGAAGTGTCATGCATCTCTTGGCATTATGGCCATCCTGCCCACACCTTTCACACTGTTTCAAGTCTGCCAATATAGCAAACTTGTTCTTTGAAACTATTGGTTTGGGCTTCTGCCAACAATCCTTGTCAGTGTGTCCTCGCCTTTTACAGTATGTGCAAGAACTCATGAGAGGTGTTCTCTTCTGAATTCTATATTGTCTCCCCCTGTATGCAGCATCGTATCTTCTTAAGTTGGAGACATATACTGGCCTTCTCCACCAGCAGTTAATTGCCTTATGACCCCAAACTCCACAATAAAGGCAATGACCTTGAAACTGCCTCTTCTTGGGTCTGATCACAGCTTGTCTTCTTATGTTTATCACTTGCTGTGCAGGCAAAGTAGCTGGCTTCTTTGCTTGTGTGAGTTTCATTTCAGTCACCTTCTTCTCCTTCTTTTGTTCAGTCGTAGCCCTCTGTTGGCTGACTTTCTTTTCTCCATTTTTGTTTGCCACACTAGGTTGCTTCTTCAGATCTTCTTTATTCTCCGCTATCTTCTCCTGAGTCACAACCTTCTATTTCAAGTTCTGTGGCACATTCTTATTTTCTTTAACCAATGCAGCCTTAGATTGCTGCACTTTCTCTACATTCTTCTTTCCTTTTGCAGAACTTGTTTCTCCTATCATTTCAAGCTTCTGCAAATTCTCTTCATTACTTTTGAGTTGTTGCTGGAGTCTCAGCAACTCTTTCTCCATTCCTTCAATTTTTGAAGCCCTTGAACCAAGCTCCATTGTAAGGTCTTCACATATCTTGATTTGTTCTTCAAATCTTCTCTTCAAGTCAATATGCTCAGCCCTTATTTCATCCTTTTGACTTTCAACTTCCTCAGACTTAGCTTCAACTTGTTTTATATGGCCCTCTAACCTTCTTATGGTTCTGCTCCTTCTGACTATCTCCTTTGAAGCTGCTTGTAGCTCAGCTTCAAGATCTAGTTCTTCTTCATCAACCTCCTCTTCCTCTTCAGAGGTTGAACTATCACCTTTAGCTGATGCCATAAAGGCATGTTCATCTAATGATTCTTCATCTTCCTCTTCATCAGCTTCTTTTATCTGACTCATATAACTCTTAAATGAGTCTCTCTTCTTCCTCTATGGGTTGGCAGTCTTTTTACTGGACTTCTTTGATTTGAATGATGATCTTCTCCATCTTGAATTCGGCTCATCATCATCATCCTCATCTTCATCATCAAGCTTCACTTTGCACTTAGAAGCAAAGTGTCCAATTTTTCCACAACGATAACATCTCAAGGCCAGTTGTCCTTTTCCCTTCTTAGACCCCTTTTTGAATTTCCTTATGAAGTAGCCCAATACTTCATCTTCACTTTCTTCCTCATCATCATCTTCATCCTCCTCCTCACTGGATGATTCTTTCTCTTCTTTTATCTTTAAGTGCTTTATAGTTTTGAAAGCTACCTCCTGGGATACCTTTGTTGTTGCAGAGTTTTCAGCTGACTTTATCCTCATCTCATATGCAATGAGATTGCACTAGAGATCATGCAGAGACATAGAATTGAGATCTCTACTCTCCTCTATGGTTGCTACCTTTGAGGCAAACCTCTCAGGCAAAATTCTCAAAATCTTCTTCACAATAGATAAGTCCTTCTTGTTCTTCCCATGACTTCTTAGGTCGTTCACAGCATCAATAACCCTGGTGAAGAACTTTTGGACTGTCTCATTTTTCTGCATTCTGAGAAATTCATATCTCTCCTTGAACACTTGAAGTTTAGCCTCCTTCATTCTGCCATCACCTTCATAGATTTTCTGCAATCTGTCCCATATCTCCTTGGCAGATTTGCAGTCCATAACTTTAGCATACTCAGCATCTGGCAATGCTGAAATGATGACGTTTGAGGCCTTCCCATTTATCTCAAACTGCCTTAATTCCTCTGGAGTTGGGTTTTTACTTTCTTTCGGAGCCACAAAACCCTCTTGTACGCATTTTACCACATTCATGCCCATGGTTGCGAATACCACTTGCATTCTCGCTCTCCACATGTGGTAGTTGGTTCTGTTGAAGATTGGAACCTTCTTGCTGTAAGTAGTGGTGTTGGTACCGGCTTCCATTTCTCAATATGCTGAATAAGTCAAACTTTTAGATCCCTTCAAACTAGTACACCAAGCTATTAAGCTTCAAACTGGTGAACCAGTGCTCTGATACCAATTGAAGTTCCTGACTTCTCCCTAGGATCTACTAGTTTGTGATACTGAGAGGGGGGTGAATCAGTATCACCACAATTCGCAATTCGCAGGTAAGTGAACAACTTCAACCTCTTCTTAAAAGCAAACTCTTTCTCAGACTCGACTAAGGTAGATCTATTGCTACCTACTAATCACAATAGTCCCCAAAGTCACCTTTCAGACACCTTGCCTAATAGACAATACGGATGTTCTTGTTTAGGTCTTCGTTAGGTTATGGGTTGGCTGATACTTTAGCTGCATTCACAACTCAATTCAAAGCACAGAATGTAAAGCAAATTAAGGACACATGAGATTTACGTGGTTCCGTCAACGTGACGTACATCCACGGTGGTAGGGACTCTCCCTCTACCGAGACTATCCACTATACTTGTGAATACAGGTTACAATGGATGTCTTTGATTCTCTGCTCCTTTCAATATTGCAATTACTAAGCAAGTACAATACATAGAGTGTCACTTACTGTGTCTACCCTTATTCTAACTTGTCTTGCCTTTATTGAATTGAAAGGCTGCTCCACTGCCGCTTAGAAGTTCACTGCAACGCTCTCTAACCTCTCTTGAAGAAGTCTGGAAATACGTTGAGTTCAATGCTTCGTCGAATTTCTACGTTGTTTCACACAACTCCTGCTTTCACTATCTTACGGTCTCACCCGTCTCCTTGTCTCACGATCTCACTGTTTCACGGCTCGCCTGTCCGTTTCTCTCTCTCCTGCTGTCCAGCCGGATTTCTCTCTCCTACCGCCGGATTTCTCTCTTTTCGCCGGATTTCACTTTTCCGTTCACCGTCGGGTTTCTCTCTCTTCCCGCCGCTCTGCTCCGGTTTGGCCGTCGGGTTTCTCTCTCTTCTGATCTGGCCGTATAGGTCTTCGCCGTCCACCCTATCCAGTCGTGTCATCTCCTCGCCGACCGCTGGTGTACCGGTGGTGTGCCGTTCCTCACGAGTTTCTCTCCTTCTCCATTTTGCGTTTTCTCTCTCTTGGTTCGCCGATTTGCTCGATTTTCTGACCGTCTGTTTCTCTCTCTTCCAACGTCTAGCCGCTAGATCTCTCTCACCCGTTACCGATTTGGTCTCGTCTCACCCGTTCCAGCTCGGATCTGGTCTCCGTTCCCGATTTGGTCTCATTTCTCTCTCTTGCCGCGTCGTTCCCTCGCCGACTGGCGACGTTTTCTCTCTCTCGACGAAACTGTTCACGGCATACTATTTACAACGGTACTGTTCACGACGGTTACTGTTCACTCGATTTGTCCGTCGGCTGCATTGTTTACTCTCTTCGTCCTTACCGGTGGTGTTCTTTTGGTGTTCTCTTTGGTTGGTCGGTTGTCTAGGTTTTTCTGAATGCTCAATATTGCCGACACCCTGTTCTTTGTCTTCCGAGACCATTATATACTCTACTCTATGAAACCCTAACAGGGCTTACGTGGTGAATTTACTTTCTTACCCTTTCATGTGGCTTTACTTTCTTGCACACTTAAACCTAGTTGACAACAATTACAACCCATACAAAGCTGTGGGAACAACAGCCTCATTACTTGAGGATTTTTTTTCATCATTTACTTGTATAACTAGCACATTTTTTGTAGCATCATCATTGAAATCATCATCAGCTTCTTCTTCATAATCTTCTATCTAGCTTGCTCAAAAAATTTCTATTTTGTTTTCCTCCTTAGGGTAGGCTTATCATTATCATCACTATTTAGTTATTTTCTCTTTAGGTAGTCTAGAGCAAAGTACCCAATGCCTTCACAACTAAACCACTTCAAGGGTAATTTTCCCTTGTACTTCTTTTTTCCTTTCCTCATATTTTTGGTGATATATGTCATGACTTTATTAAGTTTAGTATCACTATCTTCAACTTCAGAACTACTGTCGGATTCTTCTTCATGTTCTTTAATCTTTAATTTCTTCATTGCCTTAAAGGTTAACTTCTTCTTTACATTGAAAGGGGGAGGGGGTAATTAGTGTGATATGCTTACTTTTTACAAATCTATTCAAATTAAACCTCTATAACTTGTTAAAGTCTATAATCTAATTTTATCTTGCTTTTTTGTGTGAGAATAGCTGTATGGATATCAAGCAAGTACAAGCACCCGAGAACGCTCAGAATTTTTGCATAGTTCAGCCATAATGTGTGAGCTATGTCCACAGTGTGATAGGATCACTCCTAGATCACACGATCCACTCTTATTATCAAGGGATATGACTAATGTTATAGAAGAACCTTTACTTAACCATTATGGAAGGATCACTCTTTAACCACTTATAATGATTTCTCGATCACTCCAAGGGTTGATCTCTCAATCACTTCAAGGGTTTCCTACCTTTTATCAAGAAGTACATAAAAAGGTTATAACAAAAACTTTCCTGAGAAAAATCTCTATATGTGCATAAGCTGTTGTTGCAGAAAATTGATCTTCTCCTTCCTCACTACCAATTTCTGCTCAAGCCTTCTGGTATTCTCTCCTTCTTCACTGCCAGTCTCTCTTTCTTCATAGTTGACTTCATAGCTTTTTCTTTGTCGTGCTCCTTACTCTCTCTCTGCTGTGTTTTATAGCTTTTTCTTTGCCTTTACCGGTCTTAACTCTCTGTTAGTTTTGAACTTTTAGTTGCTCACACTTTCTGCCAATCTTGAACTTTTAGGCCAGTCTTAATTCTTTGCCTTTGTTAGGTTTCTCTTTGCCTTTATTAGGTTTCTCTTCTTACTCTGTAAGGTTTCTCTCTCTCCTCTACAAGGTTTCTCTCCGCCCTTTGTTGGGTTTCTTTTACTTGTTTCTAAAGCACATTCTCTGTAGCTCTTTCAGCCTATTTTTGCAACTTTCTCTGCCTGTTTTTATAGCTCTCTTTATAGGTTCTCTCCTTTGTAGGTTCTACTCTACTCTATTAGTTCTCTGCTCTACAGGTTCTTTCCTTTTTTATCTACCATTGCTGTTGTCTCTTTTCTACTGGTTCTCTCCTTTATAAGTTCTCTCTTCTACAAGTTCTTTCTTTTGCAGGTTCTCTCCTTTATAGGTTCTTTCCTCTGTAGGTTTTCTCCTTTACAGGTTCTTTCTTCTATAAGTTATCTCCTTTGGAGGTTCTCTCCTTTGCACATTTTCTCCTCCACAAATTTTGT
This sequence comes from Ceriops tagal, assembly GCA_021533255.1. NCBI lineage: Eukaryota > Viridiplantae > Streptophyta > Magnoliopsida > Malpighiales > Rhizophoraceae > Ceriops > Ceriops tagal. The sequence goes on from CM038604.1 coordinate 5,321,319, forward strand.
CCTTTGTAGGTTCTCTTCACTGTAACTTCTCTGTTTTGTAGGTTCTTTCCTTTTCTTTTTGTCACTGTTGCTATCTCTCCTTCTTTCTGCCATTACTGCTATCTCTTGTCATTAGGTTCTCTCTTTTCTGCCGCTGTTGTTGTCTCTTCTTTACAAGTTCTCTCTTTTGTAAGTTCTCTTCTCTACAGGTTCTCTCCTTTTTTCTGCCATTGCTACTTTTTCTTTTCTGTTGCTAGAAGCTCTTTCTTTTTTGTTGTTGGATTTCTCTACTATTTTCTCTACTGGTTTTCTCTGCCCCTCACATTCTCTATACTTTTTTTGTCTTTCTCTGTTGTGCCCTAGCTTTCTTTTGGCAACTGCATAGGTATTTATAAGCCTCGAGCTTAGGATTGCCCTACAATCAATAGTCAACATTGATTCTTAAAGGTTGCCCTACAATCAATGGTCAACATTGATTCCTTAAATTTAGGGTCAATAGTCAGCATTGACTCTTTGAATTTAAGGTCAATGGTCAGTATTGACTTGTAATGTCATTACTAAACATAATCTTTAAGGTAACAATGACATATGACTTGTTAAAGAAATTTCATCCATGCCATATAGATGGTAATCTTACAGAAAGCCAGTCATAGCAACTAGTGCTTTCTTTATAGCCAAAATACCACCAACAATTTGAATCAATTTGTTGTTTTTTACAGTGTAAGGTGGGGCTAGCAACATTCTAATTTTGGCCTTGCTTTCTCTCTTCATTTTCATCACTTTCCACCAACGTCGTCTTCCTTAACTCTTGAATGAATCAGTTGCCAACACTTTGGAAATGCAGCAAATACATCTCAACGACACTCATAACATCAAATCACAAAGGACAAATATGTAAGATGCTGTTGATAACAAATCCAATATTAGTCATAAAAAATGGGCTTAACAGACATCAAATTTCAATGTCCTATTTGACTTCACACTACACTTTCTTGATTAAAATTTGATTTTCACGAGCTTCATCCTTATACAAGGGTAGATTAAAATTTATATGCACACACATATTCCTATGTATACCACTCGAATCTTACATGATATTTTGTTATAACATTAATAATTAATAAAATAATGATTAAAGTTAACATTTTGTAGAAATTAGGGGAAGATAATGTTTGAAATCCCAATTCTCTAAATGTCAAAAGGCAAGTAGTCTTTTCCCTTGCTATATTCTTAAAAGTTGTTTCAAACCTTGCTTTAATGGTCACTATCCCATGTATGAAATTTATAATTCAATACTCTTACCCCAACAATATATAACAACATTATTTGACAAAAAGTTAAACCACATTAACCTTAATTAACATAATACAATTTAGACTAAACAACTTTAAACTAATTTATCCTAGTAATCCAATTAATTGAATTATTAATAAAAAAACTCTAATCTTATTTGTCTAAATAATCCACTAAATATAATGCTTAATCAAAATTCTTATTATTTTAACCAAAAATTATCATGTTTAAAACCTTATTCCATAAATAAGATTAGGATCAAAACACATTTGTCAAGCCTTAACTTCATAAGCCTTAATCTTTAATTTATTAAGTCCTAATGTTACAAATCACAAAAGATAGTTTAACATATAATATATTTTAAAATAAATAAAGATACCTATTATAATATAACTTTCACTTTAATTTCAAAATAAGTGGGCTTATTTTGTCTATGAATTGGTTCTTAACTCCTTGTCTTTATTGTTGCTTTTTATCAATAAACTTGGTCCCCTCATAGAATAAAACAACAATTGCTTTCCCTTTTCCTTCTAATGGTAAAACCAATGGGCTCCTCTCTTTTAGTATCTTGCTTTTTAACATGTAGTAAAGGTTCTCTCTCTTTGTTGCTTTCACAACCAAACTTCTTACTTTCAAACTTATGTTTTTTCCCCTTTTGCTTTTGGTAAAGTAAGGTTTCTTCTTAATTTGAATGTTTACTTAATTTTTTCCTTCATTTATTTCTTAAATCTTAAATAATAATAATTTGGAAATTCTATTTGGGCTTTACATAAGTTGGGCTAAGCCTAATAATCCCTTAGTCCCATGTGGTAACTTGTCATTTTGACTATATTTACACATTAGCTTTTCTTCTATCTCAATTGGATATGTTAGTAGAATCAATGAATATGTCTCTTTACTTTAATAGTTGGGTCATATTTGTCATTAAAAATTATCACAATTGCTAAAATGTTACTTTTACAAGTACATCATATATTTGTGATTACACCAAAAGTTGTAGATAAATATTTATATTAACCCTATATCCTTTTGTAACATTTTTTTTTGGTTTTAATAATAAAATGGTTATTGTAGAAACTTATAACTATTTTTTATATTCCCTACACTTTTTTTAACTATACATATCTAGTTTTATATATAAAAAAAATGTAGCATTAAAAGTTTTTGAAAAGAATTGAATTTTTATTGTCAAACTCTTTTGTTGATTAGGTAATGTTTGGTAGATTTTGTTAGTCAAATTTTACAAGTTTGACTTATAGGTCCTTAGGCCTTGATTTGCTAAAGGTCTCAAGATGATAAAATAAGAAAAAAAAAACTTTGTGAATTTTACACAACAATGAGGCTAGTGAACTATTGTAAGGATGATATAACCTATCTTTACATTTCTTATGATACAAAGGTTCATTTAACCAATGCCCTTTCCATCAATATCTTAACATCGTCTTATGTGACTCAAGTAGAAATTGCTTAGCTTATGTTCACAATTGCCATCATTGAAATTTTTTTTGTGTATGTTTGTGACCAGATTGTGCATGGGGTCTTTATCCTACATTAGAAATGAGCATTTAGTGTTTTATGGATCTTAAAGCTTGGTTAGGTTAAGAATTTTGATAAAAATTTGAGAAATTATGAGAAAAGGATGGGAAAGATGGAGAAAGGAGAGATTATGCCATGTTAGCTTCAAAATGAATCTTATTTTTACCACATTAAATGCCACACATACTTTTATAAAAACATGCTAAAAAAAGTAACATAAAAGATTTATTGTTGATTCATTTTTAAGAGTTAATGACTTTAATTGAACAAGGAAAAGGTTTTAAATGGCCATTTACATTTGGTTGCTTTTTAAATTAGTCACAATGTTGATAGAAATTAGAGAAAAAGAGTTAGGCAAAATAGGAGGGAGGAAAGGTTATGTCCTGCTAACAAACAAATGTATTTTATTTTTACCACATCAAATGTCATATATACTTTAATAGAAACTTGTTAAAAAAAGTCACACAAATAATTTATCATTGATCCATTTTTAAGAGTTAATGACTCTAATTGAACAAGGCAAAAGTTTGAATTGACCATATATTTTGTTATTTTTTAAATTAATCATAATGGTTTTTTTTTTTTAAATTGACCCTCCATATTTTCCATATTAACTAATCTAATACTTTTCCATCATTTGATTGTTAAATCCATCCATATGTCACCACCCATAAGCCATGTTTTCAATATTTAATTGCCATATCATCAAACTCAGATAACATGACATTTTTCTTATCTTTTGTTAACTTTTTGGAAATGTAGTTTTAAAATTATAAAAAGAATTTAAAAATACATATATTTCTTTCATTAAGGCCTTTTCCACCTAACTAATATCCTTTTGAAATTTCTCAATCTCTCTTATTCTCATTTTTCTTTGATCTTTGTTAAGATTGAATCCTTTCTCTTGATCTCTTTCCTATTCATTAACATTTCTCTTATATCCCTACCCTTTTCTTTTTATTTGTATGAAATTTCTTCCTCTTATTATGATAAAGTCTCTTTTGGATTGACATTTGTTTAGATTTAACCCATTTATCCTATTTACATTCCATTTATTGTTTCTTGTAAAAACCAAATCTAGCTTATAGAAATGTCAACATACTCATATGGATCTTTTGGGCTTATGAGTAGGCATGGTTATGGTAGAAATGACAAGCCAAGTTGATGCAAATTTGGAGAATTGAACCACTTAATTACTTTATAGATTGATAGAAATCCTTATTAAAGGTGGTGAAATCCCTAACTACCAAGTGCAATTATATTTTTATTTTAAGTTGTTATTTGTGTAATTGTATGAAATACAACTAATTTAGTAATGTATGCATAACTTGTGCTAATGATTGAATGTAAAGGATATTTATGTGGAAAGATAATGAATTCTCTGATTACTTAAAGGAGACAGTAAATTGTAAAGGTGACAAATCAAGAAACTAAAGAAAGAAATTGAAAAATATAGGGAAATGAGTCAGCTTGCTTCAAGTGGAAATGACATTGTGAAGAAGGACTTGGATAATGAGATAGTTTCCCTCAAAGTGGAAATTGCCAATACTGAGGCAAGAAAATTTGTTGAAATAAAGAAAGTGCAAAAAGCATTAGTGATACACAAATTGTTTACCATATGTTGTGTTATGTTTACCTTATAGTGCGTATATAAGAAAATGTAAAAGTTAGAAAATAACTAATTATATAGTGTACTTTATTATTGTAAGATAGATAAGAGACCTTCAATTTGACAATGAAAGATAACTAGAATTTTGACAATGTGAATAAAGCTTTTTTACAAACAAATGGACCATAACTTAAGTAAAACCTATAACTACATAATTTTATGGCATATTGTTGTTCCCACAACCTTGTATGGGTTGTAATTGTTGTCAACTAGGTTTAAGTGTATAAGAAAGTAAAGTCACATGGAAGGGCAAGACAGTAAATTCGCCGCAAGTAAGCCTTATTAGGATTTCATGGAGGAGTATATAAAGGCCATTAGAAGACAAGAAATGAAGACAAGTCAGCAATTGAGCAAAACAGACAGCAAACCTAGACAACCAGTTGACCAAAGAGAGAAAACATGAGGAAGGAGACGGCCAAACAAAAAGACATCCAAAGCAAATTACTCGACAAACACAAGGGAGCAAACGGCAAACCACCACCTGCAAAGGAGAAGGCACGGCTGGACAGCAACCAAAGGTGAATGGAAAATCACAAATTAGAAGGTACTGGACGGCAAAACACAAAGGGTGACTGGCCAAAGAGTGAAAACAAGGGAGGAACGGCTGGACAGCATGAGCTGGACGGCAAAACACAAAGGGACAGCCAAAGGGAAACAACCAGCCAACCAAAGGTGAACGTCCAAACCAACCTACACGGCCAAACAAGGTAAACGTCTAAACCAATCTACATGGCCAAACACAACCAACGACAAAGGGGTGGACGACCAAGCAAGGAGGAGAACAGCTAAAGCAAGGTTGGACGGCAAGGGAGAACACATGACAAAGAGGTGTGACGACTAGAGAAAACCGTGTGACTCACGTAAGAGAGAAGACAGCACACCGTCTGTAAGGGAAGAGAGGAGAAACCGTGAAAGAGGAGACCACTGGGAGAGAAAACCAAGTTGTCCGAAGGTGTAAAACGGACAAGTGCAAACCAGAAACGGTGGCAAGGCGTGTGACCAGCAAGACGTGCAAACCAGAATGTGTGTCGGCGTGAGACTAGAATGTGTGACGGCGTGAGACAAGGAGACGGGTAAGACCGTGAGACAGTGAAAGTAGAAGCTGTGTGAGACAACCTAGAGAAGAAATTCGGCGAAGCATCAGAAAGAACTCAATGTATTTCCAGATTTCTTCAAGAGAGGTTAAAGAGCGTTGCAGTGAACTTCTAAGCGGTAGTGGAGCACCTTTCAATTCAACAGAGGCAAGACAAGCTAGAAGAAGGTTAGACACAGTAAGTGACACTCTTTGTATTGTACTTGCTTAGTAATTGCAATAGTGAAAGGAGCAGAGGATTAAGACATCCATTGTAATTGGAATTCTCAAGTATAGTGGATAGTCATGGCAAGGGAGAGTCTCTACCACCGTGGATGTACGTCGCGTTGACGAAACCACGTAAATCTTGTGTGTCCTTAATTTACTTTACATTCTATATTTTGAATTGAGTTGGGAACGCAACTAAAGTATCAGCCAACCTATAACCTAACGAAGACCTAAACAAGAACATCCGAATTGTCTATTAGGCAAGGTGTCTGAAAGGTGACTTTGGGCACTATTGTGATTAGTAGGTAGCAATAGATCTACCTTAGTCGAGTTTGAGAAAGAGTTCGCTTTTAAGAA
>CM038604.1:5327552-5350006 GCA_021533255.1 Ceriops tagal
AAAAAAAAAATCTTATATGATCCATAAAGGCAAAAAGTCTTATCCATAATTAATTCAACTAAAAATTGGACTTTTAAGAAAAGAGCCTAAATAGGAAGACAATTCTCATATGGGTTAAGTTGGCCACAAATAAATAAATAAATAAATAAATGACTAAAAGACATTTATAGAGCAACCTTAGCTATGCATTGACAATTTTCAAAATTGCCAAGAATGAGCTTTTGTTTATTGTCAAAGATAAGTTGGCAAAAGAAAATGAATAGTTAAAAAAATAGATAACCATAAAGACATAAACATGTATTGGTAAAGTGATTAAAAATAAATATATAAAGATTGACAATTAAAAGGACTACTTAGAAAAAAAAAAAAAAAGAGATTTAATTGGAGTTACTATCACTATGTTTGTGTAATGAAATAATATCTAATTAATACCAAAATTTAACAATCACCATATTTACAAGGAAGTGAACATATCTCACGTGGTAAGAAAAAAAACATATATGTAAACTAAAAATGCATGAATGTGAGTATAGGTTATGTTTACTATTCCTAAATGCTTTCTACTACTTAAGAATCTATCCTCACTCAAAGGTTTGGTAAAGATATTTGTAAGTTGGTTGTTTGTGCCTACAAACTCAAGAACAAAATCCCCCCTTCGCATATGATCTCAAATAAAATGTTTAAAATCTATATACTTGGTTTTAGAATGATGAATGAAGTTCTTGTTGAGGTTTATATCATTAGTATTATCACATAATATAAGAAATTTATAAAATTGTTAGTTGAAATCCTTAAGAGTTAGCTTGATTTAAAGAAGCTGTGAATAACAACTACCTGTAGCAACATATTCGGTTTTAGTCATTAAAAGCGCTATGAAATTCTACTTCCCACTAGATCTTGACACTAATGCACAACTTAAGAGTTGGTAAGTACTAGTGGTACTTTTCCTATTAAGCCAATCATTGACCTAATTAGAGTTTGAGTAACCCATAAGGTTAAATGACTTTCCTTTAGGGTATTAAAAGCTTAAGTTAGTAGACCATTTATTGTAACAAAGTAACCTTTTCAATGCAACTAAATGTGAATTTGTAGATAATGATTGAAAATGAGCATATAAGCATAGAGCTTTTGGTATTAAGCTAAAAAAGACTTCTAATCATACCTTGATATAGTTTCTTATCTACCTTCTTATCAATTTCATCCTTATTAAGCTTAAAGGATGTTGGCATTGGTATACTGCAAAGCTTTGATTCTCTATTTCAAATTTTTGCAATATTTCTCTTGCATTCTTTATTTGACAAGTGAAAATTTCATTCATGCTTTAATTAATTTATTGGTCTAGAAAGAAACCAAGTTCCTATATTATGTTCATTTTGAATTCCTTCTCCATATAAGAAGCAAATTTCTTGCATAAAAAGTCATTAGTGACACTAATAATATTATTGTTAATTTAAATTTGCATAATCAATAAATGTTTATCTTTCACCTTTGTGAACAACATGGTGTCCATCTTACCTTGTTGTTCCCATAGCTTTGTATGGATTGTAATTGTTGTCAACTAGGTTTAAGTGTGTAAGAAAGTAAAGCCACATGGAAGGGTAAGAAGGTAAAGCCACATGGAAGGGTAAGAAGGTAAAGCCACATGGAAGGGCAAGAAAGTAAATCTGCTACATAAGCCCTATTAGGGTTTCATGGAAGAGAGTATATAAAGACCTTGGAAGACAAAACTAGGGTAAGGCCAACACAATTGAATACACAGCAAAACACAAAAGGGTGAACGACATAATTGAATATTCGGCAAAACACAAGTAACTGTTCAACCAAGACAAGTCGGCAATTGAGCAAATCGGAGCAGACCGACAGAAGGAGAGAGAAACCCGACGGCCAAAATAGAAAGTTGGCAAAAATAGAGAAAAGAGGAGATGGCTGAAGGGGGCTGGACGACTGGACAGCAGACCGGAAGAGCTAAACGGCAAAATCTTATTCGGCCAACCAAGACCATCATTGGCAGAACAGGGGAAAAAGAAAGAAATACGTGACGGCCAAAAGGGGGCGAAGGAAAGCAAATCTGGAATGGCAAAATAGTGAATACAACCAAAGGAGAGAAGAAACGGCACATACCACCAAGAGAGAAAACACGACCAAATAGAGGAAAAGGAGAGAAAATCTGGAACGACTAAAGAGGGGTGGACGAAGAGAGAGAGAGACCGTTGGTAGAACAGAGGAAATCTGGTTGGACGATGAGAGAGATTCGGTTGGACAGTAAGAGAGATCCGGCTAGACGGGAAGAAGAAAAATGAACCTACTTGGCAAAACAAAGAGCAGCACGACAAAACAACACAAGGCGTGAGACCACCGGCTGGAAGAAAACCAGAAACGGATGGATGAGGCATGAGGCATGAGACCAGCGAAGGGGAAGAAAACCAAAAACGTGAAGTGAGAGCAAAATCAGATCGGGGCTGGACAGTAGAACAGGGGTTGCAAAAGAGAAAAATCAAAGACGACCAGAACAGAGGTGTGGACGGCAAAGACAATCAAGAGAGCAAAACGTGAAAGACAACCGGGAGAGCGAGCCATGAGATAGTGAGATCGTGAAATAAGAGATGGGTGAGACCGTGAGACGATAAAAGCAGGAGCTATGTGAGACAGTCTAGAGAAGGAATTTGGCGAAGCATCGAAAAGAACTCAACGTATTTCTAGATTTCTTCAAGAGAGGTTAGAGAGCATTGCGGTGAACTTTTAAGCGGCAATGGAGCAGCATTTCAATTCAATAGAGGCAAGACAAGCTAGAAGAAGGGTAGACACAGTAAGCGACACTTTTTATATTTTTCTTGCTTAGTAATTACAATAGTGAAAGGAGCAGAGGATTAAGACATCTATTGTAACTAGAATTCTCAAGTGTAGTGGATAGTCTCAGTAAGGGAGAGTCCCTACCACTGTGGATGTACGTCATGTTGACAGAACCACGTAAATCTCGTGTGTCTTTAATTTGCTTTACGTTCTGTGTTTTGAATTGAGTTGTGAATGCAGCTAAAGTATCAGCCAACCCATAACCTAACAAAGACCTAAACAAGAACATTCAAATTGTTTATTAAGTAAGGTGTCTAAAAGGTGACTTTGGGGACTATTATGATTAGTAGGTAGCAATAGATCTACCTTAGTTGAGTTTAAGAAAGAGTTTGCTTTTAAGAAGAGGTTGAAGTTGTTCACTTACCTGCGTATTGCGAATTGTGGTGATACTGATTCAACCCCCCTCTTAGTATCACTAACTAGTAGATCCTAGGGAGAAGTCGGGAACTTCAATTGGTATCAGAGCACAGGTTCACCAGTTTGAAGCTTAACATCTTGGTGTACTAGTTTGAATAGTTTCAGAAGTTTTAACTTGTTCAGCATACTGAGAAATGAATGTCGGTACCAACACCAGCACTACTTATAGCAAGAAGGTTCCAATCTTAAACGGAACCAACTACCATATGTGGAGAGCAAGAATGCAAGTGGTATTTGCAACCATGGGCATGAACATGGTGAAATGCGTACAGGAGGATTTTGTGGCTCTAGAAGAAGGTAAAGACCCAATCCCAGAGGAGTTAAGGCAGTTTGAGATAAATGGGAAGGCCTCAAATGTCATCATTTCAGCATTGACAGATGCTGATTATGCTAAAGTTATGGACTGCAAATCTGCCAAGGAGATATGGGACAGATTGCAGAAAGTCTATGAAGGTGATGGCAGAATGAAGGAGGCTAAGCTTTAAGTGTTCAAGGAGAGATATGAATCTTTCAGAATGCAGAAGAGTGAGACAATTTAAGAGTTCTTCACCAGGGTTATTGAAGCTGTAAACGACCTGAGAAGTCATAGGAAGAACAAGAAGGACTCATCAATTGTGAAGAAAATTTTGAGAATTCTGCCTAAGAGGTTTGCCTTAAAGGTAGCAGCCATAGAGGAGAGTAGAGATCTCAATTCTATGTCTCTGCATGATCTCTAGTGCAATCTCATTGCATATGCGATAAGGATAAAGTCAGCTGAAAGCTCTATAACAACGAAGGTATCAAAGGAGGCAGCTTTCAAAACTATGAAGCAGTTGAAGATAAAAGAAGAGGAAGAATCATCTAGTGAGGATGATGATGATGATGATGGGGAAGAAAGTGAAGGTGAAGTATTGGCTTACTTCACAAGGAAATTCAAAAGGGGGTCTAAGAAGGGAAAAGGATCGTTGTCCTTGAGATGTTATCATTGTGGGCAGACTGGACACTTTGCTTCTCAGTGCAAAGTGAAAATTGATGATGAAGATGAGGATGGTGATGATGAGCAGAATTCAAGATGGAGAAGATCATCATTCAAATCAAAGAAGTCCAGCAAGAAGAGTGCCAACCCACAGAAGAAGAAGAAAGTCTCATTCAAGAGTTATGTGAGAAAGATAAAAGAAGCTGATAAAGAGGAAGATGATGAATCAGACCAACTTGAAGAAAATGAACAAGAAGTAAGTTCAGACTTGGAGAAGAGTGAGTTTGAAGATGAAGAAAGAGATCCTCTTGCAACTATGACTGTGCAAGAAAGAAAGCCAAAGAAAACGTGGACCAGTGCTCATTAAGAAAATTAGATCATAGGTGACCCATCAATAGGAGTTACAACAAGAAGAAGAATTGTGGGAGCTACTGCTTTACTCTCACAAGTTGAACCTAAATCTGTTGAAGAGGCTACACAAGATCTAACTAAATCTCTGTCCACAAAGTTATTTGAAAAGCACAGAATAAGTTTATCTGTGCAAATGCCTCATCAAGCCTGAAGTTCAGGTGAATCCTCCATCTCTACTTTGCGAGTTTTTCAGATTTGTAATTGGTTGGCAAAGGGGGAGAGAAGCAACAGTGCAGGGGGAGCTGTTAAGAAAGGGGGAGTGCATATTTAGGTGGAGTTGAAACTGCTGCATAGTGATTTTTGTTATAAGTGTTGCCAACAATTACAAAGGGGGAGATTGTTGTTCCCACAGCCTTGTATGGGTTGTAATTGTTGTCAACTAGGTTTAAGTGTGCAAGAAAGTAAAGCCATATGGAAGGGCAAGAAGGTAAAGGCATATGGAAGGGCAAGAAAGTAAATCCTCCACGTAAGCCCTATTAGGCTTTTATGGAAGAGAGTATATGAAGACCTTGGAAGACAAAACTAGGGTACGGCCAATACAATTGAATACACGACAAAACACAAGAGGGTGAACGGCATAATTGAATACTCAGCAAAACACAAGCAACCATTCAACCAAGACAAGTTGGCAATTGAGCAAATCGGAGCAAACCGGCAAAAGGAGAGAGAAACCCGACGGCCAAAACAGACGGTCGGCAAAAATAGAGAAAAGAGGGGACGGCTGAAGGGGGCTAGATGATTGGACGGTAGATTGGGGTAGATTGGAAGAGCGAAACGACAAAATCCTATTCAGCCAACCAAGACCACCATCGGTAGAACAGGGGAAAAAGAGAGAAAATACGTGACGGCCAAAAGGGGGTAAAGGAAAAAAATTTGGAACAGCAAAATAGTTAAGACGACCAAAGGAGGGAAGAAACAGCACATACCATCGAGAGAGAAAACACGGCCAAATAGGGGAAAAGGATAGAAAATCTGGAATGGCCAAAGGGGGGTTGACGAAGAGAGAGAAAGACCGTCGTCAGAACAGAGGAAATTTGGCTGGGTGGGAAAAAGAGAAACGAACCTACCCGGCAAGGCAAAGAGCAGCACGGCAAAACAACACAAGGCGTGAGACCACCGGTTGGAAGAAAACCAGAAACGGATAGGTGAGGCGTGAGGCGTGAGACCAGCGAAGAGGAAGAAAACCAGAAACATGAGGTGAGAGCAAAAATCAGATCGGGGTTGGACGGTAGAACAAGGGTTGCAAAAGAGAAAAATCAAAGACGGCCAGAACAGAGGTGTGGACGGCAAAGACAACCGGGAGAGCGAGTCGTGAGATAGTGAGATCGTGAAATAGGAGATGGGTGAGACTGTGAGACGATAAAAGCAAGAGCTGTGTAAGACAACCTAGAGAAGGAATTCGGTGAAGCATCGAAAAGAACTCAACGTATTTCCAGATTTCTTCAAGAGAGGTTAGAGAGCGTTACGGTGAACTTCTAAGTGGCAGTGGAGCAGTTTTTCAATTCAACAGAGGCAAGACAAGCTAGAAGAAGGGTAGACACAGTAAGCGACACTCTTTATATTGTACTTGCTTAGTAATTGCAATAGTGAAATGAGCAGAGAATTAAGACATCCATTGTAATTGGAATTCTCAAGTATAGTGGATAGTCACGGTAAGGGAGAGTCCCTACCACCATAGATGTACATTACGTTGTTGGAACCACGTAAGTCTCATATGTCCTTAATTTGCTTTACATTCTGTGTTTTGAATTGAGTTGTGAAAGCAGCTAAAGTATCAGCCAACCCATAACTTAAAAGAAGACCTAAACAAGAATATTTGAATTGTCTATTAAGTAAGGTGTCTGAAAGGTGACTTGGGGACTATTGTGATTAGTAGGTAGCACTAGATCTACCTTAATCGAGTTTGAGAAAGAGTTTGCTTTTAAGAAAAGGTTAAAGTTGTTCACTTACCTGCGAATTGCAAATTGTGGTGATATTGATTCACCCCCCCTCTTAGTATCATAAACTAGTAGATCCTAGGGTGAAGTCAAGAACTTCAAGTAGGTAGCAATAGATCTACCTTAGTCGAGTCTAAGAAAGAGTTCACTTTTAGGAAGAGGTTGAAGTTGTTCACTTACCTGCAAATTGCGAATTGTGGTGATACTGATTCACCCCCCCTCTAAGTGTTGTTCTTACAGCCTTGTATGGGTTGTAATTGTTGTCAACTAGGTTTAAGTGTGCAAGAAAGTAAAGCCACGTGGAAGGGCAAGAAGGTAAAAGCCACATGGAGGGGCAAGAACGTAAAAGTCACATGGAAGGGCAAGACATTAAATTTGTCGCAAGTAAGCCCTAAATTGGAAGACAATTGTGGTGGACAAAATATATACACCGACGGCAACAAAGAAATCACTGTTGAGAGAGAGAGAAAGAAAAGACGACCGAAAAGTGAGCAAAACGTCAAGTACACCACCGGGAGAGTAGAACGGCAACAATAGACAACTGGCAGAAACACAAGAACGGTCGAAAAAGAGGGGGACGGCAGAACGATACGGAAAAATAAGGAAGACGGCCAAAACTTAGAGAGAGAAACTGTCGGCAGAACATGAGAGAAAGAGAGAAAAATTGAGACAGCCGTTGGAAGAGAGAGAAAATAGATAACCAGTGGAAACACAAGAACGACTAAATCGGAGTCAACAGGAAGGAGAGAAAAAGAAAACACGGCCAAAATCAAAGACGGCTGGATGGTAGAATAGAGGTGAACGGCCAAAGAAGAGTGAATGGCTGGACGGTAGAAAGAGAGAAAACGGAAGATGACCAAAAATAGGGGGTCGGCAAAGGAAAGGAGACACGGCCAAACAACCTACACGAAAAAGGGTGTGAACAGCAGAACCCTATTCAACCAACCAAGTGAGCATGGCAAAACACACCACCAGCGGAAGGAGAGAGAAACTCGACAGCCAAACAGGGGAAGGAGAGAAAAACCTGATATGGCCAAAATTGAGGTGGATGGCGTAAGACCAGAACGTGCATCGATGTGAGACCAAAACGTGAGTTGGCATGAGACCAGAACGTGCGACGGCGTGAGACAAGGAGACGGGTGAGACCATGAGATGGTGAAAGCAAGAGCTGTCTGAGACAACCTAGAGAAGGAATTTGGCGTAGTATCGGAAAGAACTCAACGTATTTCCAGATTTCTTCAAGAGAGGTTAGAGAGCGTTGCGGTGAACTTCTAAGCGACAGTGGAGCAGCCTTTCAATTCAACAGAGGCAAGATAAGCTAGAAGAAGGGTAGACATAGTAAGCGACACTCTTTGTATTGTACTTGCTTAGTAATTGCAATAGTGAAAGGAGCAGAAGATTAAGACATCCATTGTAACTGGAATTCTTAAGTATAGTGGATAGTCTTGGTAAGGGAGAGTCCCTACCACCGTGGATGTATGTCACGTTGACGGAACCATGTAAATCTCGTGTGTCCTTAATTTGCTTTACGTTCTATGTTTTGAATTGAGTTGTGAATGAAGCTAAAGTATCAGTCAACCCATAACCTAACGAAGACCTAAACAAGAACATCTAAATTGTCTATTAGGCAAGGTGTCTGAAAGGTGACTTTGGGGACTATTGTGATTAGTAGGTAGCAATAGATCTACCTTAGTCGAGTCTGAGAAAGAGTTCACTTTGAAGAAGAGGTTGATGTTGTTCATTTACCTGCGAATTGCGAATTGTGGTGATACGGATTCACACCCCCCTTTCAGTATCACAAACTAGTAGATCCTAGGGAGAAGTCAGGAACTTCAATTGGTATCAGAGCACAGGTTCACTAGTTTGAAGCTTAATAGCTTGGTGTATTAGTTTGAAGGGATCTAAAAGTTTGACTTGTTCAGCATATTGAGAAATGGAAGCCAGTACTAGCATCAGTACTACTTACAGCAAGAAGGTTCCAATCTTCAACAGATCCAACTACCATATGTGGAGAGCAAGAATGCAAGTGGTATTTGCAACCATGGGCATGAACATGGTGAAATGCGTATAGGAACGTTTTGTGGCTCCGAAAGAAGGTAAAGATCAAACCTCATAAGAATTAAGGCAGTTTGAGATAAATAGGAAGACCTCAAATGTCATCATTTCAGCATTGACAGATGTTAAGTATGCTAAAGTCATGGACTGCAAGTTTGCTAAGGAGATATGGGATAAACTGCAGAAAGTCTATGAAGGTGATGGCAGAATGAAGGAGGCCAAGTTTCAAGTTTTCAAGGAGAGATATGAATCCCTCAGAATGCAGAAGAATGAGATAGTCCAAGAGTTCTTCACCAGAGTTATTGATGTTGTAAACAACCTTAGAAGTCATGGGAAGAACAAGAAGGACTCATCAATTGTGAAGAAAATTCTGAGAATTCTGCCTGAGAGGTTTGCCTCAAAGGTAGTAACCATAAAGGAGAGTAAAGATCTCAATTCTATGTCTTTGCATGATCTCCAGTGCAATCTCATTGTATATGAGATGAGAATAAAGTCAACTGAGAGCTCCTCAACGTCAAAGGTATTAAAGGAGGCAGCTTTCAAAGCTATGAAACACTTGAAGATAAAGAAGAGGAAGAATCATCTAGTAAGGATGATGATGGTGATGTGGAAGAAAGTGAAGGTGAAGTGTTGGCTTACTTCACAAGGAAATTCAAGAAGGGGTCTAAGAAGGGAAAAGGACAATTGTCCTTGAGATATTATCGTTGTGGGCAGATTGGACACTTTGCTTCTCAGTGCAAAGTGAAACTTGATGATGAAGATGAGGCTGTTGATGATGAGCAGAATTCGAGATGGAGAAGACCATCGTTCAAATCAAAGAAGTCCAGCAAGAAAACTGCCAACCCACAGAAGAAGAAGAGAGGCTCATTCAAGAGTTATGTGAGTCAGACAAAAGAAGCTGATGAGGAGGAAGATGAAGACTCATCAGATGAGCATGCCTTTATGGCATCAGCTCAAGGTGGTAGTTCAACCTTTGAAGAGGAAGAGAAGGTTAATGAAGAAGAACCAGATCTTAAAGCTGAGTTGGAAGCAGCTTCAAAAGAGATAATTAGAAGGGGCAGAACCATAAGAAAGTTGGAGGCCCATATAAAACAAGTTGAAGCAAAGTCTAAAGGATGAAATAAGGGCTAAGCATATGGACTTGAAGAGAAGATTTGAGGAACATATCAAAATATGGGAAGACCTTACAGTAGAACTTGGCTCAAGGGCTTCAAAAATTGAAGAAATGGAGAAAGAGTTGCTGAGACTTCAGCAACAACTTAAAAGTAGCAAAGAGAACTTGCAAAAGCTTGAAATGATAGGAGAAACAAGTTCTGCAAAAAGGAGAGAAGAATGTAGAGAAAGTGCAGCAATCTGAGGCTGCATTGGCTAAAGAAAATAAGAATGTGCCATAGAAGTTGAAAGAGAAGGTTGAGACTCAAAAGAAGATAGTTAAGAATAAAGGAGATCTGAAGAAGCAACCTAGGGTGGCAAACAAGAAGGAAGAAAAGAAAGTCAGCCAGCAGAGGGCTACGACTGAACAGAAGAAGGAGAAGAAGGAGACTGAAATGAAAGTCACACAAGCAAAGAAGCCAGCTACGTTGCCTACACAACAAGTGATGAACAAAAAAGACAAGCTATGATCAGACCCAAGAAGAGGCAGTTTCAAGGTCATTGCCTTTATTGCGGAGTTTGGGGTCATAAAGCGAGTAACTGCTGGTGGAAAAGGCCAGTATATGTCTCCAACTTGAGAAGATACGACGTTGCATACAAGGGGAGACAATACAAAACTCAGAGGAGAACAACTTGAGTTCTTACACATACTATAAAAGGTAAGGACATACTGATGAGGATTGTTGGTGAAAGCCCAAACTAGTAGCTCCAAAGAACAAGTTTGCTATATTGGCAGACTTGGAATAGTGTGAAAGGTGCAGGCAGGATGGCCATAATGCCAAGAGATGCATAACATTTCTCCCTAAGTAAGAGAAGGCACTCAATGGCACAGTGAAAACAAGCGGTGTAGTCAAAGCTGAGAAAAAGGAGAAAGCTATCTTCCAGCCAGTTCAAAAGAAGGAATATAGAGCAAAAAGGGAGGTGACTAATATAACTGAAATTGCACTAAAGGTTAACTACAAAGATAAGCAGTGGATCCTTGATAGTGGATGCACTTCACACATGATGGGAGATAAGAGTAAATTGTCAAAGCTAAACAAGTCAAGAGAAGGCATAGTCAAGTTTGGCAATGATGATTCACTCAACATCAATGGTCAGGGGTCAGTAAACATTGGAAGAGGAAAGTTGAAAGATGTTCTGCACATTGAAGGACTCAGATATAATCTAGCATCTGTCAGCCAACTATGCAATGAAGACCATAAAGTGATATTCACAAAAATAAGTTACCAAGTAAAGAGTAAAGAAGGCAATACTGTTGCAACCAGGAAGAAAGAGAACAGCTGGAAATTTATATGTGATTGATGAGGACAAGACAAGCAGCTATTTACTCACTAAAGAAGAAGAAAATCAACTCAGGCATAGGAGGTTGGGACACTTATCACAGAAGAACATGAGGAAGCTGACCACTACTCATGCAATTAGAGACATTCCTAACCTCAAGAGAGAGAGAGAGAGTATGTTTGCTCAACATGCTCTAAAGGAAAACATATCAGAAAGCACTATAAGAGCAAAGAGTTCAGTTTTGAAGCAGTGCTTGACATTATGTATACTGTTTTGTGTGGACCGATGAGGACAAAAGGGTTGAATGGTGAGAGGTACTTCATCTTGTTTGTTGATGATTATTCCAGAAAGACCTATCTCATGTACCTTAAACACAAGTCAGAAGTTTTAAATTACTTCAAGAGATACAAAAGATTGGCTGAAAATGAAAGTGGAAGGAAAATCAAAGTATTGAGGTCAGATTAAGGCACTGAATTTACAAATAAAGCTTTTGAAGATTATCTTGAGAAGCATGGAATTCATCACTAATTGGCAGCAGCAATAACACCTCAACAGAACGGGGTGGTAGAGAGGAAAAATAGAGTTGTGGTCAAAATGGTGAGAACTCTACTGCTGGAATCCAAGTTTCACACAAGATTTTGGACAGAAGCAACATTTACAGCCGTGCATCTACTAAACAGAGTATTACTAAAGCCCAATACTGATAAGACTCCATATGAGCTATGGAGTGGGAAAAAGACAACAACCAAGTATCTCAGAATCTTTGGCAGCCCATGTTTTGTGAAGAACAAGGAGCACAACTTGGGAAAATTCAATGCTAGGTCTGATGAAGGCATTTTTGTGGGATACTTAGCAAAGACAAAAGGTTATAAAGTTTTCCTGCATAAGCTGGGAAAAGTGATCACGTCTAGTGATGTGAGAATAGATGAGAACTGGAAAACAATGCAGAATTGGGAAACTGAGGACAATGAAGAAGATGACTTCAATGTAGATGAAGAATCAAACCAACCTGAAGAAAAGGAACAAGAAGTAAGTTCAGACTCAGAGAAGAGTGAATTTGAAGATGAAGAAAGAGATCCTCTTGTAACTAAGACTGTGCAAGAAAGAAAGCCAAAGAAAACGTGGACCAGTGCTCATCAAGAAAATCAGATCATAGGTGACCCATTAGCAGGAGTTACAACAAGAAGAAGAATTGTGGGAGCTACTGCTTTACTCTCACAAGTTGTACCTAAATTTGTTGAAAAGGCTACACAAGATCTAACTAAATCTCTATCCACAGAGCTGTTTGAGAAGCACAGAATGAGTCTATCTGTGCAAATGCCTCCTCAAGCCTGAAGTTCAGGTAAATCCTCCATCTTCACTTTACGAGTTTTTCAGATTTATAATTGGTTGGCAAAGGGGGAGAGAAGCAACAGTGCAGGGGGAGCTGTTAAGAAAGGGGGAGTGCATATTTAGGGGGAGTTGTAATTGCTATGCAATGGCTTTTGTTATGAGTGTTGCCAACAATTACAATGGGGGAGATTGTTGTTTCCACATCCTTGTATGGGTTGTAATTGTTGTCAACTAGGTTTAAGTGTGCAAGAAGGTAAAAGCCACGTGGAGGGGCAAGAACGTAAAGTCATATGGAAGGGCAAGAAAGTAAATACACATGGAAGGGCAAGACGGTAAAGCCACATGGAAGGGCAAGAAAGTAAATCCGCTGCGTAAGGGTAAGAACGTAAATTCACCACGTAAGCCCTATTAGGGTTTCATGGAAATGAGTATATAAAGACTTTGGAAGACAAAACTAGGGAAAAGGCCAACACAATTGAATACACGGCAAAACACAAGAGAGAGTAACCGGCCAACCAAAGACACAATTTGGCCAAAACCTAGTGTAAATGGAAACCACAAAATGTTGAAAGAGTGGAGATGGGCAAAACCTAGAGAGAGAAATGCCTGAAAGAGAAAAACGGCAAAGAGGTGGAAGAGAGAGAAAAATCCGATGGTAAAAAAGAGAAATTCGGCGGTAAAAGAGAGAAATTCGGCTGGACGACAAGAGAGAGAGAAACGGGTCGATGACAAAATGGTCGAAGTGTGGGTGGACGAAAAATAAATATACGGCCAAATCAAAGTGACGGCAAAGGAGAGGAAAAGCCTGACAAGGCCAAAAATAGACCACTGGGGAAGAAGAGAACCCGGAACAGCCAAATAGAGTTATTGGCTAAAAGAGAGAAAACGACATATGGCCGAAGAAGAGTAAATGGCAAAATCTTATTCGGCCAACCAAGTGAGCTGATGGCAAAACAGGAGAAGGAGAGAAAAATCTGACACGGCCAAAGAGGAGAGTGGACGGCAAACGAACGGCACACCAGCAGTCAACAAGGAGACAACACGGCCAAAGAATAGTGACTGGCAGAAAGGAGAGAAAAACCCGACACGACAAAAAAGGGGCAAGATGGCCAAAACAGAGGTGTGGACGGCAAGGAGACAACACGACAAAACAAAGCACGAAAAAACAAAGCACGGCAAAACAAAGCACAATAAAACACCACCTGCAAAAGAAAGGAGACCCGGTTGGATGGTGAAGGAGAAAACACGGAGAGATGTACAACCACTGGGAGAGAAATGGATGAGGAGAGTAGATCTGGTATCCGTGAGGCTTGAGAACAGCGAAGTGGGTGTAGATCTGAAGCGTGAGACTAGAACGTGCAACGGCATGAGACCAGAATGTGCATCGGCGTAAGAATGACACGTGCGAGAGGTGTGTGACCAGCAAGGCGTGCAAACCAGAAATGTACGTGAGGCGTGTGACCAGCAAGGCGTGCAAACCAGAAACGTACGTGAGGCGTGTGACCAGTAAGGCATGCAAACTAGAAACGTACGTGAGTCATGAAACCAGAAAAGCGTGCAAACCAGAAACGTGCGTGAGACGTGTAACGCCAAACTAGAAACGTGAGGCGGGCCTTAAGACATAGAACGGCAAACCAGAAACGTGAGGCGAGCCGTGAGACAAGGAGACGAGTGAGACCGTGAGACGGTGAAAGCAAGAGCTGTGTGAGACAACCTAGAGAAGAATTCGGCGAAGCATCGGAAAGAACTCAACGTATTTCTAGATTTCTTCAAGAGAGGTTAGAGAGCGTTGTGGTGAACTTCTAAGCGGCAGTGAAGCAGCCATTCAATTTAACAGAGGGCAGACAAGTTAGAAGAAGGGTAGACAAAGTAAATGACACTTTTTGTATCGTACTTGCTTAGTAATTGCAATAATGAATGGAGCAGAGGATTAAGGCATCCATTGTAACTGGAATTCTCAAGTGTAGTGGATAGTTTCGGTAAGGGAGAGTCCCTACCACCGTGGATGTACGTCACGTTGATGGAACCACGTAAATCTCATGTGTCCTTAATTTGCTTTACATTCTGTGTTTTGAATTGAGTTGTGAATGCAGCTAAGGTATCAGCCAACCCATAACCTAACGAAGACCTAAACAAGAACATCGGAATTGTCTATTAGGCAAGGTGTCTGAAAGGTGACTTTGGGGACTATTGTGATTAGTAGGTAGCAATAGATCTACCTTAGTCGAGTCTGAGAAAGAGTTCGCTTTTAAGAAGAGGTTGAAGTTGTTCACTTACCTGCGAATTGCGAATTATGGTGATACTGATTCACCCCCCTCTTAGTATCACAAACTAGTAGATCTTACGAAGAAGTCGGGAACTTCAATAGTACTTTGTATAATATGGTTAGACATATGGTTGAAAGTAAAGAGAGGATGATTGAGTGAAATATGAAGCATCACAGTAACATTGATATTAAGAAAATGTAGATAAGGAGCATAGTGATTAAAAGAGAAGTTGGTGAAATAAAGATGATTGTAAAGGAAGAAGTAAATAAAGGTAGAGATATGATGCCCACTATTAATACTGAAAGTATTAAGGGAGGTAATGTAGTTATAATAGAAGGCAACATAAGGGAAGAGTATATATTGGGATTTATTTTTTAGTGGAAATAAGGGTGGTGGGAATGAAAGTGATGGCAATAAGGGTGAAAATAAGAGCTTGGGAACTATAAAAAGTGGATGTTCCTATTAAAGCAATTCCTAAAAATAAGGGTAGTAGGTCATTAGTTACTAGTGATAAGGAGGAAAATGAAGATGAAGCTAAAAATTCTAAGATTAAATTTGTCCAAGTTTTTATTAAAGCCATGTCGGATGATGATGAAGAGATTTTTAATGCAAAGGTACAAGTTAAGCATTTTTTTAGGACGATTTCAATAGAAAAATGAAGAGTTTAATTAGGAAAGGTGTTGCCAATAGGGAAGCAACAAAGCTCAACTTAAAATGGATAAGGATGGAGTTAGTGAACCTAAAACAAATCAACCTAATGAGGATAATGGATATAAAATTGAATATTTTATTAGTAATGAGGAAGGTAGTTATGAGTTTATTGACTTTAAGTGGGGATAATGAAATAGATGAAACTGTTAGGACAAAGAGAATGGCACTGCATATAATCAATACTTAAAGAATCTTTAACTTTTCCTTAATAAAGTTTTTATATGTTGATTAGTTCAAAGAGGTAATAGTGAATTATGTAATGGCTAATAAAGTTGAGATAGCATATCCAAGAAATACATGGAATCTAATGAGGTTACATTACATTGCAAAGAACTATTCCTAGAAAATTACAACTATTATGTTTAACAAAGTTGTTTTTAGAGCTTCTAAACTTTCAAAGATGATCATAACTATACCCTGGTGTTTAGCAACAAAAGGGTCACTACATCTTGACTGATAGAGAGTGTATTCAAGAGTTACTAGGGAATTAAGACTATGAATTGATTGTCTAGATGTCAAAATTTCTAAATTTAAGAGACTTAAAATATTGGTAAATGAAACTCATATTGGAGATGTTCATAAAGAGTATACAATCTTGCAAGATTACCAAAAAGAGCTTTTAAGGTCTAACCTTAAGAGCATAATTAAGTTGAAAGTTTAAAAACCTGTATTTTGGAAGGGACTACCAATACTTGATTACACTTATGTGGCTTTTGACCATTGTAAGAAGGGGTTTTTAAAAGGTTATACGAAGATGATTGGTATTAACCAGATGTTCCCAATAGCTTGGGATATGCTAAGAAGAAGACAATTAGAACATGGAGTTGGTTCATCTCTTTGTTAAAAGTTAGCCTCAATATATTAAATGGTATTGGTTGTGTGGTAATTTTTAATAAACACCCTACAAGTCCCTATTTTCAATTCTGTATCTTTGTATTCATTACACTTTCCTTTAATACAAACAATTATAAGCCTAAAAGTAAATAGAAATGTTAGTTTTTAACCCAATTTTACACATATATCATATTTATTAACCTAATTATAAACTTATGTTATTGTTGCTAACCCAATTATAAGCTTATTCCTTTGTTATTGACTCATTCATAAACTCATTTGTAATGCATTTTGAAGGCTATAAGAGATTGTTTATTTAAGGTAGAACATGAGTTTTATGCAACGTGCATATTTGCCAAATAAAGAAGGTGACATAAGGGGCATGAATTATCAACATTGTTTTAGGACATTTTCAAAGCCTTAAACATCCCATATTTGGAGTAGATCTTATTACAAATGAAAGTTGTGTTACTTGAAAAACATAATGACTTTGTCAAGCATCTTGTTGAAAGGTGGTGCAGAGCATAATTTGACATAACAATCAAATATGATGTAGTGTATAACAATTTGTGCAAGACATTCAATGTTAGAATTGTGGAAGCAAGGTCAAAGTACATTTTATCTATGCTTGAGCAAATTAGGGTGATGGAGGTGACTAGATTAAGAACAAATAGAGATATTTATGAAAAATGGAAGGATAGCCTTGGTTATAAGATCAAGAGAAACTAAGTATTAGAAAGGAAGAGAGCTTTGAATGTGAAGTAATTTTCAATGATGCTAATAGGTATAAGATAATTCATAAAGGTGCTAAGGTGATTGTGGACCTACAGAAAAGAACTTGTTGATGAAAAGGGTGGGAAGTGTTTAGCATACCATATTGTTATGCTAAAGAAGCAAAGCTTGCAGCTTATTTACATCCTTGGTTGACCAAGGAAAAATACCTGGAGATATAATCCTTGATGATTAATCTTTTATAAGTTAATACTTTTGGAAAAAGAGTAGAAAGGACCTCATTGATCCACCACTGTTGAAGAACATGATAGGTAGGAAAAAGGAGCAAATAATTAGAATTGATAAGGAGCCTTATCCACATATAGGCAAGCTAACCAAGAGAGGATCAATGTTAACTTATAAAAATTGTCATTAACCAAGACATAAAAAAAACAAGGTTGCAAAAATGCCCCAACTCTTTATCCTTTAAAATCATCAAGATTAGTGGCTATCTTAGAAAGAAATTTTTTGATTGCTTGTTTATTTATTTATTGATTAATCATGAAACTACTAAAATTTCGATGTTAGATCAAAAGGAGTAAAATGATGAGATCTCAACTTCTAACAAAGAGACAAGTCCTAATATTATCAATTCCCAAGAACTGCAACGACAAAGAAATCAAAGATTGTCAACCCTTGTAAGGAATATTGGTAAATTTGTTTTAGCTAGAAAGCTTATGCAAGGTGTATGTACTCAAGAGTCTATGATTGCTAATTGACTCTTGAGATAAGTGTTTTGTCTTTTATTTATATACATTGTCTATAGTCCCATTTTGTTCTTTTGTAAGACATATGATGTCTTTTTCCAAAATTCTCTTGTGTTTTTTATAAAGATAGTTATTTATATAGCTACATACAAGAAAAAATACTATTTATTATGCTTTTTTTGGATAGTTGGTCTTCATGGTCTACTTGGGATGATATATGAAATAATGTTACTTTTTTTATGAATAAATAATAGATGAAATTATGTAGTTAGAGATCTCTCACTTTTCATTCTCAAACCAGTAAATAAAACAAATGTTACTAATCTAAATATAATTAGAAATGTAAGTTATTGCCTTAATTGTAAACCTATGAAATAGTTAGTGACACAATTATGAGCTTGAAGAAAAAGAGGCAGAAAAGAGAGAGATTGAGAAGAACAATTTGGAGAGAGAGAGAGGAGATAAGGAAAGAGAAAAAAGAGAAGAGTTTTAGTGTGTGCCATTTAAGAGAGAGAAAGTGGCTTGATGTGGCACTTTTTTGACTTAGTTTTATATTATTGGCCATGTCAGATGTCACATGGATGCCACATTTTGACTTAACGACAAGTTTTAAAAAACTAATATTAGTGACCTATTAATAAACATTTTATAATGGTTTTTCCCTTAAATAAATGATTTTTAAGTTACTAACCTTTATGTGTGCAATTAGAAATTTAGTGACCCAAAGGTCAACTTATTCCTATATGGTAGCTATGCCAAAATGGTTTTTAGTTGAACTATGAAGTGCTCCATATTACTGTGAAGCATGTCCATACATAAATACATGATGTTTACTTTTAAGCAACTATGACTCAAACTTTATGTATGAATGATATAAGTGATTAAAACCCAATCTAAACTTATCAATAATTGGTTTTTAAGAACAAAGTAACGAGTTGAACTTTTTTTTTCCTTAACAAATTTTAAAAGGGAATTTTAGACGTTTTTACTTTTTTATCTTTAGATAAAGATTTTTTTTCATATGTTAGTTTAAAGTAACATTTTGTGCTTTTTGCAAATGCCTATTCTCTTATATAAATGATTAATTTTTACTTTTCAAGATCTTATTTTCGTACTCTATTAGTTTAAAGCAAGTTTGAAATCACTAAATTTGACCACTTATTTGAACATATATTTGTTCATGCATTCAAACATGCCAATCATCTTAGTATCAATATATGAACTATACTTAAGGTTTTCCTCTTCATCTTTTCTCATAAAGCATATATAGTTTGCTTCATTATTGGGGAATTCATTATTTGAATCATTAGAATTGTCCTAAGTGGCTTCGTAAGCTTTCTTGGTCGACTTATTACTCTTTTTCTTGTTAAGACAATTTGCCACAACGTGTATAAATTTGTTATACCTATAACAAATAATCTTTTTCTATTATGTATCATTTTTGGTGGATTACCTAAATGACTTTTTATTAGGTTGCTTTCTTTTTAAAAAAATGTAGTGAATTTTTATGCAAGTATCATTAACTTTTCTTGATCTTGTTCACTGAATGAACTATTATCTCATTGTCTTTTTGATCATCTTCGATTGCTTTTCTAGCCAAGGTGGATAGCTTAGATGTCATGCCTTCCTTTTCTTTGTGAATTTTTTTAATGTCATCTCATATATGAATAATAACTTACTAATTCATTTAGAAGTATTGTGTTTAGATCCTTTAACTTTAAAATTGCAATCACCTTTAGATTTTATAAATTTGAGAGTGACTAAATCTTAAATATATTTTAGTAATATTGTCATTATTTGTTATTCCCACAGCCTTATATGGATTGTGATTGTTATCAACTAGATTTAAGTGTGCAAGCAGAAATAGCTCATTCAAGCATTCAACGGATGAGTTTTTCAATAGAAAGAAAAGAGCAAGAAAAATAAATTAAGAAGAAGGATAATGCTGAATTTTGAATAGAATTGTAATATGAAGCCACATGGAGGGGCAAGAAAGGAATTTTGCCACGGCTTCAGTAAGCCCTATTAAGGTTTTCATAGAAGGGAGTATATAAACTGGTAGAGCAAGAGAAAAAGTGGGGAAAGACACCACCGAGAGAGCAAAATGTGAAAGACAACCGAGAGAGAAAAACATGAAAGAGACAATGTTGGAGAGAAACGGGAGAGCAAACCACCGAAAGATAGAAACAGCCACCACCGTAAGAGAGAAACCAAAACACACCACCGGGAGAGCAAACCAAAACACACCACCGGGAGAGCAAACCAGAAAACACCACCGGGAGAGCAAACTAGAACACACTATCGGGAGAGCAGATCGAAATTGGACCACCCGAAGAGAAGACAGTAGACCTGGAGAAGGTGAGACGTTAAAGCAGACCAAACCTAGAGAAAGAGAGGACGTGAGACCTAGAGAAGGTGAGACGTTAGAACAGACCAAACCTGGAAACCAGACCAGGTGAGACCAGACCTGGTATCCGTGAGACCACTCGAAAGAGAAGACAACAGACCAGAACGTGAGATGTGAACCAGAAAAACCAAAAGCGTGAGGCGGCTAAGAAACATGAACCAGAAAAACCAGAAGTGTGAGGTGATTGAGAAACGTGAACCAAAAAAACCAGAAGCGTAAGGCGGCCGAGAAACGTGAAATGGCAAACCAGAAGCATGGTGCAGGCTAAGAGACGTGAAACGGTAGACCAAGAGCGTGGTGCAGGTCGAGAGACGTGAAACGGCAGACTAGAAGCATGAGGCAGTCTGTGAGACGTGAAACAGCAGACCAGTAGCATGAGGCAAGCCGTGAGACATGAAACGGCAGACCTGAAGCGTGAGTACAGGCCATAAGACGGTGAGACGGTGAGACCAGGAGTTGGGTGAGACAACCTAGAGAAGAAATTCAGTGTAGCATTTGAGAGAACTCAACGTATTTCCAGATTTCTTCAAGAGAGGTTAGAGAGAGTTTTAGTGATCTTCCAAGCGGTAGTGAAGCAGCCTATTCAAATCAAACAGAGGCAACACAAGCTAGAAGAAGGGTAGACACAGTAAGTGACACTTTTTGTATTATGATTGCTTTGTATTTGCAATAGTAAAAGGAGTAGAAGATTAAGACATCCATTATAATCAAAGGGAATACCACACTGGTGTTCTCAAGTGAAGTTCCCGACTTCTCCCTAGGATCTACTATTTTGTGATACTAAGAGGGGGGTGAATCAGTATCACCACAATTCACAATTCGTAGGTAAGTGAACAACTTCAACCTCTTCTTAAAAGCGAACTCTTTCTCAGACTCAACTAAGGTAGATCTATTGCTACCTATTAATCACAATAGTCCCTAAAGTCACCTTTTAGACACCTTGCCTAATAGACAATACGGATGTTCTTGTTTAGGTCTTCGTTAGGTTATGGGTTGGCTGATACTTTAATTGCGTTCACAACTCAATTCAAAACATAGAACGTAAAGCAAATTAAGGACATACGAGATTTATGTGGTTCCGTCAACACGACGTACATCCACGGTGGTAGGAACTCTCCCTTACCGAGACTATCCACTATACTTAAGAATTCCAGTTACAATGGATGTCTTAATCCTCTGCTCCTTTCACTATTGCAATTACTAAGCAAGTACAATACAAAGAGTGTCACTTACTATGTCTACCCTACTTCTAGCTTGTCTTGCCTTTGTTGAATTGAAAGGCTGCTCCACCGCCACTTAGAAGTTCACTGCAATGCTTTCTAACCTCTCTTGAAGAAATCTAGAAATACGTTGAGTTCTTTACGATGCTTTGCAGAATTTCTTCTCTACGTTGTTTCACATAACTCCTACTTTCATCGTCTCACGGTCTCACCCGTCTCCTTATCTCACGATCTCACTGTCTCACAGCTCGCCTGTCTGTTTCTCTCTCTCTTGCTGTTCAGCTAGGTTTCTCTCTCTTACCGTCCAGCCGGATTTCTCTCTACCAGTGGTTTCTATTTTTCTTGTCCAACCCCTGTTCTACTGTGTACCCCACTTGGTTGGCTGAATTGGGTTTTTCCGTTCACCTCTTTTTCACTCGGTCGTTCTTCATTCTATTTTTCTTTTGGTCGTTCGGGTTTTTCTCCTTCTTCCAACGGCCGTGTTTTCTCTCTCTTCCAACGGCTGTGTTTTCTCTCTCTTCCACTGTCTAGCCGCCGAATCTCTCTCACCCGTTCTCGATGGTCTCGTCTCACCTGTTCCAGTTCGGATCTAGTCTCACCTGTTCCCGATCTGGTCTCTCTGTTCTGTCTTTCTTTTTGGCCATTCCTTTTTCTCTCCTTCCCTGGTGGTCTGTTTTTGGCCTTGTCAGGTTTTTTCTCTCCTTCACTGTCACTTTGATTTGGCTGTATATTTCTTTGCCATCCACTCTACTCTTTGGTCGTGTCGAATTTTCTCTCCTATCTTCGATGATGGCTGTTCTTCGTTCAGCCCAGCTGTCGATCATCTCCTCTTTCTCTCTCGATCGACGGTTACACTGTTCACGATGGCTACTGTTCACTTGACAGCTGCACTGTTCATGACGGCTACTTCTTTTCTATTTTGTTGTCCTTTGTTCTGCCATTCCATTGCCGTCGGTGTGCTTGCCGTCACTATACTTGAGAATTCCAGTTACAATGGATGTCTTAATCCTCTGCTCCTTTCACTATTGCAATTACTAAGCAAGTACAATACAAAAAGTGTCACTTACTGTGTCTACCCTTCTTCTAGCTTGTCTTACCTCTGTTGAATTGAAAGGTTGCTCCATTGCCGCTTAGAAGTTCACCGCAA
>CM038604.1:5373915-5395130 GCA_021533255.1 Ceriops tagal
GCTTAAATTACCTTCTTGACTTGTTGCAATTGCTGGGATTGCCTTCTAGACATGCTGCAATTGATCAGATTGCCTTCTGGACATGCTGTAATTGATGGGATTACCTTTTGGACGTGCTGCATTTACCGGCATTACCTTCTAAACGTGCTGCAATTACTGGGATTGCTTGCTGGACTTACTGTAATTGTTGGGATTGCCTTCTAGACATGTTGCGACTGATGGTATTGCTATTTGGATATGCTGCAATTGCCAACATTGCCTTCCAGATGTGCGGTAATTGCTGGGATTACCTGTTGGACTTGCTGCGATTGTTGGGATTGCCATCTAAAGGTGCTGCAATTGCTTGAATTGCCAGCCAGACTTGCTACAATTGCTACGATTTGTTGCTTGACGTGCTACAATAGCTAGGATTGCCTATTGGACTTATTACAATTGCTAGCATTGCCTTTTGAACTTGCTGTAATTGTTCGAATTGCCTGCTGGACTTGCTAGAATTGCTTGGATTGCCTTTTGGACATGACACAATTGCTTTAATTGCCTTCTGGACGTGCTGTAATTGTTAGGATTGCCTGTTGGACCTGTTGCGATTGTTGGGATCGCCATTTAGAAGTGCTGCAATTGCTTGAATTGCCAGCTAGACTTGTTGCAATTATGAAGATTGTCCGCTTGACTTGCTGCAGTAGCTGGGATTGCCTATTGGACGTGCTGTAACTGCTGGCATTGCCTTCTAGATGTGTTGTAATTGCTAGGATAGCCTACCAGACTTGTTGCAATTGTTGGGATTACTTGCTGGACATGCTGCAATTATAGGCATTGCCTTCTGGACGTGTTGTAATTGATAGGATTGCCTACTTGACTTGCTACAATTGCTGGGATTGCTTGCTGGACGTGCTGCAATTGCTTGAATTACCTTATTGACTTGCTGCAATTGTTGGGATTGCCTTCTAGACGTGCTACAATTGCTTTAATTGCTTTTCGGACATGTTACAATCAGTGGGATTGCCTTCCAGACGTGCTATAATTGATCGGATTGCCTTCTGGCATGTTGCAATTACCAGCATTGCCTTCTAGACTTGCTGTATTGGCTGGGATTGCCTGTTAGACCTTCTGCAATTGTTGAGATTGCCATTTAGACGTGATGCAATTGCTTGAATTGCCTGCTGGTCCTGCAGTTGTCTGGATTGCCATCTAGACGTGCTGCAATTGCTTGCATTTCCTGCTAGACTTGCTGCAATTGCTACGATTGTCTGTTGGACATGCTGCAATTACTGGGATTGCCTACAGGACTTGCTGCAATTGCTGGCATTGCCTTTTGGATGTGTTGTAATTGCTGGTATTGCCTGCCTGACTTGCTGCAATTGTTGGGATTATTTGCAAGATGTGCTGCAATTGCTTGAATTACCTTCTTGACTTGCTGCAATTTTCAAGATTGCCATCTGAATGTGCTGTATTTGCTAGCATTGCCTTCTAGACGTGCTGCAATTGTTGGGGTTGCTTGCTGGACTTACTGCAATTGTTTAGATTGCTATCTAAATGTGTTACAATTGCTTGAATTAACTACTTGACTTGCTGCAATTGCTGGGATTGCCTTCTGGATGTGCTACATTTGATTAAATTGCCTTCCATAAATGCTACAATTGCTGGGTTTGTGTTCTGGACATGCTGCAATTGATAGGATTGCCTTTTGGACTTGTAGCAATTGCTGGCATTGCCTTCTAGATGTGCTACAATGGTTGGGATTGCCTACTGGACCTTCTGCAATTGTTGAGATTGCCATGTAGACGTCATGCAATTGCTTGAATTGCCTACTGGTCCTCCTGCAATTGTGGGGATTGCTATCTAGACATGCTGCAATTGCTTGCATTCCCTGTTGGACTTGCTGCAATTACTGGGATTGCCTACAGGACTTATTGCAATTACTGGCATTGCCTTCTGGATGTGTTGTAATTACTGAGATTGCCTGCCAGACTTACTGCAATTGCTGGGATTGCTTGCAAGATGTGCTGCAATTGCTTGAATTACCTTCTTGAGTTGCTGCAATTGCTGGGATTGCCATCTGAACGTGCTGCATTTGTTGGCATTGCCTTCTAGACATGCTGTTATTGCGGAGATTGCCTGCTAGACTTGCTGCAATTGCTGGCATTGCCCACTGGACTTACTGCAAATGCTGGGATTGCTTGCTGGACGTGCTGTAATTGCTTGAATTACCTTCTTGACTTGCTGCAATTACTGGGATTGCCTTTTGGATGTGCTACATTTGCTTTAATTGCCTTTGGTATGTGCTGTAATTGCTTGGATTGCCTTCTAAACATGCTGTAATTGATGGGATTACCTTTTGGATATGCTGCATTTGTCGGCATTGCCTTCTAAATATGTTGCAATTGCTGGGATTGCTTGCTGAACTTACTGCAATTTTTGGGATTGCCTTCTAAACATGCTGTAATTGCTTGAATTACCTTCTTGACTCGCTGGGATTGCCTTCTGCACATGTTGCGACTGATGGTATTACTGTTTGGACGTGCTGCAATTGCCGGCATTGCCTTCCAAATGTGCAGTAATTGTTGGGATTGCCTGCTGGACCTACTGCGATTGTTAGGATTGCCATCTAGAGGTGCTGCAATTGCTATGATTTGTCGCTTGACGTGCTGTAACAGTTAGGATTTCCTACTGGACTTGCTGCAATTGTTGGCATTACCTTTTGGACGTGCTGTAATGGTTCGGATTGCCTGCCAGACTTGTTGCAATTGCTTGGATTGCCTTTTGGACGTGATACAATTGCTTTAATTACCTTCTGAACGTGCTGCAATTACTGGGATTGCCTGTTGGACTTACTGTGATTGTTGGGATTACCATCTAGAGGTGCTGTAACTGCTTGAATTGCTAGCTGGACTTGTTGCAATTGTGGCGATTGTCCGCTTGACGTGTTGCAATAGCTGGGATTGCCTACTGGACATGCTGTAACTGCTGGCATTGCCTTCTGGTTGTGATGTAATTGCTATGATTGCCTATTAGACTTGCTGCAATTGTTGGGATTGCTTGCTAGACGTGATGTAATTGCAAGCATTTCCTTCTAGATGTGTTGTAATTGCTAGGATTGCCTACCGGACTTGCTGCAATTGCTGGGATTGCTTGCTGGATGTGCCACAATTACTGACATTGCCTTCTAGACGTGTTGCAATGGCTGGGATTGCCTGTTGGAACTTCTGCAATTGTTGGGATTGCCATTTGGACATGATGCAATTGCTTAAATTGCCTATTGGTCCTGCTGTGATTGTTGGGATTGCTATCTAGATGTGCTGCAATTGCTTGCATTTCCTGCTGGACTTGCTGCAATTGCTGAGATTGTCTGTTGGACGTGTTGCAATTACTGGGATTGCCTATAGGACTTGTTGCAATTGCTAGCATTGCCTTCTGAATGTGTTGTAATTGCTGGGATTACCTACTGGACTTGCTACAATTGTTGGGATTGCTTACGGGATTTGCTGCCATTGCTTGAATTACCATCTTGAGTTGCTGCAATTGCTGGGATTGCCATCTGAACGTGCTGCATTTGCCAGCATTGCCTTCCAGACGTGCTGCAATTGTTGGGATTGCCTGCTAGACTTGCTGCAATTGTTGGGAT
Organism: Ceriops tagal; assembly: GCA_021533255.1. Taxonomy (NCBI): domain Eukaryota; kingdom Viridiplantae; phylum Streptophyta; class Magnoliopsida; order Malpighiales; family Rhizophoraceae; genus Ceriops; species Ceriops tagal. The sequence continues at coordinate 5,377,538 of CM038604.1, forward strand.
TGCCATCTAAATGTGTTGCAATTGCTTGAATTACCTACTTGACTTGCTGTAATTGCTGGGATTGCCTTTTGGATGTGCTATAGTTGATTAAGTTGCCTTCCAGATGTGTTGCAATTGCTGGGTTTGCATTCTGGACATGCTGCAATTGATGGGATTGCCTTCTGGACGTGCTGCAATTGCCGGCATTGCCTTTTGGTCGTGCTACAATTGCTGGCATTGCCTTCTAAACGTGCTGTAATTGCTGAGATTGCCTACAGGACTTGCTGTAATTGTTAGGATTGCTTGTTGGATGTGCTACAATTATAGGCATTGCCTTCTGGATGTTTTGTAATTGTTGTGATTGCCTACCAAACTTACTGCAATTGCTGGGATTGCTTGTTGGACATGCTACAATTGCTTGAATTACCTTATTGACTTGCTGCAATTACTGGGATTGCCCTCTAGACGGGCTACAATTGCTTTAATTGCTTTCCAGACATGCTGCGATCACTGGGATTGCCTTCGAGACATGCTGCAATTGATCGGATTGCCTTCTGGACATGCTGCAATTACTGACATTACCTTCTAGACGTGCTTCAATGGTTGGGATTGCCTGTTGGACCTTTTACAATTGTTGGGATTTCCATTTAGACGTGATGCAATTGCTTAAATTGGCTGCTGGTCTTGCTATGATTGTTGGCATTGCCATCTAGACGTGCTGCAATTGCTTGCATTTCCTGCTGGACTTGCTGCAATTGCTGCGATTGTTTGTTGGACGTGCTACAATTGCTGGGATTGCCTACAAGACTTGTTGCAATTGCTGGGATTGCCTATAAGACTTGCTGCAATTGCTGGGATTGCCTACAAGACTTACTGCAATTGCTGGCATTGCCTTCTGGATGTGTTGTAATTGCTGGAATTACTTGCCAGACTTGCTACAATTGCTGGGATTGCTTGCGGGATGTGCTGCAATTGCTTGAATTACATTCTTGAGTTGCTGCAATTAATGGGATTGCCATCTGAATGTGCTGCATTTGTCGGCATTGCCCTCTAAACGTGCTACAATTGCTGGGATTGCCTGTTGGACTTGCTGCAATTGTTAGGATTGCCATCTAAATGTGTTGCAATTGTTTGAATTACTTACTTGACTTGCTACAATCACTGAGATTTCCTTCTGGACGTACTACAATAGATTAAATTGCCTTCTGGACGTGCTGCAATTGTTGGGTTTGCATTCTAGACATGATGCAATTGATGGGATTGCCTTCTGGACATGTTACAATTGCCGACATTGCCTTCTAGACGTGTTGCAAATGCTGGGATTGCCTGTTGGTCTTGTTGCAATTGCTGGGATTGCCTGCTGGATGTGTTGCAATTATAGGCATTACCTTTTGGAAGTGCTATAATTGTTGAGATTGCCTACTGAACGTGCTGTAATTGCTGGGTTTGCATTTTGGACATGCTGTAATTGATGGGATTGCTTTCTGGACGTGTTGCAATTACTGGCATTGCCTTCTAAACATGTTGCAATTGCTGGGATTGCCTGCTGGACTTGCTGCAATTGTTGGGAATGCTTACTGGACGTGCTGCAATTGTCGGGATTGCTTACTGTTGTTCCACAACCTTATATGGGTTGTAATTGTTGTCAACTTGAAGTTCTCGACTTTTCCCTAGGATCTACTAGTTTGTCATACTGAGAGGGGGGTGAATCAGTATCACCACAATTCATAATTCGCAGGTAAGTGAAAAACTTCAACCTCTTCTTAAAAGCAAACTCTTTCTCAGACTCGACTAAGGTGGATCTATTGCTACCTACTAATCACAATAGTCCCCAAAGTCACCTTTTAGACACCTTGCCTAACAGACAATACGGATGTTCTTGTTTAGGTCTTCGTTAGGTTATGGGTTGGCTGATATTTTAGCTGCGTTCACAACTCAATTCAAAACACTGAACGTAAAGCAAATTAAGGACACACAAGATTTACGTGGTTCCGTCAATGTGACGTACATCCACGGTGGTAGGGACTCTCCCTTACTGAGACTATCCACTATACTTGAGAATTTAGGTTACAATGGATGTCTTAATCCTCTGCTCCTTTCACTATTGCAATTACTAAGCAAATACAATACAAAGAGTGTCACTTACTGTGTCTACCCTTCTTCTAGCTTGTCTTGCCTCTGTTGAATTGAAAGGCTGCTCCACTGCCGCTTAGAAGTTCACTGTAACGCTCTTTAACCTCTCTTGAATAAGTCTGGAAACAGGTTGAGTTCAATGCTTCGCCGAATTCCTTCTCTACATTGTATCACACAATTCCTACTTTTACCGTCTTACGGTCTCACCCGTCTCCTTGTCTCATGATCTCACTGTCTCATAACTCGTTTGTTCGTTTCTCTCTCTCTTGCTGTCCAACCAAATTTCTTTTCTCTTCTCACCGGATTTCTCTCTCTTACCGCTAGATTTCTCTCTCTTCACCTGATTTCACTTTTCCGTTCACCTTCGGGCTTCTCTTTCTTCCCGCCGATCTGCTCTGATTTGGCAGTCGGGTTTCTCTTTCCTTTCGATCTGGCCGTATAGGTCTTTGCTGTCCACCCACTTTCGGCCGTCCAGTCGTGTCGTCTCTTCGCCGATCGCTGGTGCACTGGTGGTGTGCCGTTCCTCACGGGTCTCTCTTCTTCTCTGGTCTGCGTTTTCTCTCTCTTCGTCCGCCGGTTTGCTCGATTTTTCGGCCGTCGATGGTTGTGTTTTATCTCTCCTTCCCGTCGACGGCTGCTCAATTGCTTCGGCTATCCACCTTTGTTCTTTGTTTAGCCCCAATCTGATTTTGGTCGTGCTTCTCTTCATTTTGCCATCGGGTTTCTCTTCTTCTTCGTCCGTCGGCTACTGTTCACTCGATTCGTCCGTCGGCTGCACTGTTTACTCTCTTCGTCCTTGCTGGTAGTGTTCTTCCGTGTAGGGTTTGGTGTTCTCTTTGGTTGGTTAGTTGTCTAGGTTTTTCTAAATGCTCAATATTACCGATGCCCTGTTCTTTGTCTTCCAAGACCATTATATATTCTACTCCATGAAAACCTAATAGGGCTTACGTGGCGGATTTACATTCTTGCCCTTACGCTGCGGATTTACTTTCTTGCCCCTTCATACAGATTTACTTTCTTGCTTTTCCATGTGGATTTACCTTCTTACCCTTCTATATGACTTTACTTTCTTGCACACTTAAACTTAGTTGACAACAATTACAACCCATACAAGGTTGTGGGAACAACAATCTCCCCCTTTGTAATTGTTGGCAACACTCATAACAAAAGCCATTATGCAGCAGTTTCAACTCCCCCTTCTTAATAGCTCCCCCTACATTATTGCTTTTCTCCCCCTTTGCCAACCAATTACAAATCTAAAAAGCTTGCAAAGTGGAGATGGAGGATTCACCTAAACTTCAGGCTTGAGGAGGCATTCGCACAAACAGACTCATTCTGTGCTTTTCAAACAACTCTGTGGACAGAGATTTAGTTAGATCTTGTGTAGCCTCTTCAACAGATTTATGTTCAACTTATGAGAGTAAAGCAGTAGCTCCCACAATTCTTCTTCTTGTTGTAACTCCTGCTGATAGGTCACTTGTGATATGATTTTCTTGATGAGCACTGGTCTACGTTTTTTTTGGCTTTCTTTCTTGCACAGTCTTAGTTGCAAAAGGATCTCTCTCTTCATCAATCACATACAAATTTCCAACTATTCTCTTCCCAGCTCCAACAGTATTGCCTTCTTTACTCTTTACCTGGCAACCTGTTTTTGTGAATATTACCTTATAGTCTTCATTACATAGTTTGCTGACAGATGCTAGATTATATTTGAGTCCTTCAACATGCAAAACATCTTTCAGCTTTCCTTTTCCAATGTTTATTGACCCCTGACCACTGATGTTGAATGAATCATCATTGCTAAACTTGACTCTGCCTTCTCTTGATTTGTTTAGCTTTGACAATTCAATCTTGTCTCCCATCATGTGTGAAGTGCATCCACTGTCAAGGATCCACTGCTTGTCCTTACAATTAGCCTTTAGTGCAATTTCAGCTATATTAGCCACCTCCCTTTTTGCTCTATATTCCTTCTTTTGAACTGGCTGGAAGATAGCTTTCTCCTTTTTCTCAGCTTTGACTGCACCGCTTGTTTTCATTGTGCCATTAAGTGCCTTCTCTTGTTCAGGGAGAAGTGTCATGCATCTTGTGGCATTATGGCCATCTTACCCGCACCTTTCACACTGCTCTAAGTCTGCTTATACAGCAAACTTGTTCTTTGAAACCACTAGTTTGGGCTTTCACCAACACTCCTTGTTAGTGTGTCCTTGCTTTTTACAGTATGTGCAAGAACTCACGACAGGTGTTCTCTTCTGAATTTTGTATTGTCTCCACTTGTATGCAGCATCGTATCTTCTCAAGTTGGAGACATATACTGGCCTTCTCCACTAGCAGTTACTCGCCTTATAACCCCAAACTCTACAATAAAGGCAATGACCTTGAAACTGCCTCTTCTTGGGTCTGATCACAGCTTGTCTTCTTCTGTTCATCACTTGCTGTGTAGGCAAACTAGTTGGCTTCTTTGCTTGTGTGACTTTCATTTTAGTCACTTTCTTCTCCTTCTTTTGTTCAGTCGTAGCCCTTTGCTGGCTGACTTTCTTTTCTTACTGAGACGTAGCAGCTATGGGCTGCTGCTCTTTAACCACATACATCATTTTTGCCCTTGGCTTTGGTTTGATAACTATCTTCTCTTCTTCAGTTATCTTCACCTGAGTCACAGCCTTCTCTTTCAACTTCTGTGGCAAAGTCTCATTCTTCTTTTCTCTTGCAGAGCTTGTTTCTCTTACCACTTCAAACTTCTATAAGTTCTTCTCACTCTTTTTGAGTTGTTGCTGAAGTCTCAGGAACTCTATCTCCATTTCTTCGATTGTTGAAGTCCTTGAGCCAAGCTCTATAGTAAGGTCTTCACATATTTTGATTTGTTCTTCAAATCTTCTCTTTAAGTCAATATGTTCAGCCCTTATTTCATCCTTTTGACTTTCAGCTTCCTCAGACTTTGCTTTAACTTGTTTTATGTGAGCCTCCAACCTTTTTATGGTTATGCCCCTTCTGATTATCTCCTTTGAAGCTGCTTCCAACTCAGCTTCAAGATCTGGCTCTTCTTCATCAACCTCCTCTTCCTCTTCAGAGGTTAAACTACCACCTTTAGCTAATGCCATAAAGGCATGCTCATCTGATGATTCTTCATCTTCCTCCTCATCAACTTCTTTTATCTGACTCACATAACTCTTAAATGAGACTCTCTTCTTCTTCTGTGGGTTGGCAGTCTTCTTGCTGGACTTCTTTGATTTGAATGATGGTCTTTTCTATTTTGAATTCAGCTCATCATCATTATCCTCATCTTCATCATCACCATCCTCATCTTTATCATTAAGTTTCACTTTGCACTGAGAAGCAAAGTGTCCAATCTGCCCACACCGATAACATCTCAAAGGCCAGTTGTCCTTTTCCCTTCTTAAACCTCTTTTTGAATTTCCTTGTGAAATCAGCCAATACTTCACCTTCACTTTCTTCCTCATCCTCATCATCATCCTCCTCACTGGATGATTCTTCCTCTTCTTTTATCTTCAAGTGCTTCATAGCTTTGAAAGTTGCCTCCTTTGATACCTTCGATGTTGAGGAGCTCTCAGTTGACTTTATCCTCATCTCATATGCAATGAGATTGCACTGGAGATCATGCAGAGACATAAAATTGAGATCTCTACTCTCCTCTATGGTTGCTACCTTTGAGGCAAACCTCTCAGGCAGAATTCTCAGAATTTTCTTCACAATCGATGAGTCCTTCTTGTTCTTCCCATGACTTCTAAGGTCGTTTACAGCATCAATAACCCTGGTGAAGAACTCTTGGACTGTCTCATTTTTCTGCATTCTGAGAGATTCATCTCTCCTTGAACACTTGAAGCTTAGCCTCCTTCATTCTGCCATCACCTTCATATATTTTCTGCAATCTGTCCCATATCTCCTTGGCAGATTTGCAATCCATAACTTTATCATACTCAGCATCTGTCAATGCTGAAATGATGACGTTGCACTGTTCACTCGATTTGTTTGTCGGTTGCACTGTTTACACTCTTCGTCCTTGTCGGTAGTGTTCTTCCATGTAGGGTTTGGTGTTCTCTTTGGTTGGTCGGTTGTCTAGGTTTTTCTAAATGCTTAATATTGCTGACGCCCTGTTCTTTGTCTTCCAAGACCATTATATATTCTACTTCATGAAACCCTAATAGGGCTTACGTGGCGGATTTACGTTCTTGCCTTTACGCGGCGGATTTACTTTCTTGCCCTTCCATACAGATTTACTTTCTTGCTCTTCCATGTGGATTTACCTTCTTACCCTTGCATGTGGCTTTACTTTCTTACACATTTAAACTTAGTTGACAACAATTACAACCTATACAAGGCTGTGGGAACAACATAACTAGGTTTAAGTGTGCAAGAAAGTAAAGTCACATGAAAGGGCAAGAAAGTAAATCCGTCGCGTAAGGGCAAGAACGTAAATCCGCCACGTAAGCCCTATTAGGGTTTCATGGAAAAGAGTATATAAAGGCCTTGGAAGACAAAGCTAGGAGTGGGTCGGCAATTGAACATTCAGCAAACCTAAAGTGACCGACCAACACCAAACCCTACATGGCATAAACACAACCAACGACAAAGGGGTGGACGGCAACGCAAAGGTGGACAGCAATAAGGAGAGCACGATCACAACACACCAATGGCAAGTGAGACCTTGGTGAGTCAAAACCCTACAACAAGGAAGAGTAAACCGGCTGGACAGCAAGAGTGAACACAGGCAAACCAAGGGAGACCTTGGACAGTAAGGGAAACTGGGCAACGGCTAGAAGGAAACCGTGTGACTCACGGTAAGAGGAGAGGCAAATGCACAATTGGTAAGAGAGGAGATAGCACACCGTCTGTAAGGGAAGAGAGGAGAAATCGTGAAAGAGGAGACCACTGGGAGAGCAAACCAAGTTGCTCGGAGGTGTGAAACGGACAAGGGAAAACCAGAAACATGCGTGAGGCGTGTGACCAGCAAGGCGTGCAAACCAGAAATGTACGTGAGGCGTGTGACCAGCAAGGCGTGCAAACTAGAAACGTGCGTGAGACATGAAATAGCAAACCAGAAACGTGAGGCGAGCCATGAGACAGTGAGATTATGAAATAAGAGACGGGTGAGACCATGAGACAGTGAAAGCAGGAGCTGTGTGAGACAACCTAGAGAAGGAATTCGGCGAAGCATTGAAAGAACTTAACGTATTTCCAAATTTCTTTAAGAGAGGTTAGAGAGCGTTATGGTGAACTTTTAAGTGGCAGTGAAGCAGCTATTCAATTCAACAGAGGCAAGACAAGTTAAAAGAAGGGTAGACACAGTAAGTGACACTCTTTGTATTGTACTTGCTTAGTATTTGCAATAGTGAAAGGAGCAAAGGATTAAGACATCCATTGTAACTGGTATTCTCAAGTATAGTGGATTGTCTCGTTAGAGGGAGAGTCCCTACCACCGTGGATGTACGTCACGTTGACGGAACCATGTAAATCTCATGTGTCCTTACTTTGTTTTACGTTCTGTACTTTGAATTGAGTTGTGTGAACGTAGCAAAAGTATTAGCCAACCCATAACCTAACGAAGACCTAATAGATAAGGTGTTTGAAAGGTGACTTTGGGGACTATTGTGATTAGTAGGTAACAATAGATCTACCTTAGTCGAATTTGAGAAAGAGTTCGCCTTTAAGAAGAGGTTGAAGTTGTTCACATATCTACGAATTATGGTGATACTGATTCACCCCCCCTCTTAGCATCACAAACTAGTAGATCCTAGGGTGAAGTAAGAAACTTCAATTGGTATCAGAGCCTAGGTTCACCAGTTTGAAGCTTAACAGCTTGGTGTACTAGTTTGAAAGGTTTCAGAAGTTTTAACTTATTTAGCATACTGAGAAATGGATGTCGGTACCAGCACCAGCACTACTTACAGTAAGAAGGTTCCAATCTTCAACAGAACCAACTATCATATGTGGAGAGCGAGAATGCAGGTGGTATTTGCAACCATGGGCATAAACGTGGTGAAAGCCGTATAGGAGGGTTTTGTGGCCCCAGAAGAAGGTGAAGATCTAACCCCAGAGGAATTAAGGCAATTTGAGATAAATGGGAAGGCTTCAAACGTCATCATTTCAACATTGACAGATGCTGAACATGCTAAAGTTATGGATTGCAAATATGCTAAGGAGATATGGGACAAATTGCAGAAGGTCTATGAAGGTAGGTGATGGTAGAATGAAGGAGGCCAAGCTTTAAGTTTTCAAGGAGAGATATGAATCTCTCAGAATGCAGAAAAATGAGACAATCTAAGAGTTCTTCACCAGGGTTATTAATGCTATAAACGACCTTAGAAGTCATGGGAAGAACAAGAAGGACTCATCCATTGTGAAGAAAATTCTAAGAATTCTGCTTGAGAGGTTTGCCTCAAAAGTGGTAGCCATAGAGGAGAGTAGAGATCTCAACTCTATGTCTCTACATGATCTCCAGTGCAATCTCATTGCATATGAGATGAGAATAAAGTCAACTGAGAGCTCCTCAACATCAAAGGTATCAAAGGAGATAGCTTTCAAAGCTATGAAACACTTAAAGATAAAAGAAAAGGAAGAATCATCCAGTAAGGATGATGATGATGATGATGAGGAAGAAAGTGAAGGTAAAGTGTTAGCATACTTCACAAGGAAGTTCAAAAAGGGGTCTAAGAAGGGAAAAGGACAGTTGTCCTTGAGATATTATCATTGTGGGCAGACTAGACACTTTGCTTCTTAGTGCAAAGTGAAACTTGATGATGAAGATGAGGATGGTGATGATGAGCATAATTCAAAATGGAGAAGACCATCATTCAAATCAAAGAAGTCCAAAAAGAAGACTGCCAACCCACAGAAGAAGAAGAGAGGCTCATTCAAGAGTTATGTGAGTTAGACAAAAGAAGCTAATGAGGAGGAAGATGAAGAATCATCAAATGAGAAAGCCTTTATGGCATCAGCTCAAGGTGGTAGTTCAACCTTTGAAGAGGAAGAGGAGGTTAATGAAGAAGAACCAGATCTTAAAGTTGAGTTAGAAGTAGCTTTAAAGGAGATAATTAAAGGGCAGAACCATAAAAAGGTTGGAGGCTCACATAAAACAAGTTGAAGCAAAGTCTGAGGAAGCTAAAAGTCAAAAGGATGAAATAAGGTTTGAATATGTTGACTTGAAGAGAAGATTTGAAGAACAAATCAAAATATGTGAAGACCTTACAATAGAGCTTGACTCAAGGACTTCACAAATTGAAGGAATGGAGAAAGAGTTGCTGAGACTTTAACAACAACTCAAAAGGAGTGAAGAGAACTTGCAAAAGCTTGAAATGATAAGAGAAACAAGTTCTGCAAGAGAAAAGAAAAATGAAGAGAAAGTGCAGCAATCTGAGGCTGCATTGCTTAAAGATAATAAGAATTTGCCACAGAAGTTGAAAGAGAAGGTTGTGAATCAGGAGCAGATAGCTAAGAATAAAGAAGATTTAAAGAAGCAACCTAGGGTGGCAAACAAAAATGAAGAAAAAAAGGTTAGCTAGCAGAGGGCTACGACTGAAAAGAAGAAGGAGAAGAAGGTGACTGAAATGAAAGTCACACAAGCAAAGAAGCCAGCAACTTTGCCTACACAACAAGTAATGAACAGAAGAAAACAAGCTGTGAGTAGACCCAAGAAGAGGCAGTTTTAAGGTCATTGTCTTTATTATGGAGTTTGGGGTCATAAGGCGAGTAACTGTTGGTGGAAAAGGCCAGTATATGTCTCCAACTTGAGAAGATACAATGCTGTATACAAGGGGAGACAATGCAGAATTCAGAAGAGAACACCTGTTGTGAGTTCTTGCACATATTGTAAAAGGGAAGGACACGCTAATAAGGATTGTTGGTGAAGGCCCAAACCAGTGGTTTCAAAGAACAAGTTTGCTATATTGGCAGACTTGGAACAGTGTAAAAGGTGCGAGTAGGATGGCCATAATACCAAGAGATGCATGACACTTCTCCCTGAGCAAGAGAAGGCACTTGATGGCACAGTAAAAACAATTGGTGCAGTCAAAGCTGAGAAAAAGGAGAAAGTTATCTTCTAACCAGTTTAAAAGAAGGAATATAAAACTAAAAGGGAGGTGGCTAATATAGCTGAAATTGCACTCAAAGCTGACTACAAGGATAAGCAGTGGATCCTTGACAGTGGATACACTTCACACATGACGGGAGACAAGAGTAAATTGTCAAAGCTAAACAAGTCAAGAGAAGGCAGAGTCAAGTTTAGCAATGATGATTCACTTAACATCAATGGTTAGGGGTCAATAAACATTGAAAGATGTTCTACACGTTGAAGGACTCAGATATAATCTAGCATCTGTCAGCTAACTATGCAATGAAGACCATAAAGTGATATTCACAAAAATAGGTTGCCAAGTAAAAAGTAAAGAAAGCAATATTGTTACAGCCGAGAAGAGAACAACTGGAAATTTATATGTGATTGATGAGGACAAGACAAATAGCTGTTTACTCACCAAAGAAGAAGAAAATAAACTCTGGCATAGGAGGCTGGAACACTTATCACAGAAGAACATGAGGAAGCTAACCACTACTCATGCAATCATAGACATTCCTGACCTCAGGAGAGATAGAGAGTATATTTGCTCAGTATGCTCTAAAGGAAAACATGCTAAAAAGCTGTATAAGACCAAAGAGTTCAGTTCTGAAGCAATGCTTGACATTGTGCATACTAATTTGTGTGGACCAATGAGGATAAAAGGGTTGAATGTTGAGAGGTACTTTATCTTGTTTGTTGATGATTATTCCAGAAGGACCTGCATCATGCACTTCAAACATAAGTCAGAAGTTCTGAATTGCTTCAAGAGATACAGAAGATTGGCTGAAAATGAGAGTAGAAGGAAAATCAAAGTATTGAGGTTAGATCAAGGCACTGAATTTACAAATAAAGCTTTTGAAGATTACCTTGAAAAGCATGGAATTCATCATCAGATGGCAGCAGCAAGAACACCTCAATAGAACGAGGTGGTAGAGAGGAAAAATAGAGATGTGGTTGAAATGACAAGAACTCTACTGCTGGAATCCAAACATTCACACAAGATTTTGGACAGAAGCAACATTTACTGCTGTACATCTACTGAATAGAGTCTTACTAAGGCCCAATACTGATAAGACTCCATATGAACTATAGAGTAGGAAGAAGACAACAGCCAAGTATCTCAGAATCTTTGGCAGCCCATGTTTTGTGAAGAACAAGGAGCAAAACTTGGGAAAATTCAATGCTAGGTCTGATGAAGGCATTTTTGTGGGATACTTAGCAAAGACAAAAGGTTACAGAGTTTTCCTGCATAAGCTGAGAAAAGTGATCATGTCCAGTGATGTGAGAATAGATGAGAACTGGAAAACAATGTAGAATGGAAAAGCTGGGGGCAATAAAGAAGATGAATTCAATGTAGATAAAGAATCAAACCAACCTAAAGAAAAGGAACAAGAAGTAAGTTCAGACTCAGAGAAGAGTGAGTCTAAAAATGAAGAAAGAGATCCTCTTACAACTAAGACTATGCAAGAAAGAAAGCCAAAGAAAACGTGGACCAGTGCTCATCAAGAAAATCAAATCATAGGTAACCCATCAGTAAGAGTTACAACAAGAAGAAGAATTATGGGAACTACTGCTTTACTCTCATAAGTTGAACCTAAATCTATTGAAGAGGCTACACAAGATCTAACTAAATTTCTGTCCACGAAGCTGTTTGTAAAGCACAAAATAAGTCTGTCTATGCGAATGCCTCCTCAAGCCTGAAGTTCAGGTGAATCCTCCATCTCTACTTTGCAAGTTTTTCAGATTTGTAATTGGTTGGCAAAGGGGGAGAGAAGCAACAGTACAGGGGGAGCTGTTAAGAAAGGGGGAGTTGAAATTGCTGCATAATGGCTTTTGTTGTGAGTGTTGCCAACAATTACAAAGGGGGAGATTGTTGTTCCCATAGCCTTGTATGGGTTGTAATTGTTGTCAACTAGGTTTAAGTGTGCAAGAAAGTAAAGCCACATGGAAGGGCAAGAAAGTCAATTCGCCGCATAAGGGCAAGAATGTAAATCCGCCACGTAAGCCCTATTAGGGTTTCATGGAAGAGAGTATATAAAGGCCTTGGAAGACAAAGTTAGGAATGGGTAGGCAATTGAACATTCGGCAAACCTAGAATGACCGGCCAGCACCAAACCCTACACGGCATAAACACAAAGAGTGAGTTCGGCAAACACAAGAGAAACCGTTCAACTAAGGGAGTCAGCCAAAACCTAGAGAGAAACCATCCAACACAAGAGAGATTCGGTAAAACACAAAGGAACGACCAAGTACAGCAAACGGCAAAACACCAATGGCTAGAAGAGAGAAAACCGACACGGCAAAACCAACATGGCAAAACACTAACACGACAAAACAGAGGAACCGGCCAAAGAGGTACATGACAAAAAGAAGAGGAGCACAGCAAAACACAAGGCATCTCTCTCGGTAAAACAGGGGATATACGACCAAATAGAGATTACTTGACAAAAACCAGAAACGAACAGGTGAGACGTGAGGCATGAGACCACCGGCTGGAAGAAAACTAGAAACAAACAGGCGAGGTGTGAAGCGTGAGACCACCGGTTGGAAGAAAACCCTATTCGGCCAACACAAGAGAGAGCAACCGGCTGAAAGAGAGGAAGGAACTGTCCAAACACAAGAGAGAAACCGTCCAAAGAGACAACCGGCCAACACAAGCTAAACGGTAAAAGGGATTCGGCCAAACAACCCTACACGGCCAAAGGTGAACTCTCGGTAAGACAAGTGCAAATGACAAACAAGAGTGAATGGCTGAAGAAGGGCACACGGCCAAATAAGGTGAACGTCCAAACAACCCTACACAGCACAACACAACCAACGGCAAAGGGGTGGACGGCAAAGCAAAGGTGGACAGCAATAAGGAGAGCACAGTCACAACACACCAACGGCAAGTGAGACCTTGGTGAGTTAAAACCCTACAACAAGGAAGAGTAAACCAGCTGGACAACAAAAGTGAACATATGGCAAACCAAGGAAGACCTTGGACAGTAAGGAAAACTGGGCAACGGCTAGAAGGAAACCGTGTAACTCACAGTAAGAGGAGAGGCAAACGCACCATTGGTAAGAAAGGAGACAGCACACTGTCCGTAAGAGAAGAGAGGAGAAACCGTGAAAGAGAAGACCACCAGGAGAGCAAACCAAGCTGCCTGGAGGTGTGAAACGGACAAGGGAAAACCAGAAACGTGCGTGAGGCGTGTGACCAACAAGGCGTGCAAACCAGAAACGTATGTGAGGTGTGTGACCAACAAGGTGTACAAACTAGAAATGTACGTGAGTCGTGAAACCAGCAAAGCGTGCAAACCAAAAAAGTGTGTGAGACGTGAAACGGCAAACCAGAAACGTGAGGTGAGCCGTGAGATAGTGAGATCGTGAAATAGGAGACGGGTGAGACCGTGAGACAGTGAAAGCAGGAGATGTGTGAGACGACTTAGAGAAGGGATTCAGTGAAGCATTGCAAGAACTCAACGTATTTCCAAATTTCTTCAAGAGAGGTTAGAGAGCGTTGTGGTGAACTTCTAAGCGATAGTGAAGCAGCAATTCAATTCAACAAAGGCAAGACAAGCTAAAAGAAGGGTAGACATAGTAAGTGACACTCTTTGTATTGTACTTGCTTAGTATTTGCAATAGTGAAAGGAGCAGAGGATTAAGACATCCATTGTAACTAGTATTCTCAAATATAGTGGATTGTCTCAATAGAGGGAGAGTCCCTACCACCGTGGATGTACGTCACGTTGACGGAACCACGTAAATCTCATGTGTCCTTACTTTGTTTTACGTTCTGTGTTTTGAATTGAGTTGTGTGAACGCAGCAAAAGTATCAGCCAACCCATAACCTAACGAAGACCTAATAGGTAAGGTGTCTGAAAGGTGACTTTGGGGACAATTGCGATTAGTAGGTAGCAATAGATCTACCTTAGTCGAATCTGAGAAAGAGTTCGCTTTTAAGAAGAGGTTGAAGTTGTTCACATATCTACGAATTGTGGTGATACTAATTCACCCCCCTTCTCAATATCACAAACTACTGGACGTGCTACAATTGTTGGGATTGCTTGCTCGTCGTGCAACAATTACAAGTATTGCCTTTTGTACATCCTGTAATTGTTGGGATTGCCTTCTAGACTTGTTGCAATTACTTGTTGAACGTGCTACAATTGCTTGAATTACATTCTTGACTTGCTGCAATTGTTGGGATTGCCTTCTGGACATGCTACAATTGCTTTAATTACCTTCCTGATGTGCTGTAATTGCTGGGATTGCCTTCTGAACATGCTGCAATTGATGGGATTGCCTACTGTACATGCTGCAATTGTCGGCATTGCCTTTTGGATGTGCTACAATGGCTTGGATTGGTTGCTTGACCTTCTGCAATTGTTGGGATTGCCATCTCGATGTACTGCAATTGCTTGAATTGCCTGCTAGACTTGCTACAATTGCTAGGATTGCTAGCTGGAAATGCTGCAATTCTTAGGATTATTGGTTGGATGCGTTGCAATTGCTGGCGTTGCTTGTTAGTCGAGTTGCAATTGCTATCATTGCCTTTTGGATGTTTTGTAATTGCTAAGATTGCCTACTTGACCTGCTGCAATTGTTAGGATTGCCATCTACAGGTGCTGCAATTGCTTGAATTGCTTGCTAGACTTACTGCAATTGCTGCAATTGCCTACTGGATGTGTTGTAATAGCTACGATTGCCTACAGGACGTGCTACAATTACTGGCATTGCCTTCTGGATGTGTTGTAGTTGTTGGGATTACCTACCGGAGTTGCTGCGATTGTTGGGAGTGCTTGCTAGATGTGTTGCAATTGCTTGAATTACCTTATTGACTTGCTGCAATTCTTGGGATTGCCATCTAATCGTGCAGCAATTGCTTGAATTTCTTGCTAGACTTGCTGCAATTGTAGCGATTGTCTACTGGACGTGCTACAATTGCTGGGATTGTGTTGTTCCCACAACCTTGTATGGGTTGCAATTGTTGTCAACTAGGTTTAAGTGTGCAATAAAATAAAGCCACATGGAAGGGCAAGAAGGTAAATCCACATAGAAGGGCAAGAACGTAAATCCGCCTCGTAAGTCCTGGAGGGGCAAGAACATAAATCTGCCGCATAAGCCCTATTAGGGTTTCATGAAGAGAGTGTATAAAGACCTTGGAAGACAAAATTAGGGTAAGGCCAACACAATTGAATACACGACAAAACACCAAACCCTACACAGAAGAACACCACCTGCAAAAGAAAAGAGCAGTTGTCGTAAGCAGTAGTCGTTGAGAAACAGTGCAACCGTTGAGTGAACAGTGCAGCTGTCATGAACAATAGCCGTTGTGAACAGTAGCGTCGAGTGAAAAAATTGGGGGTTGAACGAAGATATATCGACGGCAACAAAAAAGAAACCCGACGGAGGGAGAGAAAGACGGTCAACGACCGAGCTAAACGAAGAGAGAGATCGTCGGCCAAAACACAGGAGAGAGAAAACATAGTTGTTGGAAGAGAGAGAGACCCGATGGCCAAACCAGAGGAGTCGACAGGAAGGAGAGAAAGAGAAATCTGGAACTACACAAATTTGGAATTCTGCAAAACCGGAACTACGCGAATCCAGAACATTGCGAATCTGGAACTATGCGAATGCATGTGAATCTGAAACTCTACAAATCCTGAACTATGCGAATTCAGAACTTTGCGAAATTGGAACTACGCTAATCCACGTAAATCCAGAACTCTGTGAAGTCGGAACAACGCGAATCTGGAACTCTGCGAATCCAGAACTACGCGAATCCCTGCGAATCTGGAACTCTACAAATTCTAAACTACACGAATCCATATGAATTTGGAACTCTGCGAATCCGAAACTACGCAAATCCGGATCTCTGCGAAACCGAAACAATGCGAATCTAGAACTCTGCGAAATCAGAACTACACGAATCCAAGTGAATCTAGAACTCTACAAATCTGGAGCAACATGAATCTGGAACTCTGTAAATCCGAAACAACGCAAGTTTGGAATTCTGCGAATCCAAAACTACACGAATCCCCGTAAATCCAGAACACTGTGAATCTGGAACAACACGAATCCAGAACACTAGGAATCTGGAACTCTGTAAAATCGGAACTACGTGAATCTGGAACTCTACAAAACCAGAACTACACAAATCCACAAGAATCCGGAACTTTACAAATCTGGAACTACACGAACTCTGTGAAACTGGAATTATGCAAATCTGGAACTCTGCGAAATCGGAACTATACAAATCCACGTGAATCCAAAGCTCTACAAATTCTGAACAACGCCAATCTGGAACTATGCGAAATGGGAACTATGCTAATCTGGAACTCTGCAAATCTGGAACTACGTGAATCTTGAACTTTGTAAATCCGGAACAATGCGAATTCGAAACTTTACGAAACTAGAACTACACGAATCTAGAACTCTACAAAACCGAAACTACACGAATCCATGGGAATTTAGAACTCTATGAATTTGGAACAACGCGAATCTGAAACTCTATGAAACTGGAACTACGCGAATTCGAAACTCTACGAATCTGAAATTACGCGAATCCTCGTGAATCTGGCACTCTTTAAATCTGGAACAACGCGAATTTGGAACTCTACAAAATCGGAACTACAAGAATCCAGAAATCTGCGAAACCGAAATCACATGAATCCACATGAATCCAAAACTACGCGAATCTGGAGCAACATGAAATCGGAACTCTGCGAAATGGGAACCACGTGAATCTAGAAAACTACGAATCCGGAACTACGCGAATTCGAAACTATGCGAATCCACGCGAATCGGAAACTCTGCGAATCCAAAACTACTCGAATTCGGAACTCTGAATTTGAAACTTTGTAAATTCGAAACTATGCGAATGAACGTGAATCCAGAACTCTGCGAATACGGAACTATGCGAATCTGGAATTGTGTGAATGTGGAACTACGCAAATCCGGAACTCTGCAAATCTAGAATTGCACGAATCTATGTGAATCCGGAACTATGGGAATCCAGAACAACACGAATCCACAACTCTGCAAATCTGGAACTATGCGAATCGATGTGAATCCGGAACTACGCGAATTTGGAACTCTGCGAAACCGAAACTACATGAATCCACTGGAATCTAGAACTCTACGAACTGGGAACAACGTGAATCGGAACTCTGCGAAACAGGAACTACGCGAATCTGGAAGTCTGCAAATCCAGAACTACACAAATTTGGAGCTCTGCGAAACCAAAACTACGGGAATCCAGAACTCTGCGAATCTGAAACTTCGCGAATTTGGAACTATGTGAATCCAAAACTATGCGAATTCGGAACTACGCAAATCTGGAACTCTGCTAATACAAAACTACGTGAATCTGAAATGCTGCAAAACCGGAACTATGCGAATCCAGAACTCTATGAAATGGGAATTACATGA